>QLTV01009056.1:3097983-3116020 GCA_003457575.1 Thermophis baileyi
TGAGGAGTCGAATGGAATGGAATGCAATGGAATTCAGCAAGGTTTCTCTTCCGTCCCCCCATTTGCTCTTCTAGGAGAGGGAGAGACACAGAGAGAGAGAGGGAGGGAGGGAGACGGGGAGAGAGAGAGAGAGAGGGAGGGAGGGAGGGAGGGAGGGAGAGGGAGAGAGAGGATGATGTAAACATTGAGGAGTCTTGTTGCTCTCTGAGCTTGGTTGTTTTCTTGCAGATGTTTCATTACCCAAACTAGGTAACAACATCACTGATTTTCCCCCCTATTTCAACCCTGATCTACAAATATTCTCCTTTATTGACATAAACATTATTGAAACTCTGGAAAGAGTGCAGAGAAGAGCAACAAAGATGATTAGGGGCTTGGATGCTAAAACATACAAAGAATGGAGAAACTTCCTAACAGTGAGGACAATTAACCAGTGGAACAGCTTGCTTTCAGAAATCGTGGGCGCTCCATCACGGGAGGTTTTTAAGAAGAGACTGGACAGCCACTTATCTGAAATAGTATAGGTCAGTGATGGTGAACCTTTTCGGCACCGAGTGCCCAAACTGGAACGCGCGTGCATGTGCATGCGCCGGAGCACTGGAAACCCGAAGACCAACTGGCCAGCACGCGCATGCCTGTTTTTTGGCCATTTTTGGCCATTTTCAGGCTGTTTTTCGGGCTGTTTTTGGCCCAAAAAAGACCTCAAAAATGGCCTGGTTTTTTGCCGTTTTGCAGGCCGTTTTGAGGCCATTTTCCAGCGCTCCGGCACCTGCTGGCCATCGTGCACGTGCACACCGGAAACCAGAAGAGCAGCTGGCGACGGCGCGCATGCCCACAGAGAGGGCTCTGCATGCCACCTCTGGCACGCGTGCCACAGGTTCGCCATCATGGGTATAGGTTCTCCTGCTTGAGCAGGGGGCTGGACTAGAAGACCTCCAAGGTCCCTTCCAGCGCTATTCTAATCTATCTACGGTTGCAGGAATTGGGTCTGTCTAGCCTAGTGAAAAGAAGGAATAGGGGTGACATGATAGCAGTATTCCACTATTTCAGGGGCTGCCACAAAGAAGAGGGGATCAACCTATTCTCTAAAGCAGCTGAAGGCAGGACTAAAAGCAATGGATGGAAGCTAATCAAGCAGAGAACTAACCTAGAAATAAAGAGAAATTTCCTGACACTGAGAACAATTAACCAGCGGAACGACTTGCCTCCCGAAGTTGTGGGTGCTCCATCACTGGAGGCTTTTAAGAAGAGATTGGACAATAACTTGTCTGGAATCGTATAGGGTCTCCTGCCTGAGCAGGGGGTTGGACTAGAACCGTGATGGCGAACCTATGGCACGCGTGCCACAAGTGGCACGCAGAGCCATATCGGTGGGCACGCGAGCTCAGGTCCGGCATGCCGGCCAGCTGATTTTTGGGCCTTCTGGGCCCACTGGGAGTCTGGAAACAGGCTGTTTCCAGCCTCCGGAGGGGGTGGGGAAGGCCGTTTTCGCCCTCCCCAGGCTCCTAGAAAGGCTCTGAAGCCTGATGAGAGCGAAAAACAGGCGTGCCATCGCATGCCGGGAGCAGGGGGGGGTCCCGCGTGGATGCGCGGGGGCCCCCCCGCATGGAATTATGGGTGTGGGCACGCATGCGCGTGACCCCCCCGCGCTCCCCCCCTTTTGGCACGCGAACCAAAAAAGGTTTGCCATCACTGGACTAGAAGACCTCCAAGGTCCCTTCCAACTCTGTTACTCTGAGACCCAGTGCATGTTAACAAGTGATGTCCTTGTCACCCAAAAAGCCTGTATTCTGCTGGCTCCAAAAAGGGCTGAAGCTCACCTTCTCCCCTTGCCCTTATTCCTCCAAGTACTTTACAGAGTCAGAGGAGGGGGTGGGGGTGAACAGGGAGCCGTGAGTGGGGAGAGGAGACACCAAGAAGCCTCATCAGTTGCTTCGCTCGAGTTAACAAATTCCTCTAACAAAGCGTCCAATTAGCCACGAACCTGGCCCTTAATGGTAGCTGACAGAAACGAGAGCTTTGGAAGAGTCAATTGTCTGCCTAACATCCCACCAGAGGAAAAAAAGATCACGCCAGACATTCATCTATGTCACCGCGGGGGGGGGGGGCAGAGGGAGGGGGGGGGAGAATGCAGTGGTGGTTTCTAACCACTCAGTGGCAATGTTTCCGACCCCCCCCTTTACTTTCTTTGCTGCTGGGGAGTACAAAGATCTGGAGTGGGAAACAGAAATTGTCTTGGTGACGTGTCCTCCAGTTCCCGGTTCAAATCTGGTTTGAAATCCATCCAAAGTCGGAGGTACAGGTAGTCCTCGACTTACGACCACAACGGCACCCAAAATTTCTGTTGCTAAGTGGGATAGTTGTTAAGTGGGTTTTGTCCTCATTTTACGCCCTTTCTGGCCACAGTTGTTAAGCGAATCTCTGCCGTTGTGAAGTGAGGAACAGGGTTGTTAAGGGAATCTGGCTTCCCCATTGACTTTGCTTGTCAGAAGGTCGCAAAAGGGGAATATGTGACTCCAGGACACGGCAACCCTCATGAGACAGTTGCCAAGCGTCCGAATTTTGACTATGTTACTATGTGAAATGGTTGTAAGTGTGAAAAATGGTCATAAGTCACTTTTTTCAATGCCGTTGTAACTTCAAACAGTCACTAAACGAATGGTTGTAAGTTGAAGATTCCCTGTATCTCCTTGAGATACCCAGATGAAGCCTGCATGTGCCGAAGCAGTTTATCTTCAATAGTTTTGAGGACAAATGGAAGCACCGTCTCTGTCGTTTTTTTGATTCCCCTTCCAAGGTACAGGTAGGCCTCGAATTTCGACTGTAACTAACCCCACAATTTCAGTCTCTGCGACTTGTTATGTGCCGTGTGCAAGTCCTGATTCTACTACAGGTTGAACTGAGTAGGTACTAGAAGGCTTTCAGGAACAAACTACAGGTTTGACCTCAATGTACATCAACAATTGGGACCAGAGTTTTCATTGCTAAGAGTGATCATTAAGTGAATCATGCCTGATTTTATGACCTTTTGTGCCACAGTTATTAAGCGAATTAGTGCAGTTGTTAAGCAAATCATGCAGTCATTAAGTGAAGCAGATTTCCCGCATTGATTTTAGTTGCTGAAAGCTGGCTTGGAAGGTTGCAAATGACAATCGTGTATCCTCAGGACGCTGCAACCGTCATAAATGCATGCCAGTTGCTAAGTGTTCACATTTTGATCATGTGACCAAGGCATGCTGCAACAGTTGTAAGTGTGAGGACCAAGTTATGAGTCACTTTTTTCGGTGCTGTTGTAACTTTGAACTAAATGAATGATTGTTGAGGACTACTTACCAGGACTATGAATTCTCTTCACTAGGAAGTAGGTATCTCCCGTTGTCTGAAGTTTATTGGGCTATTATAAACTATCTTTATTAGATAACTGGGTCTGTTTAGATTCTTAGCTTAAAACTCTTGACTCACTCAAGTGATACCCAAGGCTTAATTTTGAGACATCCTCACATTTGGTGGCTGTCTTCATATCACAGACTAGATGGCTGGGTAGCTAGTTTTTGCCTTGAATATTTTGCAAAACTCCAACCTCTGGGGTTTGATTTATACTTCAGTCTCTTGTGAGAAATGACAGATCAGTTCAATTCGAGTTAACAGCTATGCAAACACAACCTAAGTTTGAGACGTTTTCAGGCCGGACTGTAGAATTAATCTAAACTAAAACACGGGTCAAAAGTTAGTTTACCAACGAATTTAGTCAGGATCAAAAGACTTAAGAAGGCACGAGATTAACCGAACCAAGGTGGAAATCAAATTTCCTGCAGCCTTTTTTTTTTTTTTAGTGGAAATACATCCTTCTCTATTTCTTTTTGACCAGAAAAATCTCGGGGCATTATAAGCATGGCTGGCTTAGGAATTCTGGGAATTGGAAGTCCACTTGTCTTAAAGTTGCCAAGGTTGAAAAAACACAAGCCCAAAGCTAGCAGTATTTCGGTAAGGTTATTCTTCTGTGAAATTCATGTTTGCTACCAGTAAGCAGTAGATTCTGAACCTCTGCAGTGAATAACAGAATGGAAGGATGGGAAGGGACTTTGAAGATTATCTAGTCCAACCCTCCGCAGAAACAGGAACCCCCTACCACACATTCCTTAAAAATGCTCCTCCAAGCTCTGTTTTAAAATCTGCAGCAGCAGAAGTCCGCCACTTCCAAAGAGTCTGCCTACCATTAAGATGGTCTCCCTCATCATACAATTGATCCGCAGGTAGTCCTCGACTTACAATCATAACTGGAACTGGAATGTCCGTCGTGAGTGAGGTCATAAGTTGAGTCATCACATGACCAGATCCGATTTGAGGAGCATTTACAAAGTAAAACCATTGTGGCTGTTCAGTGAATCCTAGGGCCCTTAAGGGAATCAAGTTTCCCCAAGTGATGGGTTGTTGTTGTTTTAGTGGAAACTGGCTGTTGTTAAGTGAATCACTGCAGTTGTTAAGTTTGTATCACAGTTGTTAAGCGACTCTGGCTTCCTGATGGAGTTAGAGACCAGTCATTGCAGGATGCCAAGATGTCTGACTGCCTTCGCAGTGTTTATTGCTTATATACAGTTTTACAAGCAGCAAAAGGTAACAAAGAGCAACAGCATTTTCATTGGTGAATTCTCCTTGCCAATCCTTAAGAACATCCTACATCCTGTTGATACAACCTAGATGAGATCACGTACCAGCCAGAGATAGTGTCCTTCTTCATCCAGGCAATATGAACGGGGTGAAATCATGGGAACTGGGTGAGATCATGTAGGTACTTGAGGCCCTTCTGAGGTGGGCAGTTTGCTGCACACAACCTCCAAATGACCTCCATCTCTACAGCTTCCCCATTGACTTTGCTTGTCAGAAGGTCTCAAAAGGTGATCACGTGACCCCAGGACACTGCAACAGTCATAAGTACATGCCAGTTGCCGAGCATCTGAATTTTGATCACATGACCATGGGGATGCTGCAGTGGCCACAACTGAAAAACGGTCATAAGTCACTTTTTTCAGTGCTGTGCAACTTTGAACGGTCACTAAACAAATGGTTGTAAAACTTATGTCTGTTTGACTGTTTGTAACTTCTAATTGGGCAAAATGATGCATCCTAGGGCAATAATTTTTTGAATCTACAATTCTCAAATGGACCAACTTACAGAATGGGTCCAAAATCTGGGACCCATGACTCCTGTAGGATTAACATTTGGCAGAGTTGTGGCCACTACTTCAATGCTGCTGCATCACTGCGGTCAGCTATGGTCACGTAATCATCATTTCCAAGGCTTCCTGCCAGGTTCCTACAAGGAAAATCAATGGAGAAGCTGGCAGGAAGTCACTCCGACCCCCCACTGCTTTTTTTGCCTGCCCCCGGCCCTTCGGTTTCTCTCTTTAGGTAAGGCAATATCTCTGAAACCACGATCTAACAACTCACAGGTTGACTCGGCTGTATTAATAGAGGGATAGAATCAAGATTAGCACGTGAAGTGCTAATACCGCTTTATAATGCCTTGGTAAGGCCACACTTGGAATACTGCATCCAGTTTTGGTCGCCACAATATAAAAAAGATGTTGAGATTCTGGAAAGAGTGCAGAGAAGAGCAACAAAGATGATTAGGGGACTGGAGGCTAAAACATACCAAGAATGTCCCAAAGGTGCTTTTTCAAGAGGCAACTGGACTTTCTGGTTTTTCTTTGAAGATGTTTCGCTTCTCATCCGAGAAGCTTCTTCAGCTCTGACAGGATAGTGGGGAATGGAAGCTGAAGAAGCTTCTCAGATGAGAAGCGAAACGTCTTCAAAGAAAAACCAGAAAGTCCAGTTGCCTCTTGAAAAAGCACCTTTGGGACAACCATGACCTGGATGACTGAGAATCTCCATAGACATACAATATGGTTGTAGGAATTGGGTACGTCTAGTTTAATGAATAGAAGGACTATGGGTGACATGATAGCAGTCCTCCAATATCTAAGTGGCTGTCACAAAGAAGAGACGGTCAACCTGTTCCCCAAAGCTCCTGAAGCAAGGACAAGAAGCAATGGATGGAAACTAATCAAGGAGAGAAGCAACCTAGAACTAAGGAGAAATTTCCTGACAGCTAGAACAATTAATCAGTGGAACAACTTGCCTCCAGAAGCTGTGGGTGTTTAAGAAGAGACTAGACAACCATTTACCTAAAATGGTGTAGAGTTTCCTGCTTGAGCAAGGGGTTGGACTAGAAGATCTCTAAGGTCCCAACTCTTGTTATTCTGTTACTCTGTTAGTATAATGTCTAATAAGAGACTTTGGAGATTATCTAGCCCAACCCCCTACCAATGCAGCAATCTTCTACTAGTGAACCTCTTGAGCCGAGGAGCCGAGGTGGCGCAGTGGTTAGAGTGCAGCACTGCAGGCTACTTCAAGCTGACTGCTAGCTGCAGTTCGGCGGTTCAAATCTCACCGGCTCAAGGTTGACTCAGCCTTCCATCCTTCTGAGGTGGGTAAAATGAGGACCCAGATTGTTGGGGGCAATATGCTAACTCTGTAAACCGCTTAGAGAGGGCTGTAAAGCACTATGAAGCGGTATATAAGTCTAACTGCTATTGCTATTGCTATTGAAGCAATGTATAAGTAGTCCTCAACTTACAACCATTAGTGACTGTTTGAAGTTACAACAGCACTGAAAAAAAGTGACTTATGACTGCTTTGCACGTTTACAACCGTTACAGTAACTTGTGATCAAAAATTGGACGCTTGGCAACTGGCATGTATTTATGACGGTTGCAGTGTCCCAGGGTCAAACATACAACTTTAATTAAGCTTGAAATTATACAGTCATGTCATGGCAGTCATTAAGCAGGTCACTCACTGTGTGACCACATCCAATTTTACAACCTTTTTTGTAGAGGTTATTAAGCAAACGTGGCAGTTATTAAATGAAGCCATTTTACTCAGTGGGTGTTTTTTGCTGGAAACTGGAAGCAAATGCCAGAAACCGACCAAACCACTGAAAATTGCAGTCACATGACCTCAGGATGCTGCAAACGGCCGTAAATGCGAGCTAGTCACCCAGTGGCCAAAATATAATCATGTGACTAGCGGGGGTGTGGCTGTCAGAACTCTAGAACTGGGTCGTACGTAGTTTTGGGGAGGTGTGTTGTAATTCAAATGGTTGCTAAGCAGCCGGCTGCTAAGTGAGGACTACCTGCACCTTAATAGCTTGCAACAGTTCCTAGCTTTAGTTATATTTTCCCAAACTTGCAAGGATCGATTCACAGATTGTGTGACTAATATAGCTGAAAAGAAAATTGGAAGGAAATCGGGTTTTTCCAATGTACTTATCCCCCAATGACAGCATCTTGAGACAACAGAGGCCCAATGTTATAAACTCCTTTCTGGTTTCATTCCGCCAACTTTTTTTGTTATTAAGCCCTAATTTTTTCCGTAAGTTATTTCTTCAGTTTGCACTTGTTCTACAGTTCATTTGTCCCATTTGCACTGGTTTGTTGCTCTCCTTGATTTTAATGATATGGTTCCTTCTTAATTCAAGCATTATTTTCGCAAATCCTTGTTAAGAGCAGCGAGAACATTTCCTAGAGCGGCCTTTTAATTTATCTAGAATGCTTGCCCTGCTCCATGGTTCAGGAACATTCTGGAAGGGGAAAAGGGATGTGTTTCCCCTCAACAGCAGAAAATTCACTTTTCATGTACTACTTATCGATTTTTACAGCATATCTAGGCTGTCCCACTCTCAATAGACTTGGCAATGAACACTGAAGCCATAATAATACAATTAAAACAGTTAATATGAAAGGATTGCTAGAATAATAATAATAAAAAAATAATGGTGTCAAGGACTACCTATACCGCCAAGAAAACTAAGATTCCACTTTTTTCCCTGTGTCGGAAGCACCAAAGTGCTTCTGTCGTGCCGGTAATCTTATTGTCACCCAGGGGATGCCCAGTTGGGGGGCTCTTTTGTGTCCCTGTGAAGTTGCCCATCGAAGTGGTACTCATTAACCTGCTCGTGGTCGCCTGATTTCGAACTGCTGAGTTGGAAGGAGCTGGAGCTAGTGACGGGAACTCACCCTATCCCATAGCAGCAACGGGTCTCGAACACGAACCTGCTGATCAGCAGCCCAGCATTCTAACCTTGCGCTGCATTTAAGATTCCACTTGAAGGAACCCGCTATGAATGAGGATTGTACATTCCTCTTGCAATTTGCAAAATTCTGTAATTATTCCAGATTAGCGGTAAAGATATCGAATCTTATCATAGATCTTTTTTTCTTGATTCTGTCCAGCTGTGAGCAGGCTTGACAATCATAGAGACTCCTCTGCAAGATTTATCAGGTAGAAAAAGAGAGTTTCTACCTGATAAAAAGGATTTCAGCAACTAAACCTGTTCTTATATGCAGTCGGGGCACCGGCGTCTTTATTTCTAACGCCTCAAAATGGGCAAAATGACAGGTTCCTTCCCCAATCATAGAAAAGTTAGCTTTTTTTTTTTTTTTGCAATGGTCTCCTGAATCTTGATCAATCTAAGGACTAGACATTACAAGGAGGTGAAGAGGAGTCTCAGCTTGGGAACCATTAATTACCAGCATTATTTATTCATTCATTCATTCATTCATTCATTCATTTATTAACAAGAGTTATAAGGCCGCCCAACTCAAACAGGGTGACTCTGGGTAGTTTGCAGCATAAAAAAGAAGAAAAATAATGCCCAAAGCTACAACAAACAATTCCCTCAAATCGTGTAAAGTTCAACGTATGCAATACATAGACATGAAATAGGAAATGTTAAAATGAGAATCAAGCAAACATGGCAGAATAGCTAAATGGGGACTCTCAATCAAAATCAATACAATAGCTTGCCTCCTGGAATTGTGGGTGCTCCATCCCTGGAGGTTTTCAAAAATAGACTGGACAAGCATTTGACTGGGTTGGTATAAAGCTTCTGCCTTGAGCAGGGGGTTGGACAAGAACAGGGGTCTCCAACCTCGGCAACTTTAAGACTTGTGGACTTCAACTCCCAGAGTTCCTCAGCCAGAATTCTGGGAGTTGAAGTCCACAAGTCTTAAAGTTGCCAAGGTTGGAGACCCTGGACTAGAAGACCTCTGAGGTCCCTTCCAACTCTGTTATTCTATGTTCTATGCTTGGAGGAAGAGTCAGCTGTTCATAGCTTGTGGAAAGTCGAGCACAGTTGGAGCCTGATGTATGCAGGTAGTCCTCAACGTACGACCAGCCACACAGTAACCATTCAAAGTTACGATGGACTACCCCAGAGCTATTTACAACCCACATTTGGAACTTTGAACCCCTTTTTGTGGTCACCTGATTGCATTTTTGGTCGCTTAGCAACAGGCATTTAGTAGTATCCTGCAGTCATACGGGTTGCCAAGCACCCGAATTCTGACCAGGTGATTGTGGAGATGCTACAATGGTTGTAAGTGCGAGGACCAGTTGTGAGTCACTTTTTTCAGTGCCGTTGTAACTTTGAACAATCTCTCAATGAGTGGTTGTAAGTTGAGAACTACCTCTATAGGCCAGGGGTCTCCAACAGAGGTGGTATTCAGCTGGTTTGGTCCGGTTCACCCGAAATGGTAGTGGAAATCGCGGGTGGCCCCGCCCACCCTCCCCGGCTCTATACTATCCTATTTGTGCACGTTTTTGAGGCCGTGTGCATGTGCAGAAGGCTCGCGTGTGAGTAAAGCGCTTGCACGGGTGGCCATGCGCATGTGCGGAGGTGGCGCGTATGAGCGAAGCGAGCGAGCGTGCGCGCTCACATTTGCGAACCGGTAGGGAAGGTAAGTGAAAACCATCCCTGGTTTCCAACCTTGGCAACTTTAAGACTTGTGGACTTCAACTCCCAGAGTTCCTCAGCCAGCTTCGCTTTGAAGTTGGAAGTCCACAAGTCTTAAAGTTGCCAAGGTTGGAGACCCCTGCTATAGGCATAAATGTTGTAGACGTAGAGTAGCACTTGTGGTAGCAAAAAAATCAGAAGGAGGCCCAAGCTGCACCTTTTCATAAAATCGGTGAGTCGGAAAAAGTGCCCTTACTCTCCTGATCTTCTCTATAATGACCCAATTACCGTGTAAATCAGTGGTCCCCAACCTTTGTGGCTTAGTGGCCTGGCTGGGGGGGGGAGGGGAACCGGGCCGCGTGAGCGGTGGACCGGCGTGTACGCACATGTGCACACAGCTCTACTGCACGCATGTGTATGAGCGCTGGCCCACCACTCGCACGAGTCGAGCTGCACATGTGTGTGTGTGCGCGCGCACCAGTCCACCTCTCATGCGGCCTGGTTCCGAATAAGCCACAGCTCGGTAGTGGTCTGAGGCCCGGGGGTTGGGTACCCCTGCTGTAAGTCATGCACAGTCTGGCAAGGCACATAATAAAAATATTGCAAACATATCAAGAACCCTTCAGGAGATTGACAGGGTGTGGGGGAAAGAGCTTGGAAGGAAAATGAAGGGAGAACCGGAGGATTCAGAGAAGGGTTAAGGACCTCCTCCAGATCCTGCTTCTCTGTTGCGAAGCCAACAGCCTTGAGTGGACAGCGGGCCATCTCTGATTTGAAAAATAAATCCAGACGATAGAAGGGGACCTCCTGCTCAGCCACGAATGGTGAAACGATATGAACCTGCCAAGCACATTTGACAGACCTGTAAAAGCCAGGATCACTCCATTTGTGTCTTGGCATCCTTTGGCTTCCCTCCAACAGATTCAGAACAGAGTGGGGCGTGTGGATTAACCAGGAACAGGTGAAAATTGGGTCCGCTTTGAGTAAATACAGAGAGCCGTGGGTCTTCGAACAGGTGGCCTTGACTCAAAAGCTGTTCGATTTGTCCCATACTTATCTGAGCAACCTACTGCAAATGAAACACAAGTTGTGCTTTATGTCACATGCACAACATCGAAGCTGTAAGATCATTCTTGTTATTATCCAGTCTCGGGAAGGATGCTGAGTTTGGTTGAACTCCAGTGTTTTTCTTGGCGTGACAAAGGATGGTTCCCAGTAGTTTCAGATGTTACAGCAGATGCTACTAGAAAACTGTATTCTTTTTTTAAGGAAGCTGACAAAAAATGTCTGTGAATAAACCCGAAGGCCAAAATTATCCTGCGGTGAAGCCTTCACTCTTGTTGTAAACGTCATTTTAACGTTCTGAAGGAAGCCTAAAACCCTATACCATTTCAGACAAATGGCTGTCCAATCTCTTATTGAAAACTTCCAGTGTTGGAGCATTCACAACTTCTGGAGGAAAGTCGTTCCATTGGTTACTTTACTTTTTTTACTTTTATTTGTATTTCTATGCCGCCCAACTCCCAAGGGACTCTGGGTGGCTTACAGCAAATATAAAAAACTTATTAAAATATAGAAAGCTTGTTAAAAAGATACATAATAAAAAACATTTAAAAACAATTTTAAAAACCCATACACACCTTTTCATGGCCGGATCTCGCCAAATTGCAGAAGCGAGATCAACGGCCCCAAGCCTGCCGGAACGGCCAGGTCTTCACCGCTTTCCGGAAGGCCAACAGGGTGGGGGTAGTCCGGATCTCAGGAGGTAACTGGTTCCAGAGGGCCGGGGCAGCCACAGAGAAGGCCCTCCCCCGCGGGCCCGCCAGCCGGCACTGTTTAGCTGACGGGACCCGGAGGAGCCCAACCCTGTGGGATCTTACCTGTCACTGGGAGCTATGTGGTAGAAGGCGCTCTCGAAGGTTAATTGTTCGAGCTGTCGGGAAGTTTCTCCTAAGTTCTAGATTGCTTCTCTCCTTGATTAGTTTCCATCCATTGTTTCTTGTCCTGCCTTCTGGCACTTTGGAGAATAAGTTGAGCCCCTCTTCTTTGGGGCAGCCCCTTAGATATCGGAAGACTACTATCATGTCACCCCTAGTCCTTCCCCCCCCCCCATTAAATTAGACATAGCCAATTCCAGCAACCGTTCTTCATATGTTTTAGCCTCCAGTCCCCTAATCATCTTTGTTGCTCTTCTCTGCACTCTTTCTAGAGTCTCCACGTCTTTTTTACATCATGGTGAGCAAAACTGGATGCAGTCTTCCAAGTGTGGTTTTACCCAAGGCATTATAAAGTGCTTTTTTCAAATGTTTAGGCAGGAATGGTAAAGAAAGTTTTTCGTTTTAATTTTCTGGATCCTGTTTTGCTGGGTAATGCGGCCATTACATTGCTTTGTTTGCTTCTAGTTATTTATTTTTGCCCATTGTTAAAACGAGACAGCTTTTGCACCAGAAGAGTGCAGGATTATAAATGTTTTCTAGTCCACAGAAAAGAAGGATCGGGAGACAGGACTGTGTCCATTACTACCGAGTTTTTATCCATGTGTTAGCAAAGCCATTCCTCATTCTTCACCGAACAAACCAAACGTGAGAGAACAGTTTATAAAAGAAAAGGATCCGAAAACAAAAACATTGTCTGCAGGAGTCAAAGGCTGCTGGCGTATTACGGCACTGATCCGCTCCTCGGCTCAGCCTTGGAAGCCAAATCATTTGCTAACACTGTGACAGTTTTCTGCATTAATCCCCCAGCCCGGCTGGTTGCTGGCAGTGATGAAGGAGCAAAGGGCATCACACCGAGCGAACGTAAGCTTATTTTCCAATCGCTTGCTCACTTCTTCCCTGCCTCGCCTTGGTGGGCTGCCTTTGTATGTGGGTCCCCGGTCCTGGGGAAAGCTCGGCTGCCTTGCGTGCCATGTGAATAGGCCTTGATTTTAAAGAGAGAGGGAGGGAGGGAGGACAGAGGATGGAAGAAAAAATAAAAGAAGGAAGGAAAAAGAGGAAGGAGGGAAGGAAGGAAGGATAGAGGAAGGAAGGATAGAGGAAGGAAGAAGTAGGGAGAGGAGGAAGGAAGGAAAGAACCTAGGAAGACGAACGAACGAAGGAAGGAAGGAAGGAAGGAAGGAAAGGAAAAGAAGAAGGAAGAGAAGGAAAGAAGAAAAAGGAAGGAAAGGAAAGGAAAGGAAAGGAAAGGAAAGGAAAGGAAAGGAAAGGAAAGGAAAGGAAAGGAAACAGGAACAAAGGAAAAGGGGGAGGGAGGGAGGAAGGGAGGGAGGAAAAGTAAAAGAAGGAAAGAAGAAAGGAGGGAGGCAGGCAGGCAGGCAGGAAGGAAGGAAAAGAGGAACAAAGGAAAAGAGGGAGGGAGGAAGAAAGGGAGAGAGGAAAAATGAAGGAAAAAAGAAAGGAAGGAGGGAGGGACTGAAACTTTTTCTCCCTTTAACAAGATGGTAAAACGCAAAAATATGAAAAAAATATTTTAATATTTAGAATATGTATGAAAAAGTAAAAATAACAAGAGGAGGCAAAGTGTGATAAAGAAGAGATAAACTGAGAGATTGAAAGTAAGTGTGGAGTTCACATACGGTAAATATTTAGGGTGGGGGAGAAATTATCCATTAAGGTCTTTACTAGCAATATATTAAACAGTGCTAGTATTAGCACTAATATAGTACTATACTGTATTAAATAATCTTTTTTTAAAAAATACTTTATTCCTGGGATAGAATAAGGTGTAACAGTAACGCTTAGATCTGCCTTTCCTAGCTCAGCGTCTTCCAGTTAAGTTTGCAACCTTGATAAACCAGCAGGACCCGTCTGTTCAGTAGTGGATGATGAAGTTTGTAGTCCAACAAATTTAGGAAGCAACGGAGCTTAGAAAGTCAGGATCTGGCATTAAGTGGTACACCGGCTCAAAAAATGGAAGTTCCATTTAGCTTCCATTGAGACATCGGCTTTCTTAATCCAGGTCTTAAAAACGGTTTAAAATTTAATAAGTCGAGGCCGTAGCCAGGTACACAAATTGCGGCAACCTGTAATTATGCATTGTGGAAATATCGGTAATCTTTAAAAGCCTTCCCTGAGAAAACCTACCTCAAGAAAAATACATCTGTTTAGGAAACTTTCCTCAGAAAGATCTTCCTTAAATACAGCATAGTTGAGGGGAAATTGCAAAGGAGGAAATGGAAGAGAATCTTTATCAGATCACTTTTAAAAAAAATCACTTTAAAAATCTGTGGTAAAATGGCCCTGTCCAGTTTTAAGCAGCGGTTTGAATTTTTTTAAAGTTTATTTTTTAATTGGTTTCCAACCAACACCCCCAAACTACAGCATAAGGGTGCTTTTACGGGATGTTCATTTAATCGACATATAAATTATTTCAGCAGGCAGCGGGATGGGATAGGTGGGATCGGTTTTATTCTAGGCACCCACTTCTGAACTGGACAAAAACGATCAAATGGAGAACTACGATTTTGGGTCAAAAATAGCTGCACGCTACAGCAGTTAAGCAACTTTGGAAGAAGGGGAAAAAATGGCTGGAAGGAGAGGGAGGAAAATGCAGGATGAGGGAAGTGGAGGGGAAGACTCAGTCTGGCTATTATGCCCCCCACTTAGCTAGGTTTCAGCACAGAGCCTGTAAATGCCACCGAATCCCTGCTGAAATGCTATTTTCTACTGCCAGCAAGGACGAGGTTCGGTGAATTAGTCCTTTGCTAAACGGCAACGGAGCAGAGCAATAGGGAGTAGAGCACTAGGGCGGAGGGGAGGTGGGGAGGGAGAATGGCTGCTTTGGCCTAGTAGGAGAAGGGCGTTTTCAAACCAAAAGTCCTATATTCTTTTTTTCTTTTCCTCCAAGAGCACAGAGTGCTGCAAAATTAAAAGCATCGGTTTTCCTAGAGCAGAATTTCTCAACCCCTGGCAAAATGAAGATGGGTGGACTTCAATTCCCAGAATTCCCTAGCTGGCCTAGGGAATTCTGGGAGTTGAAGTCCACCCATCTTCAAGTTGCTGAGGGAACACTACAGTCACTTGACTGTACAGCAATTCATTTAGTGACTGTTCAAAGTTACAACCGCCCTGAAAAAAGTGACTTACGACCGTTTTTTTACACTTACGACCATTGCAGTACTCCCAAGGTCACACGATCAAAATTCTGATGCTTGACAGCTGATTCATATTTATGATGTTGCAGGGTCCTGGGATCATGTGATCCCCTTTTGACACCTTCTGGCAAGCAAAGTCCATGGGGAAGCCAGATTCACTTAACAACCGTGTTACTAATTTAACAACTGCAGTGATTTGCTTAACAACAGTGGCAAGAAAGGTTGTAAAATAGGGCAAAACTCACTTAACAAACGTATCACTTAGCAACAGAAATGTTGGGCTTAATTGTGGTCATAAGCCGAGGAGTACTTGTATTCTAGGTGTGTCTCAACTTTTTGCAAAGCACAATCCTGCTAGTGTTATTTTTCAGCTTGATTTTGGAATGCTTCCGATTGTGGCGGTGAACTACGGCTGACCTCCCCAAAAATGGGGGTGGAAACAAACCACAGATTGGTTGGCCTAAGATGTGTATTCCAATTCCTGAATTAGCCCACTTTCTGGGTTCGTGTTGTGCCTCAGACCATAAGCTACACCGTCCCACACACACACACACACACAAAAAAAAAGACTGATTTCTTACAAGCCACGAAGCTGCGAGAAACTCAGTTAAAAACCACAAGCTTCACATGTTATGCAAATGCGAGGGCTGAGTTTTGAAGGATGAAAGGATGTTGTGGGAACTGATCCACCGTTGGAAGTTTATGTCCTCAGCTTCTGATCCCCGATTCAATATGCCATTTACCCCTCGACTTTGGATAGCATATTACACAGACAGTCCTCGACTTATAACCGTTCATTTAGTGAATGTTCAAAGTTAACAACACTGAAAAAAATGATTTATTGGGGGGGGGATCCTCGCACTTACAACCGTCACAGCATCTCTATGGTCACGTGATCACTATTTGGCACTTGGCAACTAGCAAGTACGTGATCACCATTTGTGACCTTCCCAGGCAGTTTGCAACAAGCAAAGACAATAAGGAAAGCTGAATTCGCTTAACAACCGCATGATTCACTTAACAACTGAAGCAATTCGCTAAACAACTGTGGCAAAAAGATTGTAAAGTCGGCCACAATTCATTTAACAACCGCCTTATTTAAGAACAGAAATTCGGCTCCTAATTGTTGTCGTAATTTGAGGAATATCTATATTGATATGCAGAGATGTCTATCTACTTTCTAAGGAGCTTGAAGCTGCCTATAGTGTACCTCCACAACAATCTTGTAAGGTAGAACAGTTTGAGAAAGGGAGACTGGGAGCACTTTCTGTTGACTGCGAATGATGAGCTTTGTAGTTCGTCCCATTGCAGAAAATCGTCTGGGGAATGCTGATGCACAGAGTTGGTAACCAGATCAGCAGTTATTCTCATAATTGCAAGTAGTCCTTGTTTAGTGACCATCTTGTTTAACAACTGTTTGCCGTTACAACAGTGATGAAAACGTAACTTTACAACCACTCCTTGCATTTACATGCTTTGCAGGTCTGTAACACAAAGGAAAGCTAAACGAAGAACATAAGTACAGGTGCAATTTTACTTCGCAATTACTTTATTTAACAACTTAGTTGCTGTTCCAATTGTGCTGGCTAAATGAGGACTACCCTTATTATGAACAATTATTATTGTCACGTTTAATCAATATTATAGTCTGGAGAGATCATCAAAAGGAAAGGCACAGTTAAGATGTTTAAAGTGTGAAGATGTCGCTACATTTGAGCAAAATGAGAAAAATGCCTTCAAGAAATCATAATAACAGAGTTGGAAGGGGCCTTGGAGGTCTTCTAGTCCAACCCCTTGCTCAGGCAGGAAACCCTATATCATTTCAGACAAATGGCTGTCCAATCTCTTCTTTAAAACTTTGTGTTGGAGCATTCACAACTGTTCTACTAGTTAATTATTCTCACTTTGGGAAATTTCTCCTCAGTTCTAGGTTGGATCTCTCCTTGGTTAGTTTCCACCCATTGCTTCTTGTCCTGCCTTCAGGTGCTTTGGAGAATAGCTTGACTCCCTCTTCTTTGGGGCAACCCCTAATGAAAGGATTCTATATATCCATAAGTTTCAAGATATCAACAGGAAGACCAGGAATTGTGATAAGTATGACTAAACACACTTCCAAAGACTCCCTGGTTTCATCCCTCCAACCCGCAGGAATATTTTTGTGCAAATCCCACTGTTGCCATCTTGACTGCGCACAGAGCTGGCTGGGGAATTCTGGGAGTTGAAGTCCACGCATCATAAGGTTGTCAAGGTTGAGAAATAGAAATACTGGGTTAGGTGGAAGGAAAAAAAATGTCAGCAAAGAGAGTTCAGGTGGGGTGGGGAAAAGATTCCCCGCTTGGCAACGTGTACAACGACTGCCGTGCCATCTTTGGGGAGCTATGTCGCACACCCACGTCCTAAATTATTTAATTTCTCCAAACCGCCGCACCTTTATAAATCATTAACGGCTCCTTTTGATCTGTGTTAATGAGGTGGCTTGATTGTGGTTGCTCTGGAAAAAAAAATACTAATAACAGCCCTGAAATGTGAGATGGCGGATAAGCTAATAAAAAAAAATTAAATTAAGTTGTAGTGAGGGACGGAGGGAGGGAAGAGCAGGTTGGAAGGAATCAGAGGTGAAAAACAAATGTAAGGATTTGTGCATTTTAGAATCCTGGTCTGGCTGACCTCGTCTGACTCCGAAGCTAAGAAGGGGCAGACCTGATTCTTGTTTGAATGGGAGACTATCAAGCTTATTGGCTTCAGTCCTGGGAAGCTAAAAACATCTCGGAGAATGGCAGTGCAAACCAATTCAATTGTGGCTGTGAAAATTCTTGCTTGGCACCATTTGATTTTTATATTTTGGGGAAAAAAATTTCTATGAAATCTGTGAATATTTATTTATTTAATTTATGCCCCGGCTTTATTTATTTGTTTATTTTGTAACTAACTCAAGGCCACAAATATACCTGATATGCCTTCCTCCTTCTATTTTCCCCACAACAATTGTGAGGTGGGTTGGGCTGAGGGAGGGGGACTGGCCCAAAGTCACCCAGTTGACTTTCATGCCTTAGATGGGACTAGAATTCCCAGTCTTCTGGTGATTGGCCCAAAGTCACCTAGCCTGCTTTCATGCCTTAGGCGGGACTAGAACTCACAGTCTCCTGGTG
>QLTV01009056.1:3129295-3156710 GCA_003457575.1 Thermophis baileyi
CCGCTTCCGTGGCTAGCGGCTGTCCGGCGGCCCTCAGGCACGGCCGAACTGGGAGCATTTCACCCCTGGTGCCACGCCCCCTTTGTCACCTCATCACGCGCGGGGAGGGGGGCGCGGCATTAGAAAGGTTGAGAACCACTGCTCTATTACCTTCCTGTCCATTTACTTCTCAATAGTAGTATAATAACGTTATAATAACATATATTTTAACAATTATAATGATACTAGTTGTTCATATCTACAGTTTATATACATTTACATCTCTAGGTTTGATACTATTTAATTACTCCAGTTTAAGTTTCGTCAATACTAATTTAAGCATTTCCTGTTTTGATTTCTATTTTTGAGCCAACTGTACTATTTATTCCATACTTCATAACAGTCCGAATCGTCTCTCTCTTTTAACTCCATGGTCATTTTGTCCATTTCTGCGCATTCAAGTATTTTTCTAATTACTGTTTCATCTGAGGGTATGTTACTTTGTTTCCAATTTTGTGCGGATGTGATTCTAGCTGTGGTGAGTATATGTAATGTAATGTATTGGTGGTTTTTATTCATTTTCGAGTCCAGTATTCCTAATAAGAACAATTCCTGTTTCAAATCTGTTTCTTGCTCTGTGATTTCTTCCAGCCATTTCTGAATTTTGCACCAGTACTTCCTTGTGGTGGGACACGTCCACCTTGAATTCTATTGACTCTTATCTTCCACCAATTTGCTTTGACGGTTAGTAGTTCAGATTCTTGTAGAGAGCTTAAACCTTTATATTCATTTGAATAGCCTGAGTTTCCTGCTTTCAACTTACAACAGTTCGTTTAGTGACCGTTCGAAGTTACAACGGCACTGAAAAAAGTGACTTAGGACCAGGGGTGGGTTCCAACTTACCTCGCTGCCAGTTCGCTCCCTCCTGCACCGCGTGGGCGCGCCACGTGGGCGTGCCGCGTGGGCGCGCCGCATGGGCTTTTTTTCAGATTTTTTGTTACTGTGCATGCGCACGCATGCAAAGCATGCGCGCGCCCACGCGGCGCGCCCACGCAGCACGCCCATGCGGCGTGCCCACACGCTGCGCCACATGGGCACACGGTGTAAGCGCACGCATGCTTTGCATGCACGTGCATGCGCAGTAACGAAAAATCCAAAAAAAAATCCAAAAAAAAAAAGCCGAAAACAAGATGGCAACCGCATGCACAGTGCCGGAACTCGGCTTCTGCGCATGCTCAGAAGAAAATAATAAATAAATTTAAAAAAAAATTTTTTTTAAAAAGATGGTGGCGCCCACGGACCGGCACCGACCGAACCGGATCGGTGATGTCATCGTGATGTCACCAGCAGGTCGCTACCGGTTCGGGCAAACCGGTCCAAACCGGGAGGAACCCACCCCTGCTTAGGACTGTTTTTCACACTTACAACCATTGCAGCATTTCCATAGTCACGTGATCGGAAGTCAGATGTTTGGCAACTGACTCATATTTATGACGGTCGCAGTGTCCCGGGGTCATGTGATTATTATTTATTATTATTTATTAAATTTGTATGCCGCCCAATTCCCAAGGGACTCTCTTTCTGTGATCCCCTTTTGCGACCTTCTGACAAGCAGAGTCAATGGGGAAGCTGAATTCACTTAACAACCCGTGTCACTAACTTAGCAACTGCAGTAAAATTCAATTAACAACAGTGCCAAGAAAGGTCGTAAAATGGGGCAAAACTCACTTAGAGCTGCGATGGCGCAGTGGTTAGAATGCAGGCTCCATCTGCTGACTGCCGGCTGACTGCAATTTGCCAGTTCAAATCTCACCAGGCTCAGAGTTGACTCAGCCTTCCATCCTTCCAAGGTTTGTAAAATGGGGACCCAGATTGTTGGGGGCAATATGCTGACTCTGTAAACCGCTTAGAGAGGGCTGTAAAAGCACTGTGGAGCGGTATATACCGTAAGTCTAAGTGCTAGTGCTATTGCTAAGTGCTATTAACAATGTCTCGCTCAGCAAGAGAAATTTTGGGCTCAATTGTGGTCGTAAGTCGAGGACTGCCTGCTAGTGCGCGGGAGCCAGACAAGGAAAGAGTCACGGCCCTTTAAGGCTGCTGTGCCTTAAAGGTACCCCTTGCTGGCTCCAACCTTGCTATTAATCATCGTGCCTGCAGCCGGAGCAGGCTACAGATAGCAGAAACAACCCCCAGCCATTTTTTCCAGAGGTGAGCGTCCCTCCTGAGAACCGTGCAGATCCTGGAAGGTCTGCGGAGTACTACGGCCAAATGCAAAAACTCCCAGCTGGAAAGCTAACCAAAGTCATCACCTGCAGTCAGGAGCACAGCAGGATGAAGGAGCTGCGAAGCCGGGCAGGATTTCAACAGATGGGCTGGAAAGCAGCCTGAAGACAAGGCCAAGTGATTTCCCGGCTGGCGTGGAGTATCAGCCTGCCAAATCTGACAACCTTAATATCAATATTTATCTCTGGGCTGAAACTCTGATCTGCGGCTTCATATTCCGCACCTCCATTACAGTTATCCGTAATGCTCTTGACGGCCTCGCGGAAAGGGAGGCTGGTTCGGCTTTAATGCAACCTAATCCGAGGGTTTGGCCTCGGACTGACAGCTGAGAGACTTTCTGGGGTACGAGAACAAGTCTCTGCGCAGCTCAGACTTCAGGGAACTCGCGTCAACCTACGCGGGTCTGCAAAATCTCAAGTTGGATCGCCCTGAGGTCCGGCACGGCATTGAAGCAGCTTCTTAGCGGTCCAACCTGGACACCTTTCCCTGGAAACGGCTCCAACTTCCTGGTTCTCATTTGGACAATAATATATCAGGACAGGGCACTGGACCCAGAAAAGAGTGGTAACACCAGACAGGCAGGTGTGATGGTACGTGCGGAAGGACCTTGGGAGACGGCGGAAGAGATCTTGCCTAGGGAACAGTTAGATAAGAAACCACAGAGCCCACAGCTGGATAATGGGCTGGGCAAAACACTCAGGAGGGACCCTCCATAGTTTCTCAGGCTGTAAAGGAGACAGCAGGAGAATTGTATAGTTAGCCCTCGACTTACAAAAGTTCATTTGGGGACCGTTCGAAGTTACAGCAGCACTGAAAAAGGCGACTTATGACCGTTTTCACACTTATGACCATTGCAGCGTCCCCATGGTCACGTGATCAAAACCCAGCCGCTTGGCAACTGACTCATACCTGTTTCCTCAAAAATAAGACATATACCGAAAACAAGACCTAGCATGTTTTTATGCATGCGCCTAATATAAGCCCTAACCCAGGGGTGAAATCCAGCAGGTTCTGGAGAACCGGTAGTGGAAATTTTGAGTAGTTCGGAGAACCGGTAGCGGAAATTTTGGGTAGTTCGGAGAACCGGCAAATACCACCTCTGGCTGGCCCCAGAGTGGGGTGGGAATGGAGATTTTGCAGTATCCTACCCCTGCCACGTCCACCAAGCCATGCCCACCAAGTCACACCACGCCCACAAAGCCACGTCCACAGAACCGGTAGTAAAAAAAATGTGGATTTCACCATTGCCCTAACCCCAAAATAAGCCCTACTTAAGCGCCTGCCCAGCCGACCGCCCAAGAAGTGGGCTGGTGGCCACATGGAGTCCTGCTGGACATGGCTGTTGAAGCTGCCACCGCAAGGAAAGGCAAGTGTCGGGGCGTGGGTGGCACTGGTGCGCTGCGTGGCCTACTGCCCCGCTACGAGCAAGCCGAAGAAGTGGGCCTCCCATACATGGGGGAAAATAAGACATCCCCGAAAATAAGCCCTAGTGGTTATTTCAGAGCCCAAAAGAAAATAAGACTGGGTCTTATTTTCAGGGAAACACGGGTATTAATGACAGTTGCAGGTCCTGTAATCATCTTTTGCCACCTTCCATGGAGAAGCCAGATTCACTCTGCAACCGTGCTACTAACTTAACAATTGCGGTGATTCTCTTAACAATTGTGGCAAGAAAAGTCTCAAAATTGCATCGAGACTCACTGATCAACTGTGGTCGTAAGTCAAGGACTCCCCATAGAGCGAGAAGGCTGAAAGGGTGTGGTGTTTTGGTTTTTTTTTTTTTTTTTTTTTTTTTTACTTTTCTCTATGTTGTATTTCATTTTTTTTTTTGAGTTCCCGGCATCTACCTGAGGCTGCAGAAACTCATGGTTAGATGCAGGTTACTTAAAAGGTGACCCTGACAGGCCCACTTTGGAGGGGGGTGGGGGGTGGGGGGAGTGACCAAGCTGCCCTTTCTTGTCTCATTTAGCAGAAGGATCAGCCTGGCATAGTTTCGCTTTGGCACTAACACCTGTTTTTTCCACTTCACAATTCTTTCCCGCCCCATCCTTCACAACCCAGAAGGGGCAGTGGCAACCCTCCAGCATCAACACACACACACACACACACACACACACACACACACACACACAAAATCTGGCCTGCAAACCAACTAACCGCATCCACAAAAGGTGAAGATTTTGACCATTTAATGCTTTTGGGGTGGGAGTGGGGGAGGGGAGGGGAGGGAAGCATTTTGCAGCCATCGGCACCGGATTCATTTTTTAAAAGCCAGTTTCTGGTTTTATTCCCAACCCACAAGCTGTGCTGTCAGAAATCTTCGCCACGTACTTCTGGTGTCGTGTTTTTCGCCTCTTTCTGGATCTGAGAAATTGGGATTCCTTTCTTTTCTTTTATTTTTATTTATTTTTCTCACTTACACCCCCCCCCAAAAAATCTGAGTTTAAGTCGGCGTTTCAGGTGAGCAGGCACCAGAAACACAAGGTAATTGGAGGGAATTAAAATCTATAGAAAGAGAGCAAAGCCAGCATCTGCAATCAATGCCATCCAATTCACAAGTGACCGCAATTCCCAGACTTTCTCAGCCTTGGGCTATGCCTATATCTGCCAATCGTGGGAGTCGGAGTCCCAACACATCCAGATGGTGCCCGCTGAGGAAGACCAAAAGGTTTTTTTAAAAAATATATTTTTTGGGATCTGCTGGGGAAAAAAAAAAAACGCTTTTCCCCAAACATGGCAAGAAAATTTGGTTCCACAACAGTGAACCGTAAAGCTTCCCTCAAAAGGAAGGCAGTGGGTATTTATTGCTAATGCCCCTCCTGCAAATATTAACACCGGTCTAACTCCAAATTAAGTACAGTCGAGGGCATAGCTTATCGGTTAAGCTTGTTTTTCTTGGGAGCCCTTAAGACGGCCGAACGCTTCACTGCATCCATCAGCTCAAGAAGATGGACCAGGGACCGTTCCGTGATTTGTGACTGATCAAGCTTTAAAGCTCCGCTCAGTGGTCCAAACTTCAGAAGTAGCTACAGGTGGTCCTTGACTTACGACCACAATTGAGCCCAAAATGTACGTGGCTAAGTGAGAAATTAGTTGAGTGAGTTTTGCCCCACTTTACGACTTTTCCTGCCACATTTAGAATAGAATAACCGAGTTGGAAGGGACCTTGGAGGTCTTCTAGTCCAACCCCCTGCTCAGGCAGGAAACCCTATACCATTTCAGACAAATGGTTACCCAATCTCTTCTTAAAAACTTCCAGTGTTGAAGCATTTACAACTTCTGGAGGCATTTGTTAAGTGAATCACTGCCTGTTGTTAAATTAGTAACACCGTTGTTAAGTGAATCTGGCTTTCCCATTGACTTTGCTTGTCAGAAGGTCACCAAAGGAGAATCACGTGACCCCGGGACCCCGTCATAAATATGAACCAGTTGTCAAGCATCTGAATGTAAATCACGTGACTGTGGGGATGCTGCCAACGGTCGTAAGAGTGAAAAATGGTCATAAGTCACTTTGGTCACTGTTGCTGTTGTAAGTTCGAACGGTCACAAAATGAACTGTTGTAAGTCGAGGACTACATGTAACCACCGTTGCTTGTTTCTTTGAAAGGGCCAGCTGAGCATCTGGCAGGGGTGAAATTCAAAAATTTCCCCTACTGGTTCTGTGGGCGTGGCTTGGTGGGCGTGATGTGGCTTGGTGGGCGTGGCAGGGGAAGGATATTGCAAAATCCCCATTCCCTCCCCACTCTGGGGTGGTACCAGAGGTGGTATTTGCCAGTTCTCTGAACTACTCAAAATTTCCGCTACCGGTTCTCCAGAACCTGTCAGAACCTGCTGAATTTCACCCCTGGCATCTGGGCATTTTTTGGCCTGAAACTGAGGCTCAATTCAATTCAATTCAACCTTTATTGTCAATGCACAAGATGTGTACAATGAGATTGGCTGAGCCTCCCTTTGTGCACACACACACCGCAACATAAATACATATCAATAACTCACAGTGAAAGAAAGAAAATCCCTAACCCAGTAAATCATACTAACAAACACACAATCCTCTATACATATATGTGCGTAACATTACATTATAATATATTGCACCAATATGAACGTGTTGTGCCGGCCCTGCAAGTCTATCGTACTACATACTTATGATGTTATGTTGCATTCAGGAGTCTGACAGCCCACGGATAAAAGTTGTTCTTCAGCCTGTTCGTACGACTGGCTATGCTTCTATATCTCCTGCCCGATGGTAGGAGAGTAAAGAAGTGCTGACCAGGGTGTGAGTCAGGGGTGGGTTCTAACTTACCTCGCCACCGGTTCGCTTCCTCCCGTGCCGCGTGGCTGCGTGGGGCATTGCGCGCTGTGTGGCTGCGCTGTGCGGGCACGCGCGGGCATGCGCAGTGTCGAAAATTTGCAATTTTTTTTTTAAAAAGCCGAAAACAAGATGGCGGCGCATGTGCAGTGCCGGGGACTCGGCTTCTGAGCATGCGCAGAAGAAAAAAAATGCAAAAAATTCCCCCCCAAAAAAAAATTCCAAAAAAAAATTCCAAAAAAAAGATTGCGGCGTCCACGGACCGGCACCGAGAGAACTGACTCCATGACATCACCAGCGGTTTGCTACCGGTTCTATAGAACTGGTGCAAACCGGGAGGAACCCACCTCTGGTGTGAATCATCCCTGAGGATTTTCCTCACTTTTTTAAGGCAGCGAGTCCTAGCAATTTCATCTAGTGATGTCAGGGAACAGCCCATCATGTTTTGTGCCGTGCTCATCACCCTCTATAATGTCTTTCTATCCGCGGTTGTCAAGCCAGCATACCATATCTTAATGCAATAGGTGAGGACGCTTTCTATTGTGGACCGGTAAAAGGAGGTCATCAGTTGTTGTTCCACCTTGTTCTTCCGCAAGACCCTAAGGAAGTGGAGTCTCTGTTGGGCCTGCCTGGCCACCTGGGTTGTGTTGTTTCTCCAGGTAAGATCTTCGTTACGATAGACTCCCAGGAATTTGAAGGAGGGGACTCTCTCCACACAGCCCCCCTCGATGTAAACACAACCTTTGACCTCGAAAGATGGACAAATGGAAGGAGTTTTGCCTTGGACAACGGCAGGATGGAAGGAAAAGCAACTTCACTCAACCCAACATAACAGTTTCAGAAACATTCATGCTATTTATTTAAGGGGATTAGAAACAAGTTCCAACGTTCAGGATTTATTTAAGTATTTAGTTTAGTTAGTTAATTGGCTTGGTTAACTAACTAACCAAGATAACCAGGCAATGAAAAGAAGGACTAGGGGAGACATGATAGCAGTGTTCCAATATCTCAGGGGCTGCCACAAAGAAGAGGGAGCCAAGCTATTCCCCAAAGCACCTGAGGGTAGAACAAGAAGCAACGGATGGAAACTAATCAAGGAGAGAAGCAACCTAGAACTAAGGAGAAAATTCCTGACAGTGAGAACAAGTAATCAGTGGAACGATTAATTGCCTCCAGAAGTTGTGGGTGCTCCAACACTGGGAGTTTTTAAGAAGAGATTGGACAACCATTTGTCTGAAATTTTATAGGGTTTCTGGTTGAGCAGAGGGTTGGACTAGAAGACCTCTAAGGTCCATTCCAACTCTGTTATTCTATGATTTTACGATTCTACAGAATTGAGTATAACTCACTTAACAACCACCTTACAGGTAGTCGTCGACTTACAACAGTTCACTTAGCGACCTTGCAAAGTTACAACGGCACTGAAAAAAGTGACTAATGACCATTTTTCAGACTTATGACTTATCCCCATGGTCACGTGATTTACATTCAGATGCTTGACAAATGACTCACATTTATGACAGTTGCAATGTCCCGGGGTCATGTGATCCCCTTTTGCGACCTTCTGACCAGCAATGTCAATGGGGAAACCAGATTCACTTAACAACCAGGTTACTAATTTAACAAGTGCAGTGATTCACTTAACAAATGCGGCAAGAAAAGTCGTAAAATGGGGCAAAACTCACTTAACGAATTTCTCACTTAGCAACATAAGTTTTGGGCTTAATTGTGATCGTACTTCAAGGACTATCTGTATTTAGCGAAGAAAATTCTGGTCCCCATTGTGGTCATAAGTCGAGGACTACCTCTTTCTAAACATTTCATTCCATGTTATTCCATGAAACGTAGGTGAGATCATGCCAAATGTAGTACTGAAAAGAATAAACAAGGAAAGTTCCCTGGGAATTGGCTTTGGATGCTGTAATTTGCCCCGTTCCACTCTCATTAACATGAGAGCCTGTTAGCAGAACACGGCTGCTAATCAATAATCACCAATGATGAATCCTAAGTGAGAGCACATTAATGCACCCGATCATTTTTCTGGCCCGCGCTGACATCCGTGCCAGACACAATATCTACCGTTCAAGCCACATGCCGGGGGAACTTGAGTCTTTGTCTGAATTTTGAAAGTGTGCATTTCTTGAGATATCTGAAGGGCCGTGTGTGTGTGTGTGTGTGTGTGTGTGTACAAGTGTGCACAAGCATCTTTAAAGCAGCTGTTTCTCTCTCTCATGTAGAAAGCTGGCCGTCTCAAAGGAGAACTTCTGGCCAAATTCAACGGGCAGGGGGCAGGCAAAAAAAAATTCCAAAGAAAATATCCGTTTCTCTTTTATACGATCCCTCCAATTTTCTATGTCAAAAAAAAGAAAGAAAAAGAAAAAAGCCCTGTCCTGGAACATTCCGGGGGGGGGGGGCGGAATTACAGACGACAGCCACGGAAGTGCCCCATCATTCCTATACAGGTAAGTCCTCGATATACGACCGCCTTTGGGACCAGAATTTCTTTTGTTAAACAAGATGGTTGTGAACTGAGTCACGCCCGGTTTTATGAGCTTTTGTGCCATGGTTGTTAAGCAGAATCACTGAAGTTGTTAAGTGAATGTAGTTGTTAAATGAATCTGGTTTCCCACATTGACTCCACTCGTCAGATGATGACTGGGAAGGCCGCAAATGGCAATCAGATGACCCCAGAAGGGTCCAGAGGTTGTGCAAGGGCCCACGTGGTCTCCACAGCCTTAGAAAATCACATAAGAATGTCATTTTGAGAGTACAGGTAGTCCTTGACTTACGACCACAACTGAACCCAAAATTTCCATTGCTAAGTGAGACAGTTAAGTGGATTTTGCCCTTTTACGGCCTTTATGCCACAGTTGTTAAGGGAACCACTGGAAATTGGGGCTGCCACAAAGAAGAGGGGGTCAACTTATTCTCCAAAGCACCAGAGGACAGGACAAAAAACAATGGATGGAAACTAATCAAGGAGAGAAGCAACCTGGAATTGAGGAGAAACTTCCTAACAGTGAGGACAATTAACCAGTGGAACAGCTTACCTCCAGAAATCGTGGGCGCTCCATCACTGGAGGTTTTTAAGAAGAGACTGGACAGTCACTTATCTAAACTGGTATAGGTTCTCCTGCTTGAGCAGGGGGCTGGACTAGAAGACCTCCAAGGTCCCTTCCAGCTCATTCTATTCTATTCTAATTAGTTAGTAACACGGTTGTTAAGTGAATTTGCCTTCCCATTGACTTTGCTTGTCAGAAGGCTGCAAAAGGGGATCACGTGACCCCGGGACGTGCAACTGTCCTACATACATACCAGTTGCCAAGCATCTAATTTTGATCACATGACCATGGGGATGCAGCAACGGTCATCAGTGTGAAAAAAGATCACAAGTGCCTTTTTTTCAGTGCCGTTGTAATTTCGAATGGTCACTAAACAAAAGGTTGTAAGTCGAGGACTAACAGTAGTTTATTGTCGGATGTTGGTGGACACTGCTATGTCACCCCGAACGTCATGGTGTGTCATCTCTGACAAGTGTGTCCTAGGTTCACCATCACTGACCCTCCTTTTTCGCAACCTGTCAATTGCACCCACAATAGCGGAAGCATTTCAACAACGCCACCCGCTACGCCCCTGGTTGTCTCCCTTGTCCGGGGATTATGGTCTCTGTTTCTCCTCTGTTACCCATCCAAGTCCCTTCCTGGGTGCTTCAGCCTTCCTGTGATCCTCTTAAGAGCAGGGGTGTCAAACTCGATTTCATTGAGGGCCGCACCAGGGTTGTGTTTGACCTGGGGGGGGTGGCGTGGCTGGGAGGGGTGTGGCCATCTTGACATCACTCATGTGGTGGCCCGAGAACTCTGCCAGCGAAAACGGGCTCCCGAGCTCCGTTTTTGGCTGCGACGGCCTCCTGCAACCCTCTGCCAGTGAAAACGGAGCTTGGGAGGGCCGCATCTGTTTTTGCTGACAGAAGTTTGCAGGAGGCCGTCGCAGCCAAATTGGAGCTTGGGAAGCCGTTTTCGCTGGCAGAGGCACTGCGGGCC
Source organism: Thermophis baileyi (assembly GCA_003457575.1). Taxonomy (NCBI): domain Eukaryota; kingdom Metazoa; phylum Chordata; class Lepidosauria; order Squamata; family Dipsadidae; genus Thermophis; species Thermophis baileyi. The sequence goes on from QLTV01009056.1 coordinate 3,139,907, forward strand.
AGTCAGTAATGGGTTTCACTTACCCTTGCTACCGGTTCGGAGATGTACATGCGCAGATCGTCCATGATGACGTCCGGGCAGGTGGGCGGAGCCTTCCGCCACAGCCACTACCGGTTCGCCCGAACCGGGGCGAACCAGTAGCAACCCACCACTGGAGCCAGTCTTTTGCTTCCAGGGCAGCCCTGCAGGCCAGATCTAAGCACCCCGCGGGCCAAATCCGGCCCCCCGGGCCTTGAGTTTGACACCCCTGTCTTAGAGAGAGGCGATTCGGTGGTGTTTGCGGTGGTACGCCTGTTGTTGTTCCTGCCCCAGATGGTGCGGCCGGCAGACCGCAAGTCTCCGGCTGGGTGAACAGTTTGATGCCAATCAGCCAACCGTAATTGCTGGAAAACACAGCCGACCTCTTGGCAAACCGCTTTGCAGAAGTCAAAAGCGGCTTCCAGGTTCCAGCCCTCCTGAAGCAAGGAACACACCAGCCACCTGTCCAATCAGCAGGGGAAGACAAGGAAGCGGGATATGGGGCAAACATCGGGGCAGCAGGTCCAGCTGTCCGCTGATTTGCAACCAGGAAAGCGGTAAGGATGGGGGGGGGGGGAAATGAGGAAGTCGTGCTGCAGAATTACAGGGAGTCCTCGACTTACAACCGTTCGTGTAGTGACCATTTAAAGTTGCAACGGCGCTGAAAAAAGTGACTTAGGACCCATTTTTCACACTTACGACCGTTGTAACAGGCCCAGGGTCACGCGGTCAAAATTCAGACGCTTGACAACTGACTCATATTTATGACGGTTGCAGTGTCCCGGGGTCACGTGATCAGCTTTTGCAACCTTGACACAAACAAAGTCAATGGGGAAGCCAGATTCACTTAACAACTGTCTTACTAATTTAACAGCTGCAGTGATTCACTTAACAACTGTGGCAAGGAATGTTGTAAAATGAGGCAAAACTCACTTAACAAGTGTCTCATTTAGCAACAGAAATTTGGGGCTCAATTACCTGTATACAGGTACCGGTAATTCTCAACTGATGACCACAATGGAGCCCAAAATTTCTGTTGCTAAGCAAGGCAGATGTTAAGTGAGTTTTGCCTCATTTTATGACCTTTCTTGCCACAGTTGTTAAGTGAATCACTGCAGCTTTTAAGTTAGCAGCATGGTTGTTAAGTGAATCTAGCTTCCCCATTGGCTTTGCTTGTCAGAAGGACCAAAAAGTGATCACATGACCCCGGGACACTGCAACTGTCATAAATATGAACCAGTTGCCAAGCATCCAAACTTGGATCATGTGACCATGGGGATGCTGCAATGTTCATAAGTGTGAAAAACAGTCATAAGTCACTTTTTTCAGTGCTGTTGCAATTTCAAACATCACTAAATGAATGGTTATAAGTCAAGGACTACGTGTAGTCCTCGATTTACGACCACAATTGCGGCCAGAATTTCTATTGCTAAATATGGCGGTTGTTAAATGAAACGCATGTGATTTTTATGACCTTTTTTGACATGTTTTAAGCAAATCATGGCAGTTGTTAAGTGAATCGTGCATTCGTTAAGTGAATATTCCTGGAATCCTAGCGATGTCTTTTTCCTGACCTGGCCTACCTCAAAGGGCTGGCTGACAAACCGATGCTTTCATGTGAATTTCTGCAACAGAACAGAGGTTCAGTTCGACTTAAATGCCCCTCTCCAACTTTTACAGAATAACAGAGTTGGAAAGGACCTTGGAGGTCTTCTAGTCCAAACCCCCTGCTCAAGTAGGAGATCTTATACGTTCCAGACAGCTGGCTGTCCAGTCTCTTCTTAAAAGCTTTAAAAAAAGCTTTAATATTTACTATTTTCATTTTTTTTTCTCCTCCTTTGACATCTGTGACTTCCAAAATTTCTGCTTACCGCTTCATTTGCACAAACTGACACCCTCCAACACAGATGTCTTCAAACTTGGCAACTTTAAGACTTGTGGACTTCAACTCCCAGAAGTTTCCAGCCAGAATTCTCCAGCAACTTTAAGACTTGTGGACTTCAACTCCCAGAATTCTCCAGCCAGCATAGCTCATAATTCTGGGAGTTGAAGTCCACAAGTCTTAAAGCATAGCTGGCTGGAGAATTCTGGGAGTTGAAGTCCACAAGTCTTAAAGTTGCCAAGTTTGGGGACCCCTGCTCCAACAGCTTTTCCGTTAACACCAAAGCTCTTCCACTGTTATGGCAGTCAGTTTGGTGCAGTGATTTAAAGCAGTGGTCACCAACTGGTGGTCCGTGGACCACTGGTGGTCCGCAAAAAATTTTTGGTGGTCCGCAGAAAAATTATTTGCATTTTTTATATTGCACTAAATCAGGGGTCCTCAAACTACAGCCCCTGGGATAGATACGTGCAATGAACATTTGGGTTGCTGCAGAGAGCCTCCCCCTTTAGGGTCTTTTTGTGTGGGTCAGAGGGGGGTAGAAATTCCGACTTGGGGTCTGCTTCAACCTCCTGGTGCGGGGCTTTGGGCGAAGGCTGGAGGGAAGCGCCGCTTGTGGCGAAGAGCCGGAGGGCCTTGTTCCAGTGGGACTGCATCATATTCTGGAACTGGCTGACCATCTCAGCATGCTGAGCCTCCAGGTGCTACCTGGCCGTGCACTCCCGCAGGTCTTCCCTCTGCTTGGAAAGCCTATGCTTGTAGTCCTCAGTGAGGTGCTTCTGCTGAGCCTCCTTCTCAGTCAGATCCAATTTGAACTGAGCCAGCTGTTTTCTCATGGTGGCTGCTTAGCTCCAACAACTGCTTCCTGTTGGGGCACTAAGGAGGCGAGGAGGGGCTGGGAGGGGAGGGACAAGTAGAGGCCGGTGAGGCACCCCTCAACGTGAGTTACATCGAGTTGACCACGCCCACCCAGTCACATGACCACCTAGTCACGCCCACTCAGACGGTCATTAGGCAGATCATATTAGTGGTCCGCGGGATTTAAAATTATGAATTTAGTGGTCCCTGAGGTCCGAAAGGTTGGTGACCCCTGATTTAAAGCACCAGGCTAGAAACTGAGAGAGCATGAGTTCGAATCCTGTCTTAGGCACAAAGCCAGCTGGGTGACTTTGAGCCAGTTTTTCTCTCTCAGTTCCAGGAAGAAGAAGGAAACGAGGGCAAACCACTTCTGAAAATCCTGCCAAGAAAACCCGCAGAGGTTTGTCCAGGCAGTGGCCAGGAGTCAAGAGAGATTTAAAGGCACCAAACCCAACCAACCAAGATTTCCACTGATAACTTCAGCCCAGCTCTTCTTTTTCCTTTCTCTGTACAGGGTAGTCCTCGACTTACGACCACAACTGAGCCCAAAATTTCTGTTGCTAAGCAAGACATTTGTTCAGTGAGTTTTACGATCTTTCTTGCCACATTTGTCAAGTGAATCATTGCGGTTTTTTAATTGGTAGCAGGGTTGTTAAGTGAATCCGGCTTCCCCACTGAAGGTTACAAAACGGGATCACATGACCACGGGACACTGCAACTGTCATCAATATGAGCCGGTTTCCGAGTGTCTGAATTTTGATCACATGACCACGGGGACCCTGCAGCAGTCGTAAGTGTGAAAAATGGTCATAAAGTCACTTTTTTCAGTAACTTCAAATGGTCACTCAATGAATTCTTGTACATTGAGGGCTACCTGTATAATTTAAAGAGCAAAGCAAATGGTAGCCGAAGATCTTTTGAGTCCTCTCCTGTTTCTGTGATGTCACTGCAAACAGTCAAATGGCACCTTGAACAAAAATCACAATTTTTGCGGTTTCTTACAATGCAGCTTCAATATCTGAGAAACTTAGCAGCCGGCAGCTGTCTACTGCAGTGTTTTTTTTAGCCGTGGTCACTTGAAGATGGGTGGACTTCAACTCCCATAATTCCCCAACCCGCATGGATGGCTGGGGAATTCTGGGAGCTGAAGTCCACAAGGTTTAAGCTGGCCGGGGAATTCTGGTAGCTGAAGTCCACATGGTTTAAGCTGGCCAGGGAATTCTGGGAGCTGAAGTCCACCCATCTCTAAATGTCAAAGTTGAGAAGCACTGCTCTACCATCCCCAACTCACAATGACTTTGAATGGAAACAAATGCATATTCTGCCCCCTCAGCCCCAGCCTCCATCCCTTTCTTTGTCGCTTTACAATCGTTTCCCCCTTAGGGTTGAGACCTGTTTATAAACTGCCATGTCTGTGGCTGGCCTTAAAAAACAAGAAAGAAGGGGGAAAAAACCCCCACCACAAACGCATAAAAATTAGGGCAAATAATTATACAGAAACAGTAGAGGCCGGTGCCTGACACAACTGCCGAAATGCAAAAACGGTGCATTTCCACAGAGAACTGGGGGGGGGGGGAGAGACATGCCTGCACGCCTCACTCTTCCCTATAAGTCTATCCCATCCCCCCTTTCCCCCACCCCTGTAATATATTAGAGTATGCCCACCCCCAGCCTCTCTTCGCCCTCTGTTCCTCTCGCAGCCTCTTAATGCCTCTGGCTAAGCAAAGATCAGTAATATAAGATCTCTCTTAACATCTCTTGCCAATTCTGTCAGAGCTCATCTCCAGGGTACCACGACACACAGTTATATAAACAGAGCACATTCTCTGTCAAAGATTTTTTTTCCTCCTCTTTAAAAAAAAAAAAAAATGCATGCTTTTTATAAAAATAAAAAAATAAAAAAATAACAGAGGCCCCTCTCCGGCTCATTTGCACATAAAAGAGACCTTGGCAATACTCGGGGGCGCGAGTGGCATGTTTTAGAGCCAGTAGGTTAAACTCGACAATTAAGAAAAAGGTCAGGGGAAAAAGGTTGTCTTTCTCTATTCTTGCCACTTGGCTGGCAAATGCTATTTTTGCCCGGATCCGTCAATCAAGGCGGCATTCGGGACGGAAGGAGAGGGCCAAAGGGAGAGGCAGATGGCCCGCCCGAGGACACGCAAGACCCGCAGGCAAATGTTGGCAGCGGGCCGGTGCTGCTTACAAGATGCTCGCCTAGACTCCCATGCAGGGATTCAATTAGGGGATGCGCCAGGAATTGGATTGTGGAAGGGCCCAGCACCCAACGAGACTAACCTGGCGCGGGGGGGGGGAATCAGAGGTAGTCCTCGCAGTTCATTTAGTGACCGTTCGAAGATAGATAGAAGATAGAACAGCCATGAAAAAAATGACTCATGACCGTTGTTCACACTTAACGACCGTTGCAGCATTCCCTGTGATCAACATTCAGACGCTTGGCAACTGACTGGGAGCTTCATCACTGGATGCGTTCAAGAAGAGATTGTCAGAAATGGTGTAGGGTCTCCTGCTTGGGCAGGGGGGTTGGACTAGATGACCTACAAGGTCCCAACTCTGCTAATCTGAATATTTATGAAGGTTGCAATGTCCCGGGGTCACATGATCCTCTTTTGCGACCTTCTGACCAGCAAAGTCAATGGGGAAGCGAGATTCACTTAACAACCCGGTGACTAACTTAACAACTGCAGTGATTGACTTAATAGTTGTGGCAAGAAAGGTTCGCAAAATGCGACAAAACTCACTTAACAAACGTCTCACTTAGCAACAGAAATTTGGGGTGGTAAGTTGAGGGTTACCTGTAGCACCTTTCCCAACCAAGACATTTTACAGGTAGTCCTTGACTTACGACCATAGTTGGGACCAGAATTCCCATTGCTGAAGAACAAGGCAGCTGTTAAGTGAGTCGTGCCTAATTTTATGTCCTTTCTTGCCACGGTTGTTAAGCGAATCACTGCAGTTGTTAAGTGAAGCATGGGGTTGTTAAGCAAATCTGATTTCCCCTATTGACTTTGCCTATCGGAAGCTTGCTGGGAAGGTCGCAAATGGTGATCACGTGACCCCAGGATGATGCCACCCTTGTAAATATAGTCCTTGACTTACGACCACAATTGAGCCCAACATTTCTGTTGCTAAGTGGGACAGGCGTTAAGTGAATTTTGCCCCATTTTACAACCTTTCTTGCCACAGTTGTTACGTGAATCACTGCAGTTCTTAAGTCAGTAACATGGTTGTTAAGTGAATCCGGCTTCCCCATTGACTTTGCTTGTCGGACGGTCGCAAAAGAGGATCACGTGACTGTGGGGACACTGCAACTGTCATAACTACGTGCCAGTTGCCAAGTGCCTGAATTTTGATCACAGGACTGCGGGGATGCTGCTGGGTTGTAAGGGCAAGGACTGGATGTAAGCCACTTTTGTGTGTGTGTGTTGTTGTAACTTTAAATGGTCAACACACTGATGTAAATCACAGCTTGTTTTAGAAGCCTGTAGAGATTCTCAAGTCATCCAGTCATGGTTTGTCTCAAAGGTGCTTTTTCAGGAGGCAACTGGGGATATAAATCCTTCCATTCCCCACCATCCAGTCAGAGCTGAAGAAGCTTCTTGAATGAGAAGCGAAATGTCTTCAAAAGAAAAAACAAGAAAGTCCAGTTGCCTCCTGAAAAAGCACCTTTGGGCTTGTTTTAGAAGTAATGCTCAATTAATGAGAGTAATTTGGGCTGGAATTTCCATCGCTGAACGACGCCATCGCAAAGCACAATGTCATGTGACCGGCGTATCGCTTTACCACAGCACTTCCGGTTGATAAGTGAATCCCAAGACTTGTAAAGTGTGACATCACAACGGTCTCCGTTTGCAACCTCCTGCTGCCTTCCCCGTTGGCTTTGCTGGTTGGAAGCTGGCAGGGTAGGTTGAAAAATGGCAATGAATCTGGAACGGCTGCGACCATTGTAACTGCACATGCCCAGATCGCAATCATGTGACCGTTGTTAAGTTCAACCAGTCGGGGAACGAGTGGTCCTTAAGCGAGGACCACCCATAAAAGACACCGGCTTTCATGTGCTGTAGGTCACGCCATCCGACACAATCAAGGCATCTTTGTGACTGACTGGGGAACAAGGACACAATTATCCATCTCACCGTGTCTTTCCCCACATGCACCAAATTAGCTCTGAAATAAGACTCACAGATAGTCCTTGACTTACAACCATTTGTTTAACAACCATTCAAAGTTACAACGCCACTGAAAAAAAGTAATTTACAACCTGTCCTCACACTTATAATTATCACAGCCTCCCCATGGTCATGTGATCCAAATTTGGGTGCTTGGTAACTGGCATGTACTTAAAAGAGCTCCAGCGTCCTGGGTGGGTTCACCATTTGGGACCTTCCCAGCTGACTTTCAACAAGCAACATCAATGGAGGAAGCTGGATTGACTTAATTGTACGATTCGTTTTTCAACTGCAGTGATTTGCTTAACAACCATGCTGCACTTAACGACCACTTTGCTTAGCAACAGAAATCCTGATTCCCAACTACGGTCGTAAGTGGAGGACTATCTGTTGTGCCATCCCAGTTGCTGAGGTCCTCAGAACAACTGAAAAGTGGAATATAAATCTGAAGAAAAAAATATATCTATGAATCAATGAGGACTATTAGTGTTCAAAGTACCTGCTCATACTTGGCTTACTGTTCCATGGGGGAAACCAAATGGAAGAGACAAAATAGTCCTGGTAAGCTATACGGGATGTTGCTAGTTCAAAAGAGACCCGTTAATAGGATGAGGAAGGAAATGGGACATAGGAAAAGCGCAGCCGCTGAGCCCTGACCTCTTGGGCTGGGAATAAACAGAGAAGGTGATCGATCACTAAGAGTGGTAGCAAAATACATCAGCAAAAGAATGGAAAATTAACACTAAAACGAATGTCCTCCGTTCAATGCAATGGACAATAGAAACATTGCAAGCCTCAGCTGATGGAAAGGCAGTCAGAAATTCTCATTCTCATTCTCCTCCCCCTCCCCCTCCCCCTCCCCCTCATCATCCCAACCAATAAATCAGGGTTTCACAGGGCGCAGCAGACAGACCTTGCCTCTGCCCCCCAATAATGCTGGAAGAGAATCCAGTTTCCTGAAATATACTTACTAAACAGCTGTTATCACCATCAAAAATAGTGTTTTCCCAACTTGGCCACTTCCCGCTGTGGGGACTTCAAACCCCCCCCCCACCTGAATTCTCTGCCTGGGGAATTCAGAGATTTGAAGGCCACCACATCTGGAAATCTCCACAACTGGCAAAACCGTGATTTCAACTCTGAGACCAAGTCCTGCTGAATTTCTTGTCTGAGCTTATCCCGGGATGTGACTGGTATCCTAGGAATCGTCTTTTGATTTTATCTAAAAAGCAGAGGTGTGCAATCTCGGCCAGAGGTGGGTTTCAGCAGGTTCTGACCAATTCTGGAGAACCGGTAGCGGGAATTTTGAGTAGTTCGGAGAACCGGTAGCGGAAATTTTGAGTAGTTCGGCGAACCGGTAAATACCACCTCTGACTGGCCCCGCCCCCATCTATTCTCTGCCTCCCGAGTCCCAGCTGATCGGGAGGAAATGGGGATTTTGCAGTAACCTTCCCCTGCCACGCCCACCAAGCCACGCCCACCAAGCCACGCCCACAGAACCGGTAGTAAAAAAAATTGAAACCCACCACTGATCTCGGCCACTTGAAGACTTTTGGACTTAACCATCCGGGGAATTCTGGGAGTTGAAGTCCACAAGCCTTAAAGTGGCCAAGGTTGGACACCCCTGATCTGGGCGAAAATACTTTATCTGAGATTTTGCTTCTTTGCCTCTATGGAATAAAACACCAACAGTTGCTAAAACCCAATTAAAAAGCAAATGTAATACGATTGTACAGCTGATGAAGGTACACGCATTTGCGCACGCGTTGGTAAAACACGACCCCAAACGAGAAAAGTAAACATGATGTAATTGTACATACACTGTGCTGACATTGTTTTCCTGTAGATTGTGTGATTCAAAGCAGGAAGACGTGTTTAGCTTAGTGAAACACAGCTGAGAAATAATCTTAACAAGATACTTCAACTATCATTCCATTAAGCCAATTTGTTTCGCTGTATATTTTTCCCCCGACGGTCTCATACATATAAAAAAATATGTGTGGGAAGAAGAATGAAAAGCAGATGGACAGGTCCGATACCTTTTCGGCTTTGATGCGATTGAAAAAAAAATAACCGAAAGAAAGAAATACTGTGATAGCAAACACTTTCAACAGCACATACAGTAGTTAAATAAATAAAATTTCTCCAAAGCAAAGGCTTACCAACTGGTTGCGTTTTACTCCGAGGCTGCCAACTCTTTGTCCTGCCACTTCTTAAGCAGTTTTAATAAATATGTTATATCTACAAAATGTTTCTTTCTTCTTTCATATCGTTTAAATTGGTCCTGTGTGCCTCAAGTATCAAACTTAACCTTTTTAGTAAGACAATAAGTGTTTACATGATAACTGTTCGTTTTAGATTAGATGGGCTAAAAGTGTGCTGTTGCATTTTTATAAAAGAGGCGACTTTTCACATTGTTAGTTGATAAAATTATTGTTTTCCTAGGAAGCCATTAGCTGCTCTGAGCTTTCGTTTGAAGAAGTAACAGCAGGATTCAAATAAACTGAATTAATGAATGAAAAGCCAACCAAATCAGGATTTCATGCCTGCGAAGCACTTATATTGGGACTCAGCCCTAAAATATAAATCATAATCTTTAAGGCAGTGCCTCTGAACATGTGAAGTGTGCTTTCAACACACACGTTTAGAAAAAGGAAAAAAGCAGGGTGCTCACAAAGTTTGTTCTCCAGTCTTTTTTCTTATTTTCCTGACTGAACAGAAGCGGCAGAGGGATATGTATAAATTGACAGTGACAAGAATCTTATAGGCATAAAGATGGAAAGATGCATGAATTTCCAGAATGGAAGAATGGATGCTAAAGGGGGTGGGGTTGGTGGAGATGGCAAAATTGACTTTTAATTGAAGAGAAGAATTATACACTTTTGTTTGTGTTTGTAAAGTGCTTCAGACTTTTTGCTCAAAACTGAAACAAGAATTTGATTTTAGGTTTTGATGATTAAAATGATTTTGTTGTTACAGGAATGACTTGAAATGTTGAAAACTGCAAACCCTTCCTTCCATCTGTTTCTTCCTTCCCTCCTTCCTTCCTTTCTTTCTTCCTTCCTTCTCTTCCTTTCTTTCATCTTTCCTTCCTTCCTTTCTTTCATCTTTCCTTACTTCCTTTCTTCCTCTCTCTCTTTTCTTTCTTTTTTTCTTTCTCCCTTTCATTCTTTTTTTGTTCCTTTCTTCCTTTTTACACTTCTTTTTTCTTTCTTAGCTTTCTAATTTTTGCTTCATTTTGTATTTTTACCTTATAATAAACTTTTTTAAAAGCTTTAAAAAAGGAAGCAGAGGAAAGAAAAACCAACATCTATCTGGAATGATGCTCAAAACTTTAGGGCTCACATGCCCATTGGTGGAGGGGGGGGGAATGGTGGGTGAATGCTGCCCAGGACCCCAAAGTGTTGAAAAACCACAAAGAATGAGAGAAGAGGGTGGAGGTTTAATTCATTTGACTCCTCATGTATGCTCTCCATTATTTTACAAATACTATCCGAGTGGAAGTAGGGAAGAGAAGGGGGGATACGTCATGGAGATTCAAGATACATTTGAGGTCTGAAAAAGGAGCAGGTGAGAGCAGTATATCTAATATCTTGAAAGCAGGAAAAATGAAACTGTATTTTGTTAGCCACTAGATAATTTCTTGAATTATGACCACAATCGGAATCAGAATTTCTGTGGCTAAGCAAGGTGGTTGTTAAGAGAATCGCGCCCAATTTTGCAACCTTTTTTTTTTTGTCACAATCGTTAAAGTGAATCACTGTAGTTGTTAAGTGAATCATGCGGTTGTTAAGCGAATCCAGTTTCCGCTATTGACTTTGCTTATCGGATGCCAGCTGGGGGGGATCTTGCCAAGGGTGATCACGTGACCCCGGGATGCCGCAACCTTCGTAAATACATGCCGGTTGCCATGCGCCTGAATTTTCATCGTGTGACCATGGGATGCTCCGACGGTTGTAAGTGCGAGGACCGGTTGTAAGCGGGTTGTAATTTCAAACAGTCACTAAACAAATGGTTGTAAGTATTCATAAAGCCCATTTCTGCGTGATCCTGTAAAAACTACAGACAAACCTTTCTAAACAAAGACAGATATGTATTCAGAGACAGTACGGAGCAATCAAAATAGCTTCCAGGTTTCAGCTCTGGCTGAAATTAAACCTTTTTCTAAGGCAGACCAAACCCATATATTAAAACCGAAGTACAAAAAAAAAGAAGGGAAAGAAAATCACGCAATCATTTACAAAGTTTTGACACACAGCTCAACTTTTTCCAGACTTAGTTGGCAAGTGAGAGAGAAATTCAATTTGCATCTCTCTCATTCTCTTCCCCCACCGGAGTCAACTGTTTGCTTTTCGAATAAGTCCGTGTTGGCGGATACGATACGGATAAACCCGCTTCCATTACGGGCGACGCTGTCAGCCTTCGGTGTCAATTGCCCCATGCTGCTCGACTCCGCGTTTCAATTTTTATTTTAAAACCCCATTTTCATTTGCTTTGCAGGTCTTACGATTAAGATTATTGATATTTGTTTTGAGGCTTGGGGGGGGGCGTTTGGTCACAGTTGGGCCCGAGGTCCGAGGGGGTGGGAGAGAAAAGACTGTTCATTTGCAGAGATAATTGTTTCAACTTGCAAAGTCTAAATCGGAGGAAATCTAAGACGCAACCATGGGGTTTTCCCTCCCTTGTCTGCCTTTTCCTTTCTCTCCAAATGTGCTGTCAAAAGCATTCCTCTGTAATTTGATCTGCGGGAAACCGAGGGCAAGAAGCATCATGGAACTTGCAATCAGGACAATAATCTTTTCAATGTTAAAAGAAGAGAGACTGGGGGAAGAAAAGAGATGCTTGGAATACAGGTACTCCTTCAGTTACGACCACAACGGAGCCCAAAATCTCCATGGCTGAGCAAGACAGTTGTTAAGTGAGTTGAGCACCTCCTTTTACGACCTTTCTCGCCACAGATGTTAAGCGAATCACTGCGGTCGTTACGTGAAACACACGGGCGTTAAGGGAATCCGGCTTCCCCCATTGAATTTGCTTGTCGGAATCCAGCTGGAAATGTTATAAATGGGGGGGGGTGTCACGTGACGGCGGGACAGTTCAACTGTCATAAACACATACGCCAGGTGCCCAGCCGCCAAATTTTGGTCACGTGACCACGGTGATGCCGCAACGGTCGTAAACAGTATATAAAAAAGACAACAATAGAAACATATATATATATATATATATATAAAACAATTTAAAAATACATCAATATTAAAATAAAACATTCACACAAACAAACATGGGCCAATCAGTCAATTATTTGCTTGGCAGAAGATCGCTTGACTTTGCTTGGCAGAAGATCGCAAAAGGGGATCACATGACCCTGGGACACTGCGACCGTCATAAATGTGAACCAGTTGGCAAGCGTCTGAATTTCGATCACGTGACCACGGGGAGGCTGCAACGGTCGTAACTGTGAAAAAACGGTCATAAGTCACATTTTTAAGTGTTGTCAGTTTGAACGGTCACTAAACGAACAGTTGTAAGTCGAGGACTACCTGTCCTGCATTTTAAACTTTTTTTTGCCAAAACATAGCTATTACTTCTGGGTTTGGGCAAAAAATACTCCTTTGCGAATAACAGGTTCACTTTACAATCGTGACGTTCCGCTTTATGACTGCAGTGTTTGCTTAACGGTCACCGCAAAAACAGTCATAAAATCTGGTCAGTCAAGTGAGTGACCCGTTTTATGACTGTCGGGACTTATGACCATAAAGACCACATTTTGATGCATTTTGTCCTGGGCGCTTTTAGCACCCGCAGGTTAAGTCTCCAAAACTACGGAAAGGAGGGGAAGGAACACCTTGTACACCTGTGGGTGTTTTAATTTTCTCATCTGTCATATGCCCCGTGCTGTTGGGCAAAACCAAGGAAGCAACAGTTGCACGGATTTTCACAAGGGTGTCTTTAATGATAGGATTGGGGGGTAAATACAGAATCTGGGAGAGATTTCCACAAGGGAAATTTCCAATTCTCATTTATTAATGAGTTCATTAAGAGGATGGATGGCTTCAAACATTCCTTCCCAGCTTTCTTGCCACCTGGACTGAGTTGCTGTTCGTGCAAAAAAAAATAATAATCTACCAACGGAGTCCTATCTTTAGGCTGCTTGCATCTACCTTTTCTTCCCATATGTCCCAAAGGTGCTTTTTCAAGAGGCAACAGGACTTTCTGTTTTTTCTTTGAAGACGTTTCGCTTCTCATCCAAGAAGCTTTTTCAGCTCTGAAGAACTGGATGACCATTGTGGCATCCCCACGGCCAATTCGATCGGAATTCACACGCTGACTCATATTTATGACGGTTGCAGTGTCCCCGGGGTCACGTGATCAGCTTTTGCAACCTTCTGACAGGCAGGGTCAATGGGGGGGAAGCCAGATTCGTTTAACAACCGTCTTACTAGCTTAACAACTGCAGTGATTCCCATCACAATTGTGGCAAAAAAAGGTTGTAAAACGGGGCAAAACTTACTTAATGACCGTCTTGCTTAGCAACAGAAATGGTTTGGCTCACTTGGGGTCGTAAGTTGAGGACTACCTGTACGTGGAAAAGAATTCCTTTGGGTTTTACCGTAGGCAGCTGCAAAGGACCGGTTGTTTATGCCAGAAGATTCAGTTCAAAGGAGGCTAGAATAATTGTGTCCCAAAGGTGCTTTTTCAGGAGGCAACTGGACTTTCTTTGTTTTTTTCTTTTGAAGATGTTTCGCTTCTCATCCAAGAAGCTTCTTCAGCTCTGACAGGCTAGTGGGGAATGGAAGGATTTATATTCCTTGCAGACAGCTAGCTGGTCATTTGCATCCTTTTAGAGCAGGGGTCTCCAACCTTGGCAACTTTAAGACTTATGGACTTCAACTCCCAGAATTCCTCAGCCAGCAAAGCTTTAAGTGCTTTCATATTTCTCCAACAGGCTGCCATTAAACCCTGAGATCCATGACACTACAACTTGGAACAAATGGTGCGGGTTCAAATCCCGTCCCTTTCTTTCAAACCCCTTCTGTTTCCCTTCGCTCCGGGGAAGGGCAGCGAAGATTCTCCCAAGCTAAAGTCCACAACCCTGCCGACTTCTGGATCAATCTCAGCTTTCTGTCCTGTGAAGTTTGGATGCCAAAAGAATCCAGGACCGCCAAAGCTGGTAAGAAACAACAGCAGTGCCATTTCCTTCCCTCGCAATGTTTATTTCTTCCCGGCTCCCCTTGAAGCACATCAAGTAAATTCTTCTGCCGTATGGTACGTCTGCAAGAGGCCGACTCTGACAAGTTAAACATTCAATTAGGGCCTTGTTCTCTAAATAAAAAAAACACTGTACTGATGTGAAAAGGAGCCTAATTCCCCCCCACCTTCCTCCCCTAATTTATTTTTACAATGGGAAGTCATCTTAGATTTGCGGAGAAGTTAATGTCTGATCCCCCTTTGGAGGGTCATGGTAGGCGGCTCCGTTTCCCGAAAAAATACAGCCATGAAAGAATCCAGTCAGATTCAAAATAGAATAGCTATTCAGGCTGGGGGTTGTGCGGATCAGAAACCGAGGGGAATCAAGGCTACAGAAGACACCTATCCAAGGTTTCATCGCTTTTGTTCCCGAGAAGGACCTCAATGTGAGAAGTAACCATCAGTGGTATAGGTAGTCCTCAGCTTATGACCACAATTGAGCTCAAAATTTATATTGTCTAGTGAGAAATTTCTTAAGTGAGTTTTACAACTTTTCTTGCCACATTTGTTAAGTGAATCCCTGAAGTTCTTAAATTAGTATCAGGGGTGAAATCCTCCCGGTTCGCTCGTGCCTGTCGGTCGCCATAGAGCCGGTCGCCAAGGTAGCGCGAGGCGCCGCTCACCCGCCCGGACGCCGGCGTTTGGGTTCTTTTACCCTCTGTGCATGTACAGAACGCTTTGTGCATGCGCAGAGGGTAAAAGAACCCAAATGGCGGCATTCAGGTGGGTGGGCGGAGCCTTACGCTACCTTGGCGACCGGCTCTACAGCGACCGACAGGCACGAGCAAACCGGGAGCATTTCACCCCTGATTAGTACCTGTGTTTCCCTGAAAATAAGACCCTGTCTTATATTTTTTTGAACCCCGAAATAAGCGCTTGACCTTATTTTCGGGGAGGTTTTATTATTTTGGGGCGCATGGAGCAAGACGGGGCTCCTCTTGCCGTCTTACCTGATTTCCAGCTCTGTCTCCCTAACCAGAGGAAATGGCGGGGACCGGCTGCGCAAGCGTTTAAATATTTTTGGGGAGGGCTTATTTTCGTAGAGGGCTTATTTTCAGGTGATGTCTTATTTTCGGGGAAACACGGTACCACGGTTAAGTAATCTGGTTTCCCCACTGACTTTGCTTGTCTGAAGGTCGCAAAGGGGGATCATGTTTCTCTGGGACACTGCAACAGTCATAAACGTGAGACAGTCGAATGTAAATCACATGACTATGGGGGTGCTGTAACGGTTGTAAGTGTGAAAGATGGTCATAAGTCACTTTTTTCCGTGCCGTTGTAACTTTGAACGGTCACTAAATGAACGGTTGTAAGTCAAGGACTATCTGTAATGAGTTATCTTCCAAAGACAAAGCAAGTAAGAAAAAGAGAGTTATCAGGAATCAAGTTTAGTCAGATTACAGGTGGTCCTCGATTTACAACCCCAATTGAGCCCAAAATTTCTGTTGCTAAGCGAGACAGTTGTTAAGTGAGTTTTTCCCATTTTCTTGCCACAGTTGTTAAGCAAATCACTGCAGTTGTTAAGTTAGTGACATGGTTGTTAAGTGAACCTGGCTTGCCCATTGACTCTGCTTGTCAGAAGGTGGTAAAAGGGGATCACAAGACCCCCGGGACACTGCGACCGTCATAAATACGAACCAGTTGCCAAGCATCCGAATTTTGATTGTGTGACTGTGGGGATGCTAAAACAGCCGTAAGTCTGAAAATCGGCCGTAAGTCACTTTTTTCAGGGCCACTGTAAGTACGAACGGTCACCAAATGAACTGTTGTAAGTCGAGGACTCCCTGTATTAAAAAGACTAAAGATGGGAGAAAGGACGAGAAGTTTCAAGGTCACCGTAATGATCGTGAGAATGACCTTGGGAGACAGGAGGAAGAGCTGCAAGCAGGATAACCAGTAGGCATAAAAGGTCACTCAGCCCACAGATAGAAAAGGGACATGGGAAGCATCTGAAAAGAGGCTCTCCCCAGTTTTCCGGAGAGTTAAAAAAAAAAAAGGAGGGGAGGAATAGCAATAGCACTTAGACATTCATTCATTCATTCATTCAGAAATTTTATATTGCCGCCTACTCGCACATGGCGACTCAAGGCAGCTTACGAAACATAAAAACACAATATAAAATAAAGAAAAATAATAATAAAAAAAGAGAAATAATAAAATAATAACCCCCCACCCCACCCTGGCAACAACACACATTCATACTAGCCATTTATTGGGCTCCATCCTGCTCTGGGTTCCCCAAGCCTGTTGGCAGAACCACGTCTTTCAGGGCCTTCTGAAAAAGTGTTTGAGTGGGGCCATTCTAATTTCCGGGGGGGGGGGTGATGTTCTAGAGCAGCGGTACTCAACCTGTGGGTCGCGACCCCTTTGGGGGTCGAACGACCATTTCACAGGGGTCGCCGCGCGCGTTAGCCCGCCATCTTGGTGCCACCGTGACTGCAGGGGTGAAAAGGTCCCGGTTCGGCCGTGCTGCGGGTCGCCGGACAGCTGGTAGCCCGGACGCCGCCATTTGAGTTCTTTTACCCTCTGCGCATGCGCAGAATGCTTTGCGCATGCGCAGAGGGTAAAAGAACCCAAATGGCGGCGTCCGGGTGGGTGGGCGAAGTCTCCA
>QLTV01009056.1:3168887-3188724 GCA_003457575.1 Thermophis baileyi
GAAGAGAAGAGAAGAGAAGAGAAGAGAAGAGAAGAGAAGAGAAGAGAAGAGAAGAGAAGAGAAGAGAAGAGAAGAGAAGAGAAAAAACCAGGAAAGGCAGGAAAAAGGCGCTGAAGCCAAAATCAGGAACTTCAGCCAGCATGGAATATTTGCAAGACCAGCTCCCCTCCTGGGAAAACCCCTTGGCTGATGTAGTCGGCACCGTTTCTGCACATTTAAAACTCTTCTGCCCCCTTTCTTGGCATGTGCTGAAGGAGGAGGGAAAGGCGCTGACAAGCCCATTTGTTATCCCATTAATTAATGAGCTTTATAAGGCCCGAGACAAAGAAAGGCAGGGCGAGGGGACAGGGAGAGACCCAGCCTTGGCATGAAGTTGGCCAACCAGGACCGGGAATGCAAAGCTGGGGTAGTAGCCGAGAGGGGAGGAACTATTTATCTTTAAACATTTTTATTTCGCACTCTCCTCTCCACACCGTGCTGGGTTTTTCTGCCAGCCAGAGCACGGGGCACAGTCCTGATGAGGTCAACAGTCAATGGTTTCTTTCTTCTTCTCAACTCCTGTGGCCTCCTCACCCTTTTAACGAGCAAAATCTGGCCGATGAAGGAGAATATTTGTAGCTCAGGGTTGAAATGAGGGGTGCTTGGTGCTCTCTGAGCTTCGTTGTTTTCTTGCAGACGTTTCATGACCCAACTAGGTAACATCATCAGTGCTAGTCAGACTGTTCAGGACTAGCAACTGATGAGGTTACCTAGTTTGGGTCATGAAACGTCTGCAAGAAAACAAGCAAGCTCAGAGGTCTATGGAGATTCTCAGTCATCCAGGTCATGGCTGTCCCAAAGGTGCTTTTTCAAGAGGCAAATGGACTTTCTGTTTTTTTCTTTGCAGATGTTTTGCTTTTCATCCCAGAAGCTGCTTCAGCTCTGACTCCTTCCATTCGCCACCATCCAGTCAGAGCTGAAGAAGTTTCTTGGATGAGAAGCAAAACGTCTTCAAAGAAAAACCCAGAAAGTCCAGTTGCCTCTTGAAAAAGCACTTTTGGGACAAGCAAGCTCAGAGCACAAAGGAAAACGCCCCCCCCTTTAAAATCTGACTGAATTTGGCAAAAGTTCTCAAAGGTTTTCACTTCTCTCGACAGCAGAATCTACACCTTCGCAAGCCAACCTGGAACCTGCCTCTTTTTCCTCAAGTTTTCTAGAAGGTTCCTTCTCGCTGTTGACCGAAGAGCCGATCAGATTTTCACATTTTGACAAGCCTTGTCCTCTGACTCGCTCAGCCAGCATTCTCGTCCAAGTCTTTACCTTCCTCCTTATTTGAAAAACACACCAACCATGGGTAGACCCCTCTTCCTGGGCACAAGGCCTTGAGGGTTTCCAAGACAACGATTGGGGGTGAAGAAGGGGTGGCAAAGATGGGGAACCAGAGGGCCCTTGTGAGGATAGATTGGAGGAAAAAGCCACATCAGACGAGTTGCAAGTATCATTCCAAAATTCAACTCTCACCCATAACATATACAGTATTCTGGTATCTACAGCTATGACTCCATGGTTTACGGCAGTAAATCAAATGCTTTTCAACCCTGGCAACTTTAAGATGGTGGACCTCAACTCCTAGAATTCCCCAGCCATCATGGCTGGCTGGGGAATTCTGGGAGTTGAAGTCCACTTTCCTTAAAAGTTGCTAAAAGTCCTACATCCATCTAGCCACTCTATCCATCATATCAAGCACACTACACCAAAAACCTGATGCATTTTAATATAGGTAGTCCTCGATTTACGACCACAATTGAGCCCAAATTTTCCATGGCTAAGCAAGACAGTTCTTAAGTGGGTTTTGCCTCATTTTATGACTTTTCTTGGCACAGTTGTTAAGAGAATCACTGCAGCTGTTAAGTTAGTAACATGGTTGTTAAGTTAATCTGCCTTCTAAATGGATGGTTGTAAATCGAGGACTACCTGTATACATTAGTTGGAAAAGCTGCTACTAGACATCAACTGATTTTTGGTTACAGATCAACTCATCAACTCTGCTGACATCCTGGTGGTTCCTCTTCTCACTGGCTTAACTCCCTTGGAAGGCACTTCATTTTTTTTAATCAGAGGCCCACAACTATACTTTTTTAAGGAATTAAACTTCATATGTGGGATGGGGAGGGAGACCAACACTTTAAGACATATATTCCTTCTCATCAACCCCATCAAGAGCCAGGGATCATAAGAGAATTCGCAAGGGACAGAGAAATAATGTGTATGCAGCTGTCTTTCAGAATTAGACTGAGGAAAAATAATCCTAAGGATATATTTTATATATATATTATAAATCAATCAATCAATCAATCTATCTATCTATCTATCTATCTATCTATCTATCTATCTATCTATCTATCTATCTATCTATCTATCTATCTATCTATCTATCTATCTATCTATCTATCCATCCATCCATCCATCCATCCATCCATCTCTTCATCATCTTTTATCTATCATCCATATGTGTGTGTGTGTGTGTCTGTCTGTCTGTCTATCATATCTATCGTATCTATCTACCTACCTACCATCTATCATTTATCTATCATCATTCTGTCTATTTGCCTGTCTGTCTATTTTTAAAACCCCCAAATAATGGACCCTTTAGTCTTCCTTTCCTTTACAGACCAGAAATGTCATAAATGCAAGGACTGGTCGTAAAGCTACATTTAAAACATTATTGTAACTACAAATGATTGCAAAACGAGACAGTTGCTAAACGAGGACAGCCTGCAATGCTGAGATTTTGAAGTATCAGTGGCAAAGCAGGGAGGGAAATTCAAGGACGAGAAGGAAGAAAATACAGAGGCAGGCTTGATCTTAAAAAAAATAATAATCCCATGAGCAAAACAACACAATTGTTGCCTTAAAGCTTCGAAATAGAATGTAATCTAGTAAGAGAGAGAGAGAGAGAGAGAGAGAGAGAGAGAGAGAGAAGAAGAGAGAAGAAGAGAGAGAAAGAGAAGCAGGGAGAGAATCAGAGAGGGAGGGGGGGGGAGAGAAACTAGAGCTGGAAAGGGTCAATTAGACCAGTGTTTGTCAACCTCAGCAACTTGAAGATGCATGGACTTCAACTCCCAGAATTCCCCAGCCAGCAATTCTGGGAGTTAAAGTTCATGTATCTTAAACCATGCTGTCTGGGGAATTCTGGGAGTTGAAGTCCATGCGTCTTCAAGTTGCTGAGGTTGACAAACACTGAATTAGAAAATGAAGTTGTGCTTGATGAGGAATCTTCCACCGATGGCTCTCCAGCCTCTATCTGAATATACTCAGGAAAAAGACGCCCAACAACTTTCGGCATATAGGTAGTCCTCGATTTACGACCACAACTGGGACCAGTTGCTAAGCGAGACAGTCCTTGAGTGAATCACACCTGACTTTACGACCTATTTTGTCACAAGTGTTGAGTAAATCACCGCCGTTGTTAAATGAATCATACAATTGTTAAGTGAGTCTGACTTCCCTCAATTGACTTGGTCTGTTGAAATGGGGAAGGTTGCAAATAATGATCACATTACTCCGGGATGCTGCAACCCTCCTACAAATTAATGTCTGTTGCCAAGTGCCCGAATTTTGATCATCTGACCCTGGGAATGCTGTGAAGGTCATGAATACGAGGACCCATTGTAAGTCACTTTTTTCATGTTGTAACTTTGAACGGATACTAAATGAATGGTTGTAAGTCGAGGATGACCTGTAATCACCTCAACTAATTTATCACTGATGCAGGCCCACCCTGAAGGTGTTTCAAGGTCACAAGGAAAGCTTTTAAACGAGGAGAAATTTCAACTGGCAAAGAGAAGGTCTATGGAGGTTCTCAGTCATCCAGGTCATGGTTGTCCCAAAGGTGCTTTTTTCAAGAGGCAACTGGACTTTCTGGTTTTTCTTTGGTTTCGCTTCTCATCCAAGAAGCTTCTTCAGAGGTGAAGAAGCTTGGATGAGAAGCAAAACGTCTTCAAAGAAAAACCAGAAAGTCCAGTTGCCTCTTGAAAAAGCACCTTTGGGACAAAGGGAAGAAAAATTCAGCGATCCTATTTCGGAGTGCAGAGAAGAGCAATAAAGATGATTAGGGGACCAGAGGCTTAAACATAGAAAGAACAGTTGCAGGAATTGGGTATGTCTAGTCTAGTGCAAAGAAGGACCAGGGGTGACATGATAGCAGCGTTCCAATATTTGAGGGGCTGCCACAAGAAGAGGGGGCCAATTTATTTTCCAAAGCACCAGAAAGCAAGACAAGAAACAATGGATGGAAACTAATCAAGGAAAGAAGCAACCTAGAACTAAGGAGAAACTTCCTGATGGCGAGAACAATCAGTCAGTGGAACAACTTGCCTTCAAAGGTTGTGGGTGCTCCATCACTGGAGGCTTTCAAGAAGAGGCTGGACAGTCATTTGTCTGAAATTGTATAAGGTCTCCTGCTTGAGCAGGGGGCTGGACTAGAAGACCTCCAAGGTCCCTTCCAATTCTGATGATGTTCTGTGTTCTGTGTTCCAATCTGCCCTTTTCCCAACGCATCACCTCCCATTCTTCATCCCAAAGACCCAGGCAGGATAGGAATAAAATAATTTGTGCCTCGGTTTTACCCTAATGGGAAAGAGGCTTCACCCATCTCTCTTCCAACCTGCCTTGCTTTGGGATTTCTGGAACATCATTCCGAAGGAGCCATGAATATGATCTTCGCTGATTGTTTAGCCCTTCCTAAGTGTTCCAGGCCTCCAAGAATGGGGTGACTATCCCAAAAACCACCCCCAAGCCTCCCCCCCACACACCCCTTGCCTTCCCCCCCCCCGACACACACCCCTGCCCTCCCTTCCTGAATTCCCCACGGAATATCACTGGCAAGGTTGATCTTCCAAGTTTGCTAACTTGCAAGCAAAGGGAGGCGGGGGGGGGCCTTTAATTTGGCTATTTAAAAAATTATTTGGGGGTTGAGAAAGGAAGAGGCGGGGCAGGGGGGGAAGCTAAACTGAGCTTTCAAAAGCCTGGAGGTTCCCAACGGACGCAGCTTTTTCTGTGGCTTCAAAAGCTGCTCCTCTCCTTTCTTCCGACCGTTTGCTCCCTACAAAGTACCCGAGCACTTTCGTCTCCGTGGAAAGACCTTTTTAATTGGTTCCAGGCAGAAGGTTAAAATGGGCCTTCTTCCCCCCACCAAAAACACTCCCCCCCTTTCCCCCCTCCCTCTCTCACACTTTTCTTCAAGCAAAATAGGGGAGTTTAAACGGGAGAGAAAGAGAGAAAAAGAACAGCACCGCTCTGAAGCAGCTGCCAATCGCAGACAGCCCGAAGGATACATGCCAACTAGTGAGAAGAGGGAATTTGCAGAAAAACTATACGCCGGCTTTTTTTGCAATAATCTCGCAGTCAAATTATCCATCGTTGTTGTGCTCCACCATTCCACTACACAAGTATGGGATTCATTATCCACCAGTTTAAATAAATAGATGGGTGGATGTTAAAAAAAAAAAAGAGGTTTTTTGGCTGGAAAAGGGAAGAGCTGACATGACTCAATTATTTGACATTCCATTCAGTTTCACTCTATGAACTGTACTTCATAGCCCGCAGTGATGTCATCGCACGACCAAAGCTGATTGGCTGCCGACTGAAGCCACTCCCTTGCTCCTATCAATTTGCTAAGTCTCCCGTCGTGGTTCGATGATGTCATCTTGCCCCCGAGTGATGTCACTCACTCAAGCCAACTCTGGATAGACTGACTTATGAGGTCATTCTGTTCACTGCGACATCGCTGATGGTTTGATGAATGAGTGGATGAGCCATTAAGGGAGGGAAAATATCAAAAACAATCCTGGGAAAGGGGAAAGCTTGAGAAAGAAAGACAAAATAATCCTGCTTTCATAGTACAGGTAGTCCTCAACTTACAACCGTTTGTTTAGTGACCATTCAAAGTTATAAGAGCACTGGAAAAGTGACTTATGACCATTTTTCACAGTTAGGACCGTTGCAGCATCCCCATGATCAGGTGATCAAAATTCAGATGCTTGGCCACTGTCTCATATTTATGACAGTGTCCCCACAGGGTCACACAATCTCCTTTTTGCGACCTTCTGAGAAGCAAAGGCAATGGGGAATCCAGATTCACTTAACAACCGGGTTACTCACTTAACAACTGCAGGGATTCACTTAACAACTGTGGCAAGAAAGGTTGTAAAATGGGGAAAATTTCACTTAACGAATGTCTCATAACAACAGAAATTTTGGGCTCAATTGTGGTCGTAAGTCAAGGACTACCCGTATAAGAGGGAGCAGAGAGGAACTCCGGCAGACTTTCAAGATTGTGCCATGACTGGAAGTTCTGTACGTGCGACCACAAGTGAGCCCATACTTTGTTGATAAGCAAGGCAGTTGTTAAGTGAGTTTTGCCCCATTTTACAACTATGTATGGCCACAGTTAAGTGAATCACTGCAGCTGTTAAGTGAATCTGGCTTCCTCCATTGACTTTGCTTGGTTAGAAACTGGCTGGGAAGGTTACAAATGGTGATCACAAGACCTCAGGACAATGCAACTCTCAGAAATATATACCATTTGCCAAGCATCCGGATTTTGATCATGTGACCATGGGGATACCACAACAGATGTAAATGTGGTAAATGTGAAAACTGGTCATAAGCCTTTTTTGTCAGTGCTGCTGTAACTTCAAACCATCACTAAAACAATAGTTGCAAATTAAGGACTACCTGAATGCACCTACAGATAGCTGCAGCATGTGCTTCCTGACCTGGCCCACCTTGAAGGGATGACAATATCAAGTCCCTTACCATTGTTCACAATCCCAAGAACAAGATACTTTGAGAATATGCCAGTTTGTTGCAGTTGCTTATTGTTAGGTGGGTTACAGAATCTTGGACACCAGCTTTGGCCATCCTTTATGAGTCAGGACATTACGGTAGCCCCCTTCTATGGTCTTTGATCTTCATCTGAAAAACAGTGGCAGGAATTGGGTATGTCTATTTTAATGAAAAGAAGGACGAGGGGTGACATGGTAGTGGTCTTTCAATATCTACTGTAAGGGGCTGCCACAAAGAAGAGAAGGGGTCAACCTATTCTCCAAAGCACCAGAAGGCAGGACCAGAAGCAATGGATGGAAACTACCGTATTTTTTGCTCCATAAGACGCACTTTTTTGTCCCCCAAAAGTGGCTGGAAATGTCTGTGTGTCTTATGGAGCAAATATTGCCAAAGCCCCGCCCACCTGCCGGCCCCCACCCGCCGGTCCTTTTCAGCCTCCGCCCGCCCCATTTTCAGTCTCCGCGTGCCCTGTTTTCGGCCCATTCCAGGCAGCAGCGGCGATCGGCCGTGATAGGCGGTGATCGGTGGTGGCGATAGGCCGCGATAGGTGGTGGCAAGCAACGGCGGTGGCGGCAATCCCTGCCGCCTGGAACGGGCTGAAAACGGGACGCGGGGAGGCCGAAAACGGGACGCACAGAGGTGGCGATAGGCGGCGGCGGCGATCCCCGCCGCCTGGAACAGCTGATCAGTGGTATTCCGGGAGGCCGATCCAACCGCCAATCCGCTGCTCGTGCTAAATCAGGCTGCGATAAAGTGCTGAAGCTGACCAGGCTGTTTGCTGTTTGCTGTTTGCTGCAAGGACGCTAGCCAGATGAATACTGGATGGCTGCTGGGAGGCAGAGGCAGATTTTTTTTTCTTATTTTCCTCCCCAAAAGCTAGGTGCGTCTTAATGCAAAAAAATATGGTAATCAAGGGGAGAAGCAACCTAGAACTAAGGAGAAATTTCCTGACAGTGAGGACAATTAACCAGTGGAATGACTTGCCTCCAGATGTTGTAGGTACTCCATCACTGAAGGTTTTAAGAAGAGATGGACAACCATTTATCTCAGATGTTGTGGGGTCTCCTGCTTGAGCCGGGAGTTGAACTAGAAGACCTCCAAGGTCCCTTCCAACTCTGTTATTCTATTCTATTCTAGAAGACGTTCGAGGTTCCTTCCAACTTTGTTACTCTATTATTCTGTTCTATTATTATTATTATTATTCTATTTACAGAGTCAGCATCTTGCCCCCAACAAATCTGGGTCCTCATAATTGCTTATTTAGTGCCACAAAAATGCCCAGCCCTTCTTCCACAATATTTCGGAAACAATTCCTTTCAATTCCATCGTCAGAGAATTCCACCACCATAGGAAGCAATTAGAGATCATCTATCAGCCCAACTGTGAGGTGCCACCAGCATGCTGTATACCTCAGCGGTAGTTTACCACTCTAGTCCAAGCCAGGAAATCTTGGAGGCTATCGGAGTCTGGGTGGGGCAAAATAAACTCAGATTAAATCCCTCCAATGTTGAAGTGCCAGAACAATCAGTTAATGTTCAAGAATATCTGTTTCAATAGCCACTCGGAGCAGAGTCATGTTCCGCCTGAAGGAGTGGGTACCTGGGGAATCCTCAAAGCTGCTGCATAAATAGCAGGAGGTCATGGCCAGGGGCCATTTGACCAGTTTTAGCTGATGTGCCACTTGCAACCCCATCTGGACTTGGCAACGCTAACTCAGAGTTGCTTAAGATCAGTGGCCACATCAGTCTTTAAATAAATAAATAAACTCATGCCAATCACTACATGGCCGTCAATGCAATGCACTCTTCCTGGGCAGACTCTGGAAATGATTTAGGATTGGCCTAGAGCAGGGGAGTTAAACTGAAGGCCTAAGAGTGCTTAGATCTGGCCCGCGGGGCTGCCCTGGAAACAGTGAAGGACTGGCCCGCGGTGCCTCTGCCAGCAAAAATGGGCTCCCGAACTCCGTTTTCGGCTGCGACGGCCTCCAGCAACCCTCTGCCAGTGAAAACGGAGCTCGCAAGGGCCACGGGCGACACTCCCAAGCTCCGTTTTCACTGGCAGAGGGTTGCAGGAAGCCGTCGCAGCCGAAAACGGAGCTTGGGAGCCCGTTTTCACTGGCAGAGCGCTCGGGCCACCACAGGTACCGACACGAGTGACGTTGAGCTGGCCACGCTCACCCTGGCCACGTCCGCCCCGGCCCCCCAAGGTCAAACACAACCCTGATGCGACCCTCAATGAAATTGAGTTTGACACCCCTGGTCTAGAGCAGTGTTTCACAATCTTGGCAACTTTAAGACATGTGGACTTCAACTCCCAGAATTCTCCAGTCAGCTGTGGGAATTCTAGGAGTTGAAATCTACTCATCTTAAAGTGGCCAAGGTTGAGAAACATTGCTCCAGGGTATAATGGCACGGGCAACCCTAGACTTAACATCACAATTGGGCACAACATTTCCTTTGCTAAGCAGGACAGTTGTTAAGTGAGTTTTGCCTCATTTTACAACCTTCCTGGCCACAGTTGTTAAGTGAGTCACTGCAGTTGTTAAGTGAGTAACGCAGTTTTTAAGTGACTCTGGCTTCCCCGTTGACTTTGCTTGTCAGAAGGACACAAAAGGTGATCACATGATCCCGAGACACTGCAACCGTCATAAATATGAGTCATTTGCCAAGCATCTGAATTTTGATTACATGACCATAGGGATGCCGCAACGGTCGTAACTGTGAATAACAGACATACGTCACTTTTTTCAGTGCCGTTGTAATTTTGAGCGGTCACTAAATGAAGTGTTGTAAGTCAAAGACTGCTTGTAGGCCTTCTCTGTGGTGGCCCCCACATTTTTGAAAGCCCCTCCCTCGTAGCACCAGAGATTGCTGGAGACAGTTTGATTTCACTGAACTAGCCATCAGGATTAAGCATTATTTTGGTGAGGTTGATTGATTTTTGACCAACACATAGTTCTTAACATAACCAAAGTTGAGACCACATTGTTAAGTGAATTACTGCAATCGTTAAATGAATTACACGGTTGTTAAGTGAATCCTGTTTCCCTCATTGACAATGTAAATACATATCATTTGCCAAGTGTCTAAATTTTGATCATGTGACTGTGGGGGTGATTGTGGTTGTAAGTGCAAGGACTGATTGTAAGTAACTTTTTTCAGTGGTATTGTAACTTTGAACAGTCACTAAATAAATGGTTATTATAAGCCGAAGACTACCAATGTTATTATTTTTCTTTATTCTTTTTTATTGTGTTGTAACCCACTCAGAGTCTTTGAGTAGGGATGGGAGGCTGTAATAACCAAAATAAATTGATAACTGATATTATTTGCAAAGGTATATATGTACGCACAGAACCTAATAAGAAAAAAATAGGCTTCTGTGCTTGATTGGAATTTTTCATTGTCTCGAAAAGCTATCTCATAGGAAATCATGGTGCATAATATTGTTTTTAAGATTAGAAACGGTTGCTTCTTGATTTCCTGAGTGACTCTGATTATAGTCACAGTCAGCCCAAATTTATCAATCTACATATACAGACAAAAATTGGAAAAACAAGGAAACTACTAAGCAGACTTCCTAAATTCTATTTATCTCAATGTTTCTCAAGTTTAGCAACTTTTTTTTAGCAACATACCGGCTGGAGAATTCGGGAAGCCGAACTCCACATATCTTAAAGTTACCAAACTTAAGAATCAATCAATGATCAATCCTGATGCATTACAAATTCAACCCTATTCTGCTTTTTTCCACTTCAAATTTTGAAGAAAGGCTGGACCATGTGTAATGGCTATTCTACCTAGGACAGACTGCACAACCAAAGAAACAGAGAAAGAAATAATCGTCCTAACCGAAGATAAACCACGGGATCTCTAGTCCTAAGAACAAAAACCATGTTTTAAATTTTCTCAGAAGAGAAACAAAACATGCCAACATAAGTTACTACACACACAAAAAGATCCTAGCTTGAATCAGATTCTACCTAGCTCCTCATCTTTTAAGAATATTTCAAGAAGATATTCTCTCTCTCTCTCTCTCTCTCTCTCTCTCTCTCTCTCTCTCTCTCTCTCTCTCTCTCTCTCTCTCTCTCTCTCTCTCTCTCTCTCTCTCTCCCTCAGTGAATGCAATTTGCAGCATTTTTTCCCTGTTTTGCGGCATTTATTTTCCAGTTTCTGGCAAAAAAAAAACCCGCCATTTGGTACACAGGTACGGTAGTCCTCGACTTATGACCACAATTGAGCCCAAAATTTATGTTGTTAAGTGAGACATTTGTTAAGTGAGTTTTGCCCCATTTTATGACTTTTCTTGCCACAGTTATTAAGTGAATCACGGCAGTTGATAACTTAGCAACACGGTTGTTAAGTGAACCTGACTTCCCCATTGACTTTGCTCGTTCACTTAACGACCACCGCAAAAAAGATTGTAAAATCAGGCACGGTCACATGATAGACCTACTTAGTGACTGCCATCACTGACAAACATTAATTCCAGGCTCAATTCTGGTCATAAGTCGACAACTACCTGTACATCCGCCATGACATCCTTGTGCAAATCACTCTCATCATATTATTTGTGGAATAATGTCATATGTGCAACATCATCTGGCCCCATAAATAGCTGTACCAGGCTGTCTGGGAGAAGATTGTCGAATCAAGGTGGTGCCAGTATCTGAACAATCAAAGTCCGGCCCCATCCTGTTCACCTGTCTTTAATATTTTGAAGATGATTCTCATTACTTTTAAGAAGAAAAAAAATGAAAGGAACACTTACATGCAAATCGAATGCCGAGGAGCCTCTAGCAACATCTTCATTTACAGAAATGCCCTTGAGTTCCACAAAGGCCCCACAGTCATTTTATTGTATTTTTAGAAAATAAAATAACTACAGCCTAGGGCTTCGTCTAGAAATGTACCAAGCAGCCTTTCGGGAGGGGTGGGGGTGGGTGGGGGAGAGGGAATAAAGAAAAAAAAAGACTAGGGGGGGGGCACTGCCTAGTTTGTAAACAGGCCAGCTCCCTAAAGCAGCCATTTTGTGAGCGTGCCCACGGCTTTGGGTCAAAATTCCAATTTTGTTCACCAGCCAAAAAATACGGCTTCTCTTTGAAGTGTATTCTCTGATATAAAGCAGGACAGTTTTCTGGCCAAAGGAATTTCTTGTCATCCTAACAGTTTATGTTATGAAAAATGTAAAAAGATGATTTATGGGGGGGAAAAAGTCCAGTGGAGTGTCTTTCTCCCTTGCGTCTAGAAATATTCGATTTATTCAAATGCTTGATCGTTCATTCAAATGCTGAACACACCTGACCAGCTGGAAAGCTGGAGACAACTTACAACATTTGAAAGTTTTATGTTTACCTTACAGGTAGCGTCTATGCAGATTCTCAGTCATCGAGGTCATGGTTGTCCCAAAGGTGCTTTTTCAAGAGGCAACGGGACTTTCTGGTTTTTCTTTGAAGATGTTTTGCTTCTCATCCAAGAAGCTTCTTCAGCTCTGACTGGATGGTGGGGAATGGAAGGATTTATACTCCTTGCAGACAGCTGGTCATTTGCATTCTTTTTAGAGAGTCGTTGAGGCTACTTGGAGGTATCTCAGGGTCAACCTCCAGGTGACCTCAATGACTCTCTAAAAGAATGCAAATGATCAGCTGTCTCCATATAAATCCTTCCATTCCCCACCATCCAGCCATTAATTTCTAAATTAAAGGCATTTCAGTTTTGGGGTTTTTTTTCCAGCTACTTTCCAAAGGGAGAGTTTTGACAAGGCATCTGAACAAATAAATACTTTCTAAGCTGCATAGGCCTCATTTCATGGGGCAGACAAATGATGACAACCAACTAGGAATCTGGCAAAATTTCAAAAACTCCAGGGTTATTTTTGGAAATTGTCATTTATTCTGAGAGAGTGAAATTGGAGCCTCTTGCTAAAGAGGAATCTTCCTAAGGAGGAATCAGGGTTGCAATTTAAACAGCAAAGTCCCCGTGGCTGTGGTAAGACTAGAACCCAGATCTCCCCTCCTAAGTTCAAACTCGTCCACACTACATCTGATTGGCTTTTGGACTGAGAGGGAGGGGCTGGCCCAAAGTTAGCCAATAAGCTTCAATGGCTGACGAGGGATTAGAACTTGGGTCTTCCCTCTCCTAGTCCAGTATTTCGCCTGATGCACGTGATTGGCTTTTTGACTGAGAGAGAGGGACTAGTCTAAAGTCAGCCAATGAGCTTTTGTAGTTGAAGGAGAGGATTAGAACCTGGATCTTCCCAATTACAGTCCAGCCCCTTCTCTACTAAACCTGATTGGTTCTTGGGCTGAGGGGAAGGAGCTGGCCCAAAGTCAGCCAATAAGCTTCTGAGACTAAGGTAAAACTAGAACTCAGGACTTCTCACTCCTACTCACACACTTTACTCATTGAACAACACTGTGGAAGGGAACCTCTGTGTGTACCAATACACCAATTTTTCCTTCTTTGCCTGCTGAAAAACATCAAGAATATGCATCATCGGTATCAGGGGTGGGTTCTAACTTACCTCGCTGCCGGTTTGCTTCCTCCCGCGCCTTGTGGCCATGCCTCATGGCCGCGCCTCATGGCCGCGCACGCACTTCGCACGCACGCGCATGCGCAGTGCCGGAAAAAAAAATCCAAAAATAAAAAAAGGCCGAAAACAAGATGGCGACACATGCGCAGTGCTGGAAACTCGGTTTCTGCCCATGCGCAGAAGAAAAAAATAAAAAAAAAATTCCCCCCAAAAAATATTTTTTCAAAAAAAAAAAATCCAAAAAAAAAGATGGCGGCGCCCACAGACCGGCACCGACCAAACCGGATCCGTGACGTCACCGTGATGTCACCAGCGGGTCGCTACCGGTTCAGGTGAACTGGTCCGAACCGGGAGGAACTCACCTCTGATGGGTATCCCTTGACCTTTAGGGCAAATATTCAGGACCACAGTTTGGGGTGATTCTGTCACCCCAAGAAAGAAATGAAGAGAACACATTGATGCAGTGGGGGCTTTTCTGCCTGAGGGACTACAGCCAAGAACACACACTGCCCATCTACAATCTCTGCAAACACAAAAATTCAAACTTCCCACTTCTGTGTGTCGTGCCAGGTGTAAGAAGCAGATTTTTACCAACTCACAATTTCAAATCAATGGGGATTGGCTGACAACATCCACAAATTGCCTCTGACAATTTGAACTGGTCTGTAAGGGGAAAAATATGGAAGATATGGACTTTGGTAGGAATTTTATTAAATGGGTAAAATCGATTTACACCTCACAAAAGGCACCGATAATTGTGAACGGGGAATTAACAAAACCCTGTGAGATTGAGGAAGGAACCAAACAAAATTCCCTTTCTCGAAATTGCTATTTGTTTTAACTTTAGAAATACTGAATAGAGATATAAAACGAGAGGAGAAAATTGCTGTAGTGAAGATTAAAAGAGAAACATATAAATTATGGGTGTTTGTTGAGGACCTGATCAGAATTTTAGAAAGATCCTCTGGAAAGAATAAAATGTTAAGGGGAAAAACTCAAAGATTTGGGGGTGTTCACTGGTTTTACATTTAATCAACAAAAGATAAAGAATTAACAAAGAATATGAAAGAACGAATGGAATTGATAGGGAGGGGGAAACTGGTTTTAAGACTGAGAAAAAAGTGAAACACTTGGGTATCACTGTGATGAACACAAATGGTATGTTATTCCAGAATAATTATGTTAACACTTGGAATGAAATCAAGGACGTTAGTCCTCGATTTACAACAGTTCATTTAGTGACTGTTCGAATTTACAACAGCACGGAAAAAAGTGACTTATGACCATTTTTCACACTTAACAACTGTTGCAGCAATCCCAAGGTTATATGATTAAAATTCAGCTGCTTGGCAACTGACTCATGTTTATGACGGTTGCAGTGTCCCGGGGTCATGGGATCCCCTTTTGCGATTTTCTGACCAGCAAAATCAGTTGGGAAGCCAGATTCACTTTACAACTGTGGTACTAACTTAACACCTGCAGTGATTCACTTAACAACTGCGGCAAGAAAGGTCGTAAGATGGGGCAAAGCTCGCTTAACAACGGTCTGACTTAGCAACAGAAATTTTGGGCGGTTTTCCTGTGTTGTGCAAACCTTAACCTGAGTCCCGTATCCTAAGAATGCAAAGTTAGCTTATTACATCAAAGGAACAAAGAGCTTTCGGCTGGATTGCAGAGGAGAGCCCAATAGGTCCTGCTCAGGCCCTTAAAACAATCGTGTTCCCTCCCCCCCCCCACAACACACACACACAAACACATGCACAAACACACACTTGTAACCGAAGTTCCAATTGAAGCCAGATGCTCCCATGAGCAAAACAGTTTTTCTATGCCCCCTCCTCCAGCGATGGTGCTCCAGGACGGTCTTCAAAACCACAACGCACCACGCGGCCCCCTCCCCAGAAACTGACTTTGATCAAAATCAGGTGAAGTCATCTGCTCCGGAGCTGCGAGGGAGTTTTGACATGGGAGAAAGACAAGAAGAAAGAGAAGAGAAAGCAGAACTACCCAGGGGAGTAATTTTAAAAATGGCAGGAGATGGTGAGCTACGAGAAACCAAAAGATGATACAACCTATATATTAGGTTAAGAGTGGGCAATTATAGCAAACTTTAGGACCTGTGGACTTCAACTCCCAGAATTCCTGAGCCAGCCATGGCTGGCTTTGGAATTCTGGGAGTTGAAGTCCACAAGTGGTAAAGTTGCCCATCCCTGCATTAGGCCAACTTTCTCAAACTTGATGGCATCCAGAAGTGGTATTCACTTACTTTCCCTACCGGTTCGCAAATGTGCGTGCGCGCCTTCCACGCATGCACATGTGCCTTCTGCACATGTGCTTTGCTCGCGCGCACGGCTTGCATGCGTGCGCGAGGCTTCAAAACGTGCCTAAATAGGCTGGCATAGCACCGGGGCAGGTGGGCGGCCACCCGCAGGTTGCTACTACCAGTTCGCCCGAACCAGCCCGAACCGGCTGAATACCACCTCTGATGGCATCCGTTGGTCTCAGCATTCAGTTCAGCCGCGGAGCTGCAGATCCGAAATACCTGAAAAACATCCATTTGGGAAAAGCTGCGCATTTGTCCACAGGTTGCATGCCTGGGGAGGTACCCAGAAACACCTGAAAAGACAAACCCGTGAATCAAATGAACAATGAACAAACTCTACTTTTATTGTAAGGTTATACGGCAGTGAGGGCGAACCTATGGCACGCGTGTCACAGGTGGCACGCGGAGCCATATCAGAGGGCACGCGAGGCGTTCACTTATGTCAGCTCCAGCGCGCATGCGCGCACTGGCCAGCTGATTTTCGGCCTTGGGGAAGGCCGTTTTGCCCTCCGGAGGCTTCAGGGAAGTTTCCTGAAGCCCCGGAGTGCGAAAAACGGCCCAACGGGAAAACCGGAAATTTGGAAAAACGCACTTCCGGTTTGCCGTTGGGCTGTTTTTCACACTCCGGAGCCTTCAGGGAAGCTTCCTGAAGCCCTGGAGTGCAAAAAACAGCCCAACGGGCAAAACGGAAGTGCGTTTTTCTGAACTTCCGGTTTGCCGGTTTGCCCGTTTTTCACTGTCCCAGGCTTGCGTGGGGGGGAGGGAATGAGTGTGGGCACGTGCGCGCGTGCTAGCGTGCGCACACACCCCCTTTTGGCACGTGAACCAAAAAAGGTTCGCCATCACTGTTATACGGGTAGTCCTTGACTTACAACAGTTCATTTAGTGAGCGTTCAAAGTTGCAACGTCACTTGAAAAAAGTGACTGATGATCATTCTTCACACTTACGACTGTTGTGGCATTCCCCCATGGTCACGTGATAAAAATTCAGAGGCTTGATAACCGACTCACATTTATGACAATTGCAATGTCCCGGAATCATATGATCACTTTGAGGTGGGTAAAATGAGGACCCAGATTGTTGGGGGCAATATGCCGATTCTGTAAACCGCTTAGAGAGGGCTGTAAAGCACTGTGAAGTGGCATGTAAGTCTAAGTGCTATTGCTATTGTTATTGTGCGACCTTTCCGACAAGCAAAGTCAATGGAGAAGCCAGATTCACTTAACAACTGTGTTATTAACTTAACAATGGCAGTGATTCGTTTCATAACTGTGGCAAGAAAGATCATAAAATGGGGCAAAAGTCACTTAACAAATGGCTCACTTAGCAACAGAAATGTTGGGCGTAATTGTGGTCGTCAGTTGGGGGTTGCCTGTATTATCAGAATTTTGCAAGTCTGAAAGGACATGGCCCCTTCATCACAGTTACAAGGCAAGAAAATAGGGAGGGCCCCTTCTGAACTGCTTGCCCTGGGGGTCTATGACAATTCGCCGTGGCCAACTCGCCACAGCCAACTTGCTTTGGGACAACTCGCTGCAGGAGAAGAGTTACACTAATATCAAAGGAATGGTGGAATAGAATCATTAAAGAAAGGATGCAAAAGGAGGGACAGAATGACATGTGAATGATAAAAATTGAAATATTTTTAAATTTTATTTTAAATAATTAAATTGAATTGTTAAATTGTCCCGTGGTGAGTTGTCCTGTGGCAGGTTGGCCATGTCGAGTTGTCCCACAGCAAGTTGGCTGTGGTGAGTTGGCCATGGAGAGTTAGCTGCAGCGAGATGTCCCATTCCGTTGCCCTGCTCACATTCCTGCTGAGGGCTAAAGCCGCCTTTTATCTGACTGTTCCCTTGATTGGTTTAACAGATTAACAGACTGACAGAGTTGGAAGGAACCTTGTAGGTCATCTAGTCCAACCCTCTGCCCAAGCAGGAGACCCTACTCCATTTTTGACAGATGGCAGTCCATTCTCTTCTTGAAAGCTTCCAGTGATGAAGCTCCCACAACTTCTGAAGGCCACTTCTGTTCCATTGGTTGATTGTTCTCAGTGTCAGAAAATTTCTCCTTATTTCCAGGTTGAATCTCTCCTTGTTCACTTTCCATCCATTGTTCCTTGTCTGGCCTTCAGGTGCTTTGGAAAATAGCTTGACCCCCTCCTCTCTGTGGCAGCCCCTCAAATACTGGAACACTGCTCTCATGTCTCCCCTGGTCCTTCTCTTCTCTAGACTAGCCATGCCCACTTCCTGCAACCGTTCATCATGGTTCTCCTTGCCCTGTCTCCCAAGGTCACTGTCATACACCGTTACGTGGATTAACCCAGGTTCTATATTATCATCTCTATAGGCATTTGGCTGGGGATTAAAAAAAATTCTCCAGTTATGTCTCTAGGACCTGCTTAAAGGGGTTGCAATACGGCATCATCCAGTGTGTGTGTCAGAGGTTCAATAGAACCAGTAGCAAACCGCTGGTGACGTCACGGAGCCGGTTTGTTGGGGCCCGTCCCTGGGCGCCGCCCTCTTTTTTTTTTTTGGATTTATTTTTTTATTTTTTGCTATTTTTTTTCTTCTGCGCATGCGCAGAAGCCGAGTCCCTGGCACTGCGCATGCGCCACCATCTTGTTTTTGGCTTTTTAAAAAAAAAATTGCAAATTTTCAGCACTGCGCATGCGCGTGGCCGCATGCCAAGCGCACGGCCGCGCAGCGCGGGAGGAAGCGAACCGGCGGCGAGGTAAGTTAGAACCCCCCCCTGGTGTGTGTGTGTGTGTGTGCGCGCGTGTGTGCGCGCGCCAGGAACAATGGTTGCAGCAGTACAATAAAAATCATGTGTCTTTACTAATTTATATGATTTCTAAAGCCGCCCATTTCATATATAGGTAATCCTCGACTTACAACCACAATTGAGCCCAACATTTCCATTGTTAAGTAAGACATTTGTTAAGTGAGTTCTGCCCCAGTTTACGACCTTTCCTTGCCGCAGTTGATAAGTGAATCACCGCGGTTGATCAGTTAGTAACACGGTTGTTAAGTGAATCTGGCTTCCCCATTGACTTTGCTGGTCAGAAGGTCGCAAAAGGGAATAACATGACCTTGGATCACAGCAACAGTCATAAGTATGAGTCGGTCACCAAGCATCTGAATTTTGACCACATGACCATGGGGATGCTACAAAGGTCATAAGCGGGGGAAATGGTCATAAGTTACTTTTTTCAGTGCCGTTGTAACTTTGAACGGTCACTAAGTGAACTGTTGTAAATCGAGGACTGCCTGTACGTGACTCTGTACCTGCGTGCAATGTCAACACGTATACAAAAACAGAGCTTTGATTGTGCTTGCCTGTTTTCACACACACAGTCCTGCCAGTAGTGGGCTTCAAATTCCGTCGCTACCGGTTCGCTATTCGCGCAGTCGTCTGGGCGGGTGGGCGGAGCCTCCCACCGCCACTACCAGTTCCCCCGATCCGGGGCGAACTGGTAGCAACCCACCACTGAGTCCTGCCCCCTGTAGAGCACATTGCCATTCAGATATTTGCCATATATGTAGTATGAGGGAGCTCTTGAAAAGGGAAGGCTCATGAAGTAGATATCCCGTTGATATCCTGCTTTGGGCAAACCACAATGCGAAGTTTTGTTTGCATTTTATCCTTTGCAATCCTAACTTTTTATATTTACATTATATATATATATACACACACACACACACACACACACACACACACACACACACTTCTATTTTTACTACGTGGTAAGCTACCCAGAGTCACTTTGGACAGCGAGACAGGTGGCATATTTTATTTACTGGTTATTTAATTGCCACCGTGGGACTTCTCTAGGCGGCTTACAATAACAAAAAGGAAGAACAGGAAAGGAGTGCAAATAGAAGAGAAGTAAAATAATGGAACAATAAAATAAAATAAGCAATGACAAAGGAACACAAGGAGAATAATACATCAATATGATAACCAAAAAGATGGACGGGTGGAGAGCAGAGAGCAGAAGCAAAGGGATGAGGTAGAGTTTGCCATCAATCTAATAGAGATTTTATATATATAGATAGATAGATAGATAGATAGATAGATAGATAGATAGATGAAGAGAGAGAGAGAGAGAGAGAGAGAGAGAGAGAGAGAGAGAGAGAGAGAGAGAGAGAGAGAGA
>QLTV01009056.1:3188732-3199276 GCA_003457575.1 Thermophis baileyi
GAAAGAAAGAAAGAAAGAAAGAAAGAAAGAAAGAAAGAAAGAAAGAAAGAAAGAAAGAAAGAAAGAAAGAAGCACAGAGACTATAACTGCTAGCATCTGTTGCTCTCACCTACAGGACTTGGGCACCTTTAGCTGAGGGGTTTGGGGGTATTATTATCAAAATAAAATATTATTAAAAAAATAATTTACCATTAACTACTGCAAACCCATATCAGTCAGCTACCAGATCAAACTGACAAGATTTGCTCAAACAGGATTTTATTGCCGTGCAATTTTTACTTTGTTTACGATGTTCTGTTTTTAATTTTTAATTCTTGTCTTTCAAATTCCATTTTAAATACAAAGAAACCTCATTTTAACCGGCTGACTGCAGCAAGGGGTATTATTTGGTTCTTCATTTGTTATTAACCACACATGAAGGTACTGTACTGTCTTGTGGCAATTTGCAACATTTGCCCAACCTAACTTGGTGCCAATTCCTGCCTTCGAATCATTGCACTATTTTTAATCGATTGCATCAATGCCCAGATCGCCAAACTCTGGGAATGATGTAAATGACGTGTCATTTTAATTGTGACACAAATGAAGCAAACTGCAGAAACGGATCTGTATCACGTGAAGCCGTAGCATTGAAACCTACAACACTGGGGGTGTCACAGGACAGAGTTTTAATTGTGTTACAAGAATCCAGCTGTAGTTTTAATCCAGGGAAGGGAGAGTGACCTCCTTCAAACTAGTGTTGCCCTGAGTACCAATATTCATTCGTTATTTTATTTTTTAAATTTTTATTTATTTTATTTTAGATTTTTTTAATCTCACTTTTAATTTTTTTATAAATAACTCAAAATGGCAAACATGTCTAATGCTCCTTTCTCCTCCTACTTTCTCTACAACAACAACAACCCTGTGAGGTGGGTTTGGGCTGAGAGAGAAGGGACTGGCTCAAAGTCACCAAGCCTTTAGCTTTCATGCCTAAGGCAGGACTAGAACTCACCATCTCCTGGTGATTGGCCCAAAG
The DNA here is from genome assembly GCA_003457575.1 of Thermophis baileyi. NCBI lineage: Eukaryota > Metazoa > Chordata > Lepidosauria > Squamata > Dipsadidae > Thermophis > Thermophis baileyi. The sequence continues at coordinate 3,189,751 of QLTV01009056.1, forward strand.
TCACCCAGCCCCTGCTCAAGAAGGAAACCCTATACCAGGGCTGTCAAACTCCCAGCCCGCGGGCAGGATGCGTCACGCGCTGGCCACGCCCAGTTTAGCGAAGGGGAAAAAAGTCCTGATATGTCATGTGACGCTGCCGTGACGACATGAGTTTGACATCCCTGCCCTATCCCATTCCAGGTAAATGGCTATCCAGTCTCTTCTTAAAAGCCTTCAGTGATGGAGCACCTACAACTTCTGGAGGCAAACTCTCCTTGATTAGTTTCCAACCATTGCTTCTTGTCCTGCCTTCAGGTGCTTTGGAGAATAAGTTGACCCCCTCTTCTTTGTGGCAGCCCTTCAAATACTGGCACACTGCTATCATGCCACCTCTAGTCCTTGTTTTCATTAGACCAATTCCTGCAACCGTTCTTTGTATGTTTTAGCCTCCAGTTCCCTAATCATCTTTGTTGCTCTTCTCTGCACTCTTGCCAGAGTCTCTATAGCTTTTTTTATAATATGGTGACCAAAACAATGCAGTATTCTAAGTGGTGGTCTTACTAAGGCTTTATAAAGCAATACTAATACTTCACATGATCTTGATTCTATCCATCTGTTAATGCAACCACACTGCTCTGTAGGCATCGGTACTTCCAATGAATTTACACACCCGTGCACACTAAGGTAGCAGCTATTTATGAGCTCTCACTTGTTACTTTCCCGTTTGGAAAAAAAAAATCTTTTTTTTTTTTTTTTTTTTTTTGCACAATGGGAAATTCAGGACATTTCAGAGAGCTGAGCATCTCCTTTAGGAATGTTAAATTGTTGTTGTTTCAGTATGTGTAATTACAGTGCCAGATTTATTTGCATCTCATTTTGGAAAATGGCCCTTAAAGGATAGGATTAAAATAAAGTATCTATGTCAAGCAAGGGATAGTCCCAGTGCAGCAAACACACAACCTGTTCTGAAAAATCCTCCAATTAGCCAGTGCCCTATTTCCACAAAGGGAACAGAGTTCGATTGCACAAATCTCTTTTTTGCCATCACCGAGTGTCTTTACATTTCTCTCCCTTTCAGCCGCGTCTTTTCCCCTCCTCCAAAAGAGGGATGAATAACACTGACCTATTACGGAAGGGTTGAAAGAATGATTCCCACTGAACTGCGTGAATTTTGTGCACTCTCATGAGAGAAGGAATATGTTATTTTCCATTAGGGTTTTTTTTGGGGGGGGGCTCATTGTTTTACAAGCAAGAGAGTGAGGACTACAATGATTACGCATCGGCAGCCTTTCCTTGGCACTGAGAAACCACAGATCATTTTACATGGTCTACGCTTGGGAAGAAGCAACTTTTGAAATTGTCCCCTCTCCTCCTGAACTGAAACTCTGTGCTCTTCTCTTCTCCTCCACCTCCTCCTTCTCTTCTTCTTCTTTTCTCTTCCTCCTCCTCCTTCTTCCTCTGTGGCTGCTGCTTCCTCATCTCCCTTCCTCCTTTTTCCTCCTCCTTTCTTTTCCTTTTCTCTTTTCTTTTTCTTCTTCCTTATCCCTCCTCCTTCTCCCCTTCCTCCTTCTTCCTCCTTTCATCTTCTTTTCCTTCTCCCTCATCCTTTCTTTTTCTTCCTCCCCATCCATCTTAGCAATAGCAATAGCACTTAGATTTATATACCGCTTCATAGTGCTTTACAGCCCTCTCTAAGCGGTTGTCTTCCTCCTCCTCTTCCTCCTCCATCTTTTCTTTTTCTTCTTCCTCTTCCTCCTCCTCTTCTCCTTCTTCCAGAATATCTCCTATTACATACAAACAAACGCACACATATTGCATTGCTCAAAACCAAAGGTTTTTGTTCCCACCCTGCCAACAAGCAGATTCCACCCTGGTAAATGCAGCTAAAAACACCCAGGCCCAGATCTAGCAGCCCAAACCCCCAACCTCTTGCAAATCATTAAAACTCGCTTGGATGCTTCAACAATTCTCCGCTATTCTCCAACCGCTGCTTCTGCCTAACATTTCTTCCCAGACCCCAGCAAAGCCCCTTTGGGTGCAGAGGCAGCAAACACACACACACACCCGGGGGGGGGGGAGGAAGGGGAACAGGAAAAGCAACTCTGAAAAGTTAACCACTGCCTGTTCAGGCCCTTCTTTCTAGCTTTCTGAGGAGGAGAAGAAGTGGAGGGGGGGGTAACTGGTGGGTTCCAAGATGATGGGGTGGAAAAGACAGCCGAGGGGCGAATCGGATCTGACAGGTATTTAACTTGGGCTATTTATTGCAATTATTTGGAACGCCCTGAGAGGATTAAAAAAAGGAGAGTATGCACTGAAATTATTCACCCTGCCAACTTTCGCCCCCGTCTCCTGCAAAGCCCAACGTGGCTCCACCAGCCCGAGCAGGCCGGGTGTAAGCGAGGTGTCCCTTCTCCCGATGAGCAGGGCCTCTCCGTTCACAGATGAGCAACCAGCTGTGACTTCTGAACTTCCCTCCCACCCTCCCCAAATCCCCGTTTCCATCAAAGGGAGCTTATCCCTTTCAAGCCTATGGCGGGCCCCCCTCCAGCCTCCATCTGAGATGCCAAGGGAGCCAAATTCCATTGTCCCGGCATAAAAGCCGGGAGGCAGCGAAGCGAGACGGGACGGGGGACGGTGACCCATCTCGCTTTTCCAGCTTGGAAGTTTTAGCCCCTGAAAAGGGCCCCGGTTCTCTTTTCCTGTGGCTTTCATTAAGAAAACCAGGAAGAAAAGTATCGGTTAACGTTGGAAGGGTGCCAAGATGCCCTACAAAGGTTTTGGGGAGCGGGGGAACTTCAGCATGGAGGATCTGCGGACGGGGCAGTCGGGCCAGGCTTCTTTTGTGCGCTCCGAACGATTCCACCTTAACTTAAAAGCTAAAAAAAGAGAGAGAGAGAGAGAGAGAGAGAGAGAAAGAAACAAAAAAAGAAAGAAAGAGGCCCAACCGGCCCAAACAGAGCATTTAAACATCTCCCACTTCATTAATTTGTGGAATTTCAATGTGATTAATTCAGTCTGGAATTGACCCTTCGCTTCGCCAACAACAGGCCGGGGCTGGAAAGAAGTCATTTGTTTTCTGCCCCAAATTACCAGGGGAGCAGAAATGGTGGGGAGGGGAGGAGGGGGACTTTAATCACATCCACAGAACGCCCTCTTGGACGCCTTCTCGTTTTTTAGCCAAAGCTTCTCTGTCTTTTTCGGCTGAAATACAGGCAACGGGGCCGACCAGAGCAGCTGGACCGGCCTTTCCACACACACACACACACACACACACACACACACACACACACACACACCCCTCCGTCATCCCTGCCCCACAAAGATTTAATGACAAATGCAATTAATTATTTTTTTATAAAAGGCAAGGCCGAGGCCTACCCTAGGCCTCTCTTGCCTTCGCGGCGTATTTGACAGGATTTGATCAATCATAGACAAGGAGGAGACGATCAATTGACAATATTTGACCCTCGGCATCGATTCGCGTCTCAGCTCTGCTAATTAACAATTTCGGGGCTTTGCATCGTGCGACCGAAGGCTGCAGCCGAGGCGACAGCTGCAGTTCAACGAGCGAGGCACTCTGCACATCCTCAGAGGGATAAACGAGGGGAATATATGCCTGCTCTGCCACAGATGATTGATATCCGGCGTGGAGCAGCAAATTCGGTAATTCATCTTCTGCTAATCCTCAACAATTTTGCTTCGCGTAAAAATCCAGAAAAACTACTGTTCTTCTTGCTACGCTACACTGCCACCTTATCAACTAACATCCGAGGTGTGTTCAAATTGCATTTCCCAGAATCCCCTATACCAATAAATAATTTGGGAGTTGTAGCCTGAATGCAGAATAACAGAGTTGGAAGGGACCTTGGAGGTCTTCTAATCCAACCTCCTGCTCAAGCAGGAAACCCTATACCATTTCAGACAAATGGCTGTCCAATCTCTTCTTTAAAACTTCCAGTGATGAAGCATCCACAACTTCTGGAGTCACGTTGTTCCACTGATTAATTGTTCTAATTGTCAGGAAATTTCTTCTTAGTTCTAGGTTGGTTCTCTCCTTGATTAGTTTCCATCCATTGCTTCATATCCTGCCTTCTGGCATTTTGGAGAATAGGTTGACCCCCCTCTTCTTTGTAGCAGCCCCTTAGATATTGGAAGACTGCTATCATGTCACCCCTAGTCCTTCCTTTCATTAAACTAGACATACCCAATTCCTGCAACCGTTCTTTATATGTTTTAGCCTCCAATCCCCTACATACATTCAGAAGGTTCAGATTGAGGAAGGTAGAGTTAGACGTAGTCTTTGATTTATGGCCACAACTGGGGTTAGAACTTCCATCCCTAAGCAATATGGTCGTTAAGTGAGCCGCACCCAATTTTACGACTCTTATTGTTGCGGTAGTTAAGTGCATCCATATTCTCCCATTTGACCGTGCTTGTGAGAAGCACCTTGGTTCACAAATGGCAACCACAGGATCCTGGAACGTTGCAACCGTCAAAAATGTATGCCGGTTGCCAGCACAAGAATTTTGATCACATGAACACAGGGACACTGCAACCGTCGTTAAGTGTGAGGACTGGTCTTTAAGTCGAGGGCTACCTGTAATTCCTTCTTTTTGTAAGTCCATTCCTGTTCCTACAAACAAGAAGGGGATTTTTAGAAGTTACCACAGGACTGAATTTGCGGAAGCCCATTCCAGTGGTGGGTTCCTACTGGTTCGGCCTGGTTCGGGCAAACCGGTAGCAGCGGCGGCGGGAGGCTCCGCCCACCTGGCAGAATGTCATCACGGAGCTCCTGCGCATGCTCCCGCGTGCTCCCGTTCCCGAACTGGTAGCAAAGGTAAGTGAAACCCACCCCTGCCTATTGCGGCACCGAGGCTATGTTTAATTTGGCCGATTAATTTGGTTCCTCATTTAGTGTGTTTTCTGGACTCAGTCAATCCCCTGAATCGTAAACTATCCAAATGGGCATCAAATGCCATGTCATTAAAAGAGTCCAACAATTAAAACAAACCGAGCTTAGCATGTTGTGTGAATTCAGAGAGAGAGAGAGAGAGAGAGAGAGAGAGAGAGAGAGAGAGAGAGAGAGAGAATGAATTCTATCAGTTGCTTAGCCAGATCTAATTATTTCTCTCTGAATACGAAGCTGTTTATAGTGAAGTAAGGTGTGAAATGAGTAACACTTCAGAACCCAACACCCTGCGTCTCACTCTGAACTTACCACCAACTAGAAACGGAAGCAAGATAAGAGAATAACTTCCCAAATCCCTGATTTTGGTTTTTTTCCAAGCCTCTAAATGGCCACCGGCGAGGGATAAACACTAGGGGTGATCCAGCAAGATCCTTCTTATGTTAATCCCTGCTAATCAAAAATGAAGCTTCCATATTTAGTGACGGCTTCTAAGTTTCCCATCTTGGGGGCGACGAGAAACAATGGAGGGAAACTAATCGAGGAGAGAAGCAACCTGGAATTAAGGAGAAACTTCCTAACAGTGAGGACAATTTACCAGTGGAACAGTTTTTATAGGTGCTTTTATATATAAAAACATCGTACGTATAAAAATATCGTATGTATAAAAATCATGGTTTCTGGCGCGCATACGCACGTGACGATCAGCTGGCCTTTGTGCGTGTGGCAGTGCCGGAAACCGGAAGAGCTGGTTTTCCGTTTTCCGGTGTGAGCATGCGCGCCGGCCAGCTGATCGGCGCGTGCGCATGCACGGCAGTAACCGGAAGACTTGCTGGCTGGTATGCATGTGTGCGCTAGAAACCGGAAGTTAATTTTTTGGCGCACGCATGTCCCCTGGGCAGCTCCTCTTCCTGGTCGCGGCCTAAACAAGTGCGCGCGCGCGCGCTAAGTGCTCCCTTTTTGGCACTCGGTGCCAAAAAGATTCGCCATCACTGCTCTAGTCGTTCTTTTCAGAAAACTAGACATACCCAATTCCTGCAACTGTTCCTTATATGTTTTAGCCTCCAGTCCTCTACATACATCCGGAAGGTTCAGATTGAAGAAGGTAGAGTTAGAGGTAGGCAGGGGTGGGCTTCAAAAATTTTAGCAAGGGGTTCTCTGCCTGGTTGCTGGGTGGGCGTGGCTTAGTCAGCCTTCTGCACCGGGGGGGGAGCGTTTTTGCCCTCCCCGGGCTCCGGAGGCTTTCCTCGAGCCTCCGGGAGGGCGAAAACGAACTTCTCGAACTTCTGGTAGGCCCATTTTTCCCCCTCCCCGAGCCTCCGCGCGCGTCCTGCACTTACCTGCATCCAAAACGGGCCGCGTGGGGACTCCTGGGAGGGGAGGGGTGGGCGGGGCCAGCCAGGAGTGGGATTTGGGGGTTCTCCGAACTGCACATAATCTTAGCTAGAGGTTCTCCCGAACCCCTGCGAACCCCCAGCAGCCCACCCCTGGAGGTAGGCCTTGACTTATGACCACAATTGGGACTGGAACTTCCATCCCTAAGCAATATGGTTGTTAAGTGAGTCACACCAAATTTTACGACCCCTTTTTGTTGCGGTTGTTACGTGCATCAAGATCCACCCATTAACTGTGCTTGTGAGAGCCTTCTCCATCAAGTTGGGTCCTCACATAATAAAATAGGATTACCTGAGCTGCATCATTTGTACCATGACTCTAGTAAGTCTAGTTGATTTATTCTACCCTCCCTACCTCATCGACCAGCATAACACTCTACCCTTTCTCACTCTGGATGGAGGGTTTTTTTCTTTTTCTTTTTTCAATCCCTCTGAACACAGAACAACAGAGTTGAAAGGGACCTTGGAGGTCTTCTAGTCCAACCCTCTGCTGAAGCAAGAAGAGACCCATACCATTTCAGACAAATGGCTGTCCGATTTCTTCTAAAAAGCCTCCAGTGATGAAGCACCCCAATTTCTGAAGGCAAGTGGTTCCACTGATTAACGGTTCTCACTGTCAGGGAATTTCTCCTTAGTTCTGGGTTGCTTCTCTCCTTGATTAGTTTCCATCCATTGCTTCTTGTCCTGTGTTCAGGTGCTTTGGAGAATAGCTTGACTCCCTCTTCTTTGTGGAAACACCTCAAATATTGAAAGATTGTTATCATGTCACCCCAGTCATTCTTTTTATTAGACTAGAAACAGGGGGTTTCTTCTTATTACTTACTGCCATGTACCTGCCCCAATTAATCACAAAGCTGGCTGCGTAACTTTGGGCCCAGCACCAGAAGACTATGAGTTCTAGCCCCACCTCCCACCGAGGCACAAAGCCAGCTGTGAGTCTTTGGGCCAAACACCAGGAGATGGTGAGTTCTAGTTCTGCCTTAGGCACAAAGCCGGCTGGGTGACCTTGGGCCAGTCTCTCTCTCTCTCAACCCTAAAAAGAAGAAAGCCATGCCAAGTCACTTCTGCAAAAGGCTGCCAAGAAAATTTCACAGCTTTGTCCAGGCAACCACCAGGAGTCAACATTGACTTGAACGCACAAAATTAAAAAAAAAAAATGAAATAAATTGTGTGAGCCAGCAGCACAACAGGTACTGTTATGATCCTGAACTGGGCTTCTCCGAAGCAGGAAACTGTCTTAACACCTTGTCAAATTATGTTTTCTTTTTCGTGCATCCTTCTTTGCTCTAAAACAGTGTTTTTCAACCTTGGCCAGTTTAAAATGTGTAGATTACAACTCCCAGAATTCCCCAGCCAGCTATACTAGCTGGGGAATTCTGGGAAATGAAGTCCACACATTTTAAAATGGCCAAAGTTGGGGGGGGGGAGAAATTGCTCTAGAGCCTTTCAGGAAGGTAAGAATAGTGTACTTCTCATCGGTCAGGTAGTCAACATTTTATGTGCAAACAATGTACAGGTAGTCCTCGGCTTATGACCACAATTGAGCCCCACATTTTCTGTCGCTAAGTGAAACATTTGTTAAGTGAATTTTGCCCCATCTTACGAAACTTTCTTGTCACAGTTCTTAAGTGAATCACTGCAGTTGTTAATTTAGTCACACCGTTGTTAAGTGAATCCGTTTACCCCATGGATTTTGTTGGTGAGAAGGTCACAAAAGGGGATCACATGACCCCACATGACACTGCAACCGTCGTAAATGTGAACCAGTTGCCAAGCATCTGAATTTTGATCACGTGACTACGGGGACGCTGCAATGTTGTAACTGTGGAAAAAATGGTCATCAGTCCCTTTTATCAGCACTGTCGTAACTTCGAACGGTCACTAAATGAACGGTTGTAAGTCGAAGACTACCTGTACTGTATCAGATTGCCATGGTTTTTCTCTAAATACTAATATCCTGGCCCTCATAATTCTAAATCAAGGTATTTCCATCCTGCACTATCTGCTCCATCAGACAGCAAACAGAAGAGCCTTCCCCATCCACCATTAGCGAATGCTTAAAATTGGGAATGACAAGGGACCAAATCCAAGGCTGTAGGCTGGCACTTTCCCACGCTTCTACATTTTAGGTTAATGGTTTTCATGGTTTTAATTTATTTGTATGGATTTATCTTTGCTGTCTTCACATGGGTGAGCTGCCCCGAATCAGGCAAGTGAGATGGGCGGTTATATAAATGGAACGAAGTAAATAAAAATAAAATTCCACGTTTGGGGTATAGAAAATATCTGTCTATTTAGCCTTATTATCTTGTCCTCCTTTAAAAATATATATATATATATGGGCACGCGTAGACTTTCCCCTTGGTTCTGCTTTGGGAAGCTGACAGCAAGACAAACAATTGGATTCTTAATGACTTTCACTGATACCCAAATAGCTTGCAATTGCCAGCGATGAAATCATAAAATCACATTCACTATTGCTATAAAACACGCCCCATGTTGCTTTATATTTACTCCAGCTCCGGAGACATCGGCTGGCACTGGAAAACAGACTGCACAGAATTTTTTTTTAAAAAAAAAATCCATGTAAATAAATACTCAGCCACATCTCCCTTCCCTTGATTAAAGGACTGAGCCTCAGGCAGGGCCCTCTGTCTATGCACAGAAGGACTCTTGCTTATTATCTTCAGCCCATCTCGTGTTTGGATTAAAGTTTATTTAACCCGAAATAGACACCACACGGTCACTTTTCATCAAATTGTAGCTACAGCTGTGAATTTCAGACAGAAATCCAAGACACAATTTATTAGCTTGATTTACATGCCATCACCTACTCCTTCAGGGTGAATGTTCAAGGCAGCTTAAAACCGAGAAAAGGAAGGAAGGAAGGAAGGAAGGAAGGAAGGAAGGAAGGAAGGAAGGAAGGAAGGAGGGAAGGAGGGAAGGAAGGAAGGAAGGAGAGGAAAAATATTTGACAAGGGAGGGAGGAAGGAGGGAGGGAAGGAGAGAAGGAAGGAGAAGAAAAAAGGGAGGGAAGGAAGACAGGGAGGAGAGAGGGAAGGAAGGAAGGAAAATGGAGGGAGGGAAGGAAGACAGGGAGGAGAGAGGGAAGGAAGGAAAATGGAGGGAGGGAAGGAAGACAGGGAGGAGAGAGGGAAGGAAGGAGGAGGGCAGGAAGGAAGGAAGGAAGGAAGGAAGGAAGGAAGGAAGGAAGGAAAGCAGGAGAGCATGAATGGAAGAAAGGAAT
>QLTV01009056.1:3199375-3209413 GCA_003457575.1 Thermophis baileyi
GGGGAGGGGGGAAGGGGGGAGGAAGGAAGGAAGGAAGGAAGGAAGGAAGGAAGGAAGGAAGGAAGGAAGGAAGGAAATTAAAACATTAAAAATGCAGTGTTTACTTAAAAGTATGTGCCACCAGACAAAACTCATTGTAGAGAACAATACACAGAAAAATGTATATAAAAGACTTTTTCTAATTAAACAAAAATAAATAGGGTGCCTGGAAAGCATTGAAGTTGAAAGCTTACATACCTGCTTGGGGAATTTGAAAAGCTGAGTTCCAACCCATGAAAAACAAATGATAAATCAATGGAATTTTTTATCATTTACAGACCTGAATGGGCTAACCTGGGCAGAAGGCGATGAGGGCCAATGGTTCCTAAAACTTTATTCATTATATACAGTATATCTTCAATGCAGATTAATTAATCCTACAGACCCCTCGACTGAGAGGACCGTACATCTTTGAAGGGCACTCTTCTCAAAGCCGGCTCTGCCAAGAGAAATTTGGTAGTATAAAAGATATGAAAATCCAGATGTAGAGTTTCAAATTCTAATTTTTGGGACCATGCCTAATTAGCTAGGAAAGCTTACATTGTTGGTAGAAATAAAGGTAGAACATCGGACCTACATGTCTCCACGCATCTGGAAATCAATAAATACATAAATAAACAATATTTTGGAGGCAGCCCAAATTAGCATGCTGCATGCAATGACGAGACTCCAGATGTTTTCACTGAAAGCTACAAAATTGCCACAAGGAAAAAAAAACAAAAAAGCATAATATGTTTATAGTCCCCGAGATCTGGAGTAAACTGATACGGAAACTTGTTGAAGTGAAGATGTACCTTCCAGTAATAATAGGAAGGAGAATGGCTTATAAAGGGGCCACTGCAGTTTGTCTGTGGCAGCAAAAACCACAGTCTCGTGGCACTTTAAAGACTAATTACATTTATTACGGCCTACGCCTTCCTTGGACTTAATGAGATGTACGCAGAATTATCCTCCATGCATATTGTTTGTAAGGAGTGGGAGCAAGAAGGAAATGGTAAAGGAGATCACAGGGAAGTGAAATGCAGATGAGGATAATTGTCTATCGATAGCGGCCTTTCGCAAAACTGTGGCTGGGTGTGACATGGATGTTTCTGCACGGACGAGCTTATTAGCACATGGTGGAGTAGATTTAAAAAATGCAAGAAAAGATGGGAATAATGTCAGGATGTTTTAATGTGTGTACTGAAATACATACACACCCATATACAGGTAGTCCTCGACTTAACAACGGTTCATTTAGTGACCGTTCAAAGTTACAACGGCACTGAAAAAAGTGACTTATGACTGCTTTTCACACTTATGACCGTTGCAGCATCCCTAGGGACATGTGATTAAAATTCAGATGCTTGGCAACTGGTTCATATTTATGATGGTTGCAGTGTCCCGGGGTTATGCGACCTTCTGACAAGCAAAGTCAATGGGGTTTTCACAACCGGTTTGCTAACTTAACAGCTGCAACGATTCACTTAATGACCATGGCAAGAGAAGTCATAAAATGGGGCAAAACTCACTTAAGAAATGTCTCACTTAGGAACATAAATTTTCGGCTCAATTGTGGAGGACTATCTGTATACATATACTAATGCATAGATACGAATGTAGATAGAGCATTGAACAGGATAGAAGGGGCTATACAGGTAGTCTTCAACTTACGACTGTAATGGAGCCTGGCAACTATGGTCGTTAGTCATGATAGTTGTAAAGTGAGTCACCATGTGACCAGACCCGTTTTTACGACCTTTTAGAATAACAGAGTTGGAAGGGACCTTGGAGGTCTTCTAGTCCAACCCCCTGCTCAGGCAGGAAACCCTATATACCATTTCAGACAAATGGCTCATCTTAAAAACTTTTAGTGTTGGAGCATCCACAACTTTTTTGTGGAGGTTGTTAAGTGAATGCTGTGGTCATTAAATGAAGTTCATATTGTAAATTGCGGCCATGTGCCTGTGGGGTGCCACAAATGGCCATGAATGCAGGCTGGTTGTTGAGCGCCTGAAATGAGGTCACCTGACTATGGGAAGGGGCAGGTATGTGTGACATTGGAACTTTAAAACTGGGTTGTAAGTCCCTTTTGAGGTGGTCTGTCGTAATTATGAACAATCACTAAACGATTGTCCGTAACTCAAGGACTACCTGTATAATATAGGTAAGAGATATCAGGAAAATGCAACTGGCACTACAATTCGGGGAACTCCTTAGAAAAATCAAGTGGAAGGGCATTCCAGAGGCTAACAAAATGGATAGGTACACAACGCCACAAAAAACAAGGAAGAGAGATCATAGAGAGAAAATTGCAGAGCGGTCAATACTGGCTGTCTTGCAGATGACAAAAATGTGGAGGACCAAACTTAGTCTGGGAGGTGAAGCTGTGGACCAGGAGAGGAGAGATCCAGGTTCTAATCTCCCCTCAGCCCCAGAGGTTCATTGGCTGATTGTGAGCCACTCCCTCCCCCTCTCAGTCCAGGAGCCAATCAGCTGTAGTAGGAAAGGAGCTGGACAAAGAGAGGGAGACCTGGGTTCTAATCCCCCTCAGTCCACTTAAATGCCTCCCACTCAACCCAACCTACCTCACAGGGTTGTTGGTATGGGAAAAAATCGGAAAGAGGCATGCTGTGCACATTGCCTTTTGCTCCTGAGGACAGAAATCAAACACATACATTTTAAGAAAAACATATTTTTGGAAAAAAAGAAAGAAAGAAAAATATCCTTGACTTTTGCAAGGAAAGAAATGCAAAACACAGAAGTGGTGAGGAAGCTGAACCAGAGCAGAGGTATTTAAGGCGAGATGGACAGCATATAAAAATAAATTTTAAAAGGTAGAGGAGTGGATACCAAAAGTGCACAAAAACAAGGGAGAAGAAGCAGATTGGGGCAAAACAATTCCAATATTTGCTTGCTGTTCCCTCTGTCCCACACCATTTTAACTCGAACAATATCTCCAATCTTTTCCACAATAGAAGAGTGCACAAATCATGCAGTTTTCAATATGCCGGCATTTTAACCACCGTTCCATTATTATTGAGCTGCTTGTGCCCACGATAAAAACACAGCCACAATAACAAAATACACAAGCACAACTGCATCAAAATTAAGTTTTTCTCTGGGGTTTCATTAACATGCATAAAAGCTTCTGTGCTCTTGTAAATCACACAGCAGCATTGTAATCCGGTGTACGCTTAACCCTATCACGATCTTTTCCCGCACAATTTTACCCCTGTGGGCCTTATTTTGTTTTTAATGGAACAACAAATAATTTTAAGTTGTCCCAATCCCTGCTGAAAAGAAGGTTGAGAGAAGCTAGAAAGCAGAAATCTGGTCAAAAATTTGACCGAGAGAATTTTGGAAACTTTTAAATTGTTTTTATTTGGGAAATGTTTACACACACACACATACACACCCAAACTTCCTTAACAGACTCAAAAATAGAGAAAAATCGGGGGGGGGGGGAATCTTTTCCAGGACTCCAGCTCAAACAAATCTAAAACCAAACTTCCTTAACTGACTCAGAAATAAGGAAGAAAATTTGAAATTATCTTTTCTGGGATTCCAGCTCAAACAAATCTAAAAACAGAACACATTTGAACACCATCGGCATTGACAAAATCACCACCGGTCAATTGCAAAAGGCAGCTTTATTTGGAACCGTTTACAACCTGGGACAATACCAATGGGACTAAGGTCAACAAAATCATTATTTATTTAAAAATACCGACCACTGCATCTTCAGGCAAGGTTGGCCAAGTATCTTATGCATTCCCATAAGGCATTTAACCCAGTTGACGTTTAGGAGGCTACATCCACACCTGTTAAACTTTTATCGCTGTTCACTTTGGATAGATGCACGTGTGTGTTTCAGGGAGGGGAGAAAAAGCTTGCCGTGTTGCACAAGCCCGGCTCAAGTGGTTCATTTAGGATTCCACCGACGGTGCAAAGCAAGGAAATGGATTAATTCCGTAATCAAGTTAAGCGTGTTGAGTGAACTCAGCCTCTCAGTCAATCTTAAGACAATATTGAGCCAAATGAATCGATGATGCGACTCAGCGTAAGCCAGCTTTTGCTGAACACAGGCGAACCGACTTCTGTGAGATCCCCTTCCCTGCAAAAATCATCTTTGCAATAAATCCGAACGGACAGAGACGGCAGATTTGTGTAGGGAAGGCACACACCGACAACCCCTCTGAGACTTGGAGACTCTTACCAAGGTAAACAACCTCTGTAAATGGACAAACCAGGCCTGAGAAAGGAGTCCGGATCTTCCCACCCTTGGAAGCTTTGTTCAGTTTGGTGTTTGTGTGTGTTTGTGTCTTTTAAACTCTCTCTCTCTCTCTCTCTTTCTTCCCTTTGCTTTCCCCAGATACCCTGACTGCCCCGCTCAATTTTTGTAGTTGCTGGCAAAAGGAGAGAAGAAAAGCCTGTTCTGCTTTAAAGACCTGTTTACGGAGGGCTTAATGAGCACGAAATGTTACAACTTGCCAATTATTTGCTCCGTTGGTGCCATTGCAAGGAAGGAATTACGTTTGGCCAGGTCTCGGTGGTCCCTCCCAGGGGTCTGTGCACAGACCTCAAAGGGTTGCTTTGCACAGCGGGGCGACGAGAATCCTCTGCCCCAAAATAGAAAACCTGTTTTTTTTTCCCCTCTCCTATTTTGTCATGGGTCGGTTGGTTGGTCGGTTGGTTATTTATTTATTTGTTTGTTTGTTTATTTGACTTATATGCCACTCAGCCAAAGTCGACTCTAGGCAGCCCACAATCAATAAAGACACCCATCTAAAACATTCAGACCAATACGCGGAGACATTACATTTGAATTAAAGTGACCAATTCATGGAAATCTTGTCAAATGGCTCGGAGCAGGCCGATGGTGATTACGGTCCGCCACACAGTCAGCCAGATGGTCAAACAGTCGTTCTGCTTCTATCGGCAGTTCTGTGTATTTTGTGATTATTTTTTCCAATGCTTCTATTCTGCCGTCTCGATAGGTACCTCCACGTCCACTATCCAGACTTTTCTTGTCTTTCTTATTAACAGTAGTTAAGTCTGGGGGGTTATGCGGCACACGCTTGTCCGTTTGAATTCTAAAGTCCCAGAGCAGTTTTATTACTATTATTATTTTGTTCTTTTAGGCCAGGAGTCCCCAACACCCCCACCCCCCAGGGCAAGGACCGGCACTGGTCCGTGGTCTGTTAGGAACCGGGCCACACAAGCAGTGAGCGAGCGAGTAAAGCTTCATCTGCACATACACAGGATCTACGGTTGTGCACAAAACCATCCTACCCCCCTTCCAGTCTGTGGAAAAATTATTTTCCTCAAAACTGGTCCCTGGTGCCACGGATCTAGGGTGCGTGTGAAACCATTCTCCCCCCTGTCCACGGAAAAATTGTTTTCCACGAAACCGGTCCCTGGTGCCAGAAAGGTTGGGATCACTATTTTAGGTGGTCCATTCCAGCTTTAACATTCACTTGAATTCTCTTTGGTTCCCTTTATGCTTCCAATTAGCCGCAGAGAATTAGGACAACGGCTGCCATTTGGTGTCCTTAGCATTGTCCACATGAGAAATGAAATCCAGAAGTTCAGCCCTCACTTGAGCTTTAGGCCAATGTTTCTCAACCATGGCAACTTTAAGGTAAGTGGACTTCAGCTCCCAGAATTCCCCAGCCAGCCTGGCTGGGGAATTCTGGGAGTTGAAGTCCACTTACCTTAAAGTTGCCAAGGTTGAGAAACGTTGGCTTAGGCCAAAGATAGCCCCTTCTTTCAGCCCAAAGTAGACAGTTTACCATGCTTGATTAAAACAGACTCTTAGGGTGGGCAGCCCACCAAAGTGATCATTTAAAAACCAGGCACCCATTAAATCAAGAGACTCTGTAAAAAAGTTAAAGTTAATTTAGAAAGCTGCCCTTTCTATCCAGAGCTTTAAAAAGTTGTAAGAAGATTGCTATTATGTCACTAGGCACCACTCCACAGATATTAAGGTCATGCAAGATTTTTTTTGCTTTGTTTTGTTATTCTGTTTGTTTTCATTATTAAGAATCCTCATTTGTTTCATTATTCATTAGTTTAATTAGCATTTCTTTCATTATTCACAAGTTCTCAATTTTTTTTCCTTTTTCCTTCTCCTTCTTCTCCTTCCAGCCTTCCTCTCCCTCCCCCTGCTTTTTTCAAGGCTCACTTCTTCTATTTTAATCTGTTTTCTTTTTCTTCTCACTTTCTCCCTTTCTTTTCATTCCTTCCCCTTCTGCTCCTTATTGATATGTGTTTGGCCGCGTAATAGGTACTATAGCCACAGATCCCAGAACAGCCTATTTTTTATCTCTCCCAGAATGCCCTGGGTGATGAGGCAGCCCGAAGAATTCTGGGTAAACAAGATCAGAGTGGCCACAATGAAAAAGGGGGAAAAAATATTGATTTTATATCCCTGCCTGCCAGGGGTGGGTTCCGAAAATTTCTGCTACCACTCTGTGGGCGTGGCGTAGGGTTACGCGCGCGCACACTCCCCCGGTGCAATTCTGTGTCCGCGCATGCTCAGTGACTATAATCTGCCCGAAACGNAGCCTTCCCCCGGGGAGGGCTGGGAGGGCCCTTTCAAAGCAGCAGCAGAGCACAAACAGCCCAAAACGAAAAAAAGCTGCCAAAAATTCCCGGAAAAAAATGGCGGCGCCCACGGACCGGCACCGACCAAGGCGGGTCCACGACGCCATCATGACGTCACCAGCGCCTCGCTACCGGTTCGGGCGACCCAGTACGAACCGGGAGGAACCCACCCCTGCTGCCTGCCTGAATAGCAAGCAAAGGAGGTCACAAATGGGGAGATGCTACTCATCTTTGTAACTTAACATTAGTGTAAGACCACTTACTACTACATTCCATTTTAATTTCTCCTGAAACAAAGGCCCACCGTAAGCCACCATCCATGAAACCGTAATACTATGCTTGGCTTGGGTAGGTTTCCGCAGACAAAAAACAATGAAAGACATTTCTTGGAGATTGATCAACATAATGTAACTTCCAGAGGGTGGAATCATTATGCTTGTCGGAGGCCTGAATTCATTGGATTCCACCTGGTTTATGCCCTATCCCTCAATTGCTTCTTAATTGTTCGCTAAACGCCCCATTTCCCCCCAAATAAAGCATTCAAACCAACTATGCTCTCACTATGCTCTCATTCCTACAGCTTTGGAATCATTCTTGAAGGAGAATCAGTGAGGACTTCATTTAAAACAGTGTTTCTCAGCCTTGGCCACTTTTAAGACGTGTGGACTTCAACTCCCAGAATCCCCCAGCCAGCTGTGCTTCTAAGAAACACTGCTTTAGAAGTAGGGGAGGGAGTCATTAGAATTGAGGAAATGTAGCAATTTTTAACCCAGCTCTCCTGCCCAAGTTTTGATGAGATCTTTAGTGTAGCTCATGGTGAGGAACGATGGGGTTTATAACTCACAAACATCTGGTGAGTCAAAACATCAGCGGGCCTAGCAAGGCAAAATTCTACGTTTCATCTCACTTCTCAGCCATAAAGTTATTTACATCCTCAATGTCACTTTTTCTAACTTTTATCTTCTCTTGCACCAAAGGTGCTCTTTCAAAAGGCAGCTGGACTTTCTTTAATTTTCCTTGAAGACGTTTCGCTTCTCATCCAAGAAGCTTCTTCAGTTCTGAAGTCAGAACTGAAGAAGCTTCTTGGATGAGAAGCGAAACGTCTTCAAGGAAAAACAAAGGAAGTCCAGTTGCCTTTTGAAAAAGCACCTTTGGGACAACCATGACCTGGATGACTGAGAATCTCCATAGACATCTTTTCTTGCCGTTCTTCCTTCCAATCAAGGTGTGTAAGGTAGCATCTAACACAGGTAAGTTCTACAGATGATACATTTTAGGAGTTTAGTTCATAGGATCAGCACAACAGATTTTACAGGTTTCATGTCTATAAATTTTTTAGCTCTCTACATTTTGTATGCTATCTTAAATGCATCGACTTAATTCATTTACCTATTTACCTTTATCTTTGCCTTTTATATTGTACTGATTTTGTTGTAAATTTTTTGGTTGATTGTTGTGAGCTGCCCAAAGTCGCTGAGAATTGGGCGGCATACAAGTTTAATGTATTGGTAGCAGAGGTGGGTTTCAGCAGGTTCTGACCAGTTCTGGAGAACCGGTAGTGGAAATTTTGAGTAGTTTGGAGAACCGGTAAATACCACCTCTGACTGGCCCCGCCCCCATCTATTCTCTGCCTCCCAAGTCCCAGCTGATCGATCGGGAGGAAATGTGGATTTTGCAGTATCCTTCCCATGCCACGCCCACCAAGTCACGCCCACCAAGCCAAGTCACGCCCACCAAGCCACGCCCACAGAACCGGTAGTAAAAAAAATTGAATCCCACCACTGATTGGTAGCAATAGTCGTAAATGAATACAGGCAGTCCTCAACTTACAACCATTCATTTAGTGACCAGTCAAAGTTACAACACCGAAAAAAGTGACTTATGACCGGTTTTCACACTTATGACCATTGTAGCATCCTGATGGTCACATGATCAAAATTCAGATAATTTGCAATTGATTCATATTTATGACGGTTGCAGTGTCCTGGGGTCATATGTGTGAACTGCAATTGATTCATAAATATGAATCAATTGCAAATCATCTGAATTTTGATCATGTGACCATTTTGGGACCTTCTGACAAGCAAAGTCAATGGGGAAACCAGATTCACTTAACAACCTTGTTATTAACTTAACAATTGCAGTGATTCATTTAACAACTGTGGCAAGAAAGGTTTTAAGATGGGACAAAACTCACTTAACAAATGTCTCACTTAGCAACCGAAATTTTGGGCTCAATTGTGGTTGTAAATTGAGGGATAGCTGCATATTCCTGTATTTTATTGCACTATTTTGTTGCAATTTTTGTTTGATTGTTTGATTGTTGCGAGAGCTGCCCATAGTCACTGAGAATTGTGTGGCATACAAGTTTAATGTATTAGTAGCAATAGTAGTAAATGAATATTTTCCTGTATTTTATTGCAGTAGTCACTAGTAAAATCAGGTCAAAGTCAGTATCTTACTCTTGCATATCCTAAAATCCAGGACAAAGGAAGATGACACCAATAGACTGCTATTTTTGTGAGAAGCTCCATATGTCATACTGGCTTGGTTGTCAGTGGCATCGTAAGAGAAATAAATAACATGAAAATGCTAAGGCTGAAGATACGGTTATCGTGTTCTGCTTAGGAAAAGAGCAAGCTGTCGAAATTTAATTTGATTATTTCTCCAAGAGGCGTCAACCTAGGACGTCGTAAAATGGATCCAAAAACACCATGTGTTCTAACAAGGAACACGGGATTCTGAAAAGCCACGGGAACTGAAAGACAAAATGCAGCTTTTCACTGGTGAGGAGGTCTGGTTCATCCCTTAGTTTGGCTTGCATTTAAGTAAAATTCGGGCACATCTCCATTGGCTAGATTTCATCTGTGAATAGGGCGGTAGCTGACTTATGCGACTGGTATGCGCTGGAGTTTCTCTGGATTAAAGGCATGCACAAATATGCACTCATTTTACACATTAAGATGCTGCGATGGTCATGAGTGTGAAAAACGCTCATAACTCACTTTTTTCAGTGCCATTGTAATTTCGAACGGTCACTAAACGAATGGTTGTAAGTCGAGAACAATCTGTATCGTGTTTGTTCTCACTCTCTTACTTTCTCTATAATCCTAACCCATTAGGAAGACATTGGCAAACACTGATTGGTTCTTACTAACACACACACACACACACACACACACACACACACACACACACGCAGATTAACAGAGTTGGAAGGGACCGTGTAGGTCATCTGGTCCAGTGGTCTCCAACCTTGGCAACTTTAAGACTTGTGGACTTCAACTCCCAAAACTCCTCAGCCAGCTGGCTAAGGAATTCTGGGAGTTGAAGGCCACAAGTCTTAAAGTTGCCAAGGTTAGAGACACCTGATCTAGTCCAACCTCCTGCTCGAGCAGGAGATCTTATACA
>QLTV01009056.1:3210708-3233136 GCA_003457575.1 Thermophis baileyi
GGGTTAATATTTTTCAAAGAGAGGGGGCAATAGCAGAGAAGGCCCTCTCTTCCTAGTCAAAGTTTTTTAACTGACAGGATTCACAGAAAGCCCTCCCTGCCTGACCAGGTGGGATGGGTTGTGTAATTGGGAGGATTAAAGTCCACCCATCTTAAAGTTACCAAGGTTGAGAAATATTGCACTACATTATTCCTTATGGGAAAAATTTGTTTGGTACTCATCATTTTTGGTACTCATCACACCTCCTGGAACCAATTAACGAGGCATACCGAGGTACCACTGTACCTTAGTATGTTTTGTTTGCCAGAATATACCAGCAATCTATAATCTGGTTTACTTGCTAAGCAAACCATGTATTTTGTTTTGTGTTGTATTTTGCTAGGTTGGGTTGAGCATTAAGAGTATTGTGTGAAGAGCCTATAGAGACTGCAAATATGCTTACTTTGGTCTCCCCAAAGGACATGATTATGGCAAGAGAGATAACCACCTAAAGTGATCCTTTATCAGTACTTGATTGAAGGAAATTGGTCTGGATAGAAACAGATGTTCCATGATCTGGAAACAATAGATCTTTCTGGTATTTCCCTTCTAGGGTGGCTCTCTTGAAACCAATCAATTCAGCCTTTTTCCTGGGAGAAGCCAAGCTTCCTCCAAGCCATCATCCTAGAAGACATCTTTCCCACCAAAGAATACTAAGAGACACCTTCCTTAGCCTACCTGCAGAGGTTACCTAGAAAAAAAAAATCCAAGCTTGACTGGCAATTTGGCCTTTTCCAGGTAGAGAAGTGTCAGGGACACCAGTGATCATTCTGCAACAATTTGTTAAAGAGAAAAATCTGGGTAGCTTTGCACACTCATTCATGCTTGGTACTCATCACACCTCCGGGAGGAATCAATTAATGATGCGTACTGAGGGCCCGCTGTATTTCATATTTCTAAACCGTCCATCTCCCTCAAAGAGGGGCTTAAATAGCTTTGAAATAGCTTACAAAGGAGGAGGGGCAGTTTTCGCCTCAGCCAACAAAAACACACGTTTGCCCCTCGACCTTATCTTTGAGCTCTCCAACCATTCTGGTTTTTTACAGATTGTTTTTTCTGATTTATTTTTTTTTTGAAGTTTTCAGCAAAACAGGCGAAGTTCTGCCTTTACTCAGAAAACTGCCAAGAGAAGGGAAATGGATCTGGATGAAATTATTCTACGTATCTAATAGATCATCCTCGCGAGAGATTGTTTTTCAAAGCGACGGGAAGGCAGATCAAGCCACTTCTCCAAAGGGAATTTTGCAGATCTTTCTCCCTCTGCCTTAAAGAATATTATTCAAGAGCTTAGGAGAAATTTAAGCCAGCAATGCCAAACCTGGCTGGGAAAGCAGGCTTGGAACTCCATTATCTGACTCACACAGAGAGAAAAAGTGTCAATTTTTCAAAGGAGCCAAAGCTTACTCAGAATTTAGGCGTTAGTTTTTTTTCCCCCTCCAGTCCAAACCATTTTGGTCTGGATCCATCTTTCTCCACCTGCCTCTGGAGATTTTATTCCTATTCTTTTCACATGTACCCAAACCAGCCTTGCCTGGATCGAGGGAAAATTTATAACTAGAAGAGAGATTCCCAGCTTTAAACCAAATCTTTCTGGTGATGCCATCATTAGGAAAACATTAAAAAAATTGCCGGTCACCAGGAGCCAAGATCATTTTGTTGTTATTACACCTGGCCTCATAAATCCTGCTTTTTCACAAGCCAGCCAGGGGTAGGTTGATTTATAAGGCGAAACAAATATTAAAACGGTTCAAGAAATGGGGGTGGGGTGGGGTGGGGAGACGGGACATGGTAACACAGAGGCAGATTTGAGGCAGTGATTTTCCCATCTCCTTTATACGTCACATCTGGACATTTACAGGATCCAGAATTTATTGGACGCAGGGCTGCTTTAAAATACAATTAATTTGTCCAAATCACAGTTAAAAAATTTACAGGTAGGCCTTGCTTAATGATCAAGTCGTTTTACGACCATTTAAAGTTTCGAAGGCCGTGGCCCATAAGGCACCCCCTGGTCATCGTAAATGGTGGCACTGCCACCATCATGCGGTCACATAACCACAGGTCAGGCAGGTCATCTTTATGACGGATTGCGGCATTCTGCGATTGCGTGACTGTGAATTGTAATGATTTTTGCCGCTTTCTGGCCCAAAATGCCCACTCAAATGAATGGGCTCTCTTAGCAATCACAGTGTTTGCTTAATGACCGTGGGGTTTGCTTAAACGAACGCTGTGAAAAAGGCTAGAAAATTATTTCCAGTCACTTGGGTGCTTAGACTTAACGGCTGGTTTCTGGTTATAAGTTGAGGATTATCCATACAGCTTTTAAAGTATACAAAACTTCATTTGGCCTGGAGCCTGGAATCCTGCAGGCAGAAATATATATATATATATATGATTTTTGCCAAGGCAGACAAACCAAGTACACAACAAAGCAATTTGTCCCTGGAGGTATAAAAGAATAATGCACAAAGCAGGGGTGTCCAACCAGAATTCTGGGAATTGAAATCCACAGGTCTTAAACTTGACTGGCTGGGGAATTCTGGGAATTGAAGTCCACAGGTCTTAAACTTGACTGGCTGGGGAATTCTGGGAATTGAAGTCCACAGGTCTTAAACTTGGCTGGCTGGGGAATTCTGGGAAATGAAGTCCACAGGTCTTAAAGTTGCCAAGGTTGGACACCCCTGGCGCTGTCCCAGTATATCATGCAAAAATATATTTTATTCCCTGGCTGGTCCTTTTAAACAGAGACGAACCGGAGCACAGCAAGTTCAAATTTACCACTCAGTGATATTTTTTTCTGGCCAAAAATGACAGGAGGAGTCTGTTCTTCCTGGAAAGAGAGCTAGCTTAAATGCACAGGAAACAGTGTCTTAAACAAGGTCAGACTGTGGACTCCCACCCACCCCGGCATTGGTTGGACCGCTGTAAACTAACTGGGGTTTGGAACAGAATTGTCACTTCCCATTATCTCCAATGTGATCCTTTGGCTGAGAGAAATGAAGGTTGCTGTAACTGAGGCAGATTGCCTGAAATGAAACAGGATGCAGCCAAGGGAATGGTCAGAGAAGAGATAGTATAGCCCACAGCCATAAAATGGATGGGGCCAGGGGTGGGATTCAAAAATTTTAGCAACTGGTTCTCTGTCCGGTTGCTGGGTGGGCGTGGCCTACTCGGCCTCCTGCACCACGGCGGCGGCGGGGGGGTGTTTCTGCCCTCCCCATGCTCTGGAGGCTTTCCTCGATCCTCCGGGAGGGCGAAAACAGCCTCCCCTGGGCTCCGAAGGCTCTCGGGAGCCCGGAAACGGACCTGTTTCCGGACTTCCGGAACTTTCAGGAGGCCCGTTTTTCGCCTTCCCCAGGCTCCGGAGGCTTTTCTTGAGCCTCTGGGAGGGTGAAAATGGCCTCCCCCGGGCTCTGGAGGCCCTCCGGAGGCTGGAAACGGGCCCGTTTCCGGACTTCCAGAAGGCCCATTTTTCATCCTCCCAGAGCCTCCGCGCGGGCCCTGCACTTACCTGGCATCCAAAACGGGCCACATGGAGACTCCTGGGAGGGCGGGGCAGGGTGGGAGGGGTCAGCCAGTCCTTGAAACTACCGGTTCGGCGAACCAGATGTAAAATTAGCATCCAGTTCACCCGAACCAGTCCGAACCGGCTGAATCCCACCCCTGGATGGGGCAAGTGGCTCAGAAGGAATCCTCCCTACTATCTTGGGGACTATGAAGGAGACAATGGAAGATGGGGCAAAAAGATCTTGCCTAGGGAAAGATTAGATAAGAGATAGCATAGCCCACAGCTGTATTATGGGTGAGGCAATGCTCAGGAAGGACCTTCCCAAAGTTATCAGGCTATAAAAGAGACAGGGGAAGAATTGTACTTTCAGAGTTGCAAAATTCTGTTAATGTAGCTTTACAATAAAGTAGGTAAAGGTAAAGGTTTCTCTTGCCCAGTTGTATCCGACTCTAGGATGCGGTGCTCATCTCCGTTTCTTGACCGAGAGATCCAGCGTTGTCCAAAGACATTTTCCGTCGTCATGTGGCCAGCAGGCTATGCACCAAAGGGGCATGGAATGCTGTTACCTTCCCACCGAAGTGGTACCTATTGATCTACTCGCATTTTCATGCTTTCGAACTGATAGGTGGGCTCGAGCTGGAGCAAGGAATGGGAGCTCATCCCATTGTGCGGCGCTTGGGTCTCAAACCTGGGCTATCAAGCTCAGCATCTTTAACTGCTGAGCTATCGCACCCCCTACAGCAGTGATGGCAAACCTCTGGCACGCGTGCCACAGGGGGCACGCAGAGCCATATCTGAGGGCATGCGAGGCGTTGCCCTATGTCAGCTCCTGCGCGCATGCGCACGGCTGGCCAGCTGATTTTCAGCCTTCTTTTCGGCTTTTTTCGCCGTCCCCAGGGTTCAGGAAAGCCTCCTGAAGCCTCGGGATGGCGAAAAACGGCCCAACGGGCCAACCGGAAGTTCGGAGGCTTCAGTGAGGCCTGTGCGCATGCACGGGGGGGCAGCATGCGTGGGGGGCAGCGTGGGGGTTGTGCACATGCACAGGGGAGGGCATTGTACTATGGGTGTGGGCAATACTGCCCTACAGTAAAGTAGAATTAGCTTATTTGGTTTTGCTTCCTGTCTGGTCCACCTAGGAAGGCTGAGAGGTGCTGTCTTATTTCCTTTCAGCTTGGATACGTGTTCATCATCTCTATCTCTAAAGATCTCCCGAAATGAGACTCCAGCATGCATTCCCGTTGCAAACCAAGTGATGCCCCCTAATGAGCCAGAAGTTTAAACTTCCAACCCACCTTTAATTTTGCAAATTATTGCTATCAGCTATTGGCAGAACAAAAAGGTAGAATAGAAATATGCTAATGCCTGATAAACTGGTGAGAAGAAAAGGATTTTATTTTTAAAGGCTTATCAAGTTTGGTCGATAAATGTTAATCCTGAAGTGCTAAGAAGTTCAATTCTAGATTCAGTGAGCAGGGTGCAATTCTACAGATGTGTACAAAGGACTATAGCCTAGGGAGACCTATATTTGCTTAACCAGGAATATGTAACCCCTTGAACTTCACATTTACAAGTGAGTAAGGAAAATAGCAGTAACAGAGCCAGTTTGGTCTAGGCCAGAAAAGGTAGCAGGCTAGGAACCAGGAAACTTGGAGCAGTAGTCCCACCTTAAGCATGAAACTGGGAGTTCTAGTCCTGCCTTACACATGAAAGCTGCTGGGTGACTTTGGGCCAATCATCAGGAGACTGGGAGTTCTAGTCCTGCCTTAGACATGAAAGCTGCTGGGTGACTTTGGGCCAATCACCAGGAGACTGGGAGTTCTAGTCCTGCCTTAGACATGAAAACTGCTGGGTGACTTTGGGCCAATCACCAGGAAAAAAGTTAAGTTGCAAATACAAACCATTAAGATGAGAAGAACTTGCCAGTTAGATTAAACAATATTAGGCTGGGAAGACTAAAGATCTTATAATAATATAAGACAACTTTCAAGGTTTTTAAGCTGCATACAGGTAGTACTCAACTTACGACGTAATGAAATCTGCCCATTACAGTCGTAAGTTATGACAGTCATAAAAAAAATTTACAACCATTTGTGTGGCAGTCGTTAACTGAACACAGTGGTTATAAAGTGGCCACCATGGTCATCATGCAAACCCCACCATTGTTAAGCGGTCGCTATGCGCACGGTTTTGCCAAAACCAAGAAGTAACTGCTGGGTTTTGGCAAAACTGTCATAAAACACAATCTCATGAACATGGAATTTAGAATTAGAATAACAGAGTTGGAAGGGACCTTGGAGGTCTTCTAGTCCAACCCCCTGCTTAGGCAGGAAACCCTACACCACTTCAGACAAATGGTAGTCCAATCTCTTCTTTAAAACTTCAAGTGTTGGAGCATTTACAACTTCTGGAGGCAAGTTGTTCCACTGATTGATTGTTCTGTCAGGAAATTTCTCCTTAGTTCTAAGTTGCTTCTCTCCTTGATTAGTTTCCACCCATTGCTTCTTGTTCTACCCTCAGATGCTTTGGAGAATAGCTTGGCTCCCTCTTCTTTGTGGCAACCCCTGAGATATTGGAACACTGCTATCATGTCTCCTGTAGTCCTTCTTTTCATAAGACTAGACATGGCATGCTGGAAATGGCCGTTAATGCAGCCGTACTACCAAGCACCCGAAATGAAGTCACATGATCGCTTAGGGGGGATTTTGGATCTGACTCAGGGGTGGTTCCTCCCGGTTCGGACCGGTTCTACCGAACCGGTAGCGGCCCGCTAGTGACGTCACAATGACGTCACTGAACCAGATCGGTCGGTGCCGGTCCGTGGGGGCCGCCATCTTTTTTTTTTTTTGAATTTTTTTTAAAATTTTTTTCTTCTGAGCATGTGCAGAAGCCGAGTTTCCGGCACTGTGCATGCGGTCGCCATCTTGTTTTCTGCTTTCTTTTATTATTATTATTATTATTTTGGATTTTTTTGGCACTGCGCATGTGCGTGCCCACAAGGCGTGCCCACGTGACGTGGGAAGAAGCGAACCAGCAGCGAGGTAAGTTAGAACCCACCCCTGATCTGACTCATAAGTAGCCCCAACGTATCTCCGTCGTAACTTCGAATGGTCTCTAATTAACCGGTTGTTAACCAAGGACTACTTATACATTCAAGGCTACAGCTAGGAAAATCAGGGCAAATCGAGCATTTCCAACTGGATCCCAGCAAGAAGAATTAATTTGATCGTGCTTCCTCCTTTCCTGATTTATCTGCACTCCACTGCACAGAGACATTGAAATAGACATAAAATTGATCCCACCTCCATTTTAAATCTTTTGCTCTTTGTGACCGCCTGCAAAAACAAGATCCCTTTGTTTTCCTGCCTCACTTTCCCTAGAGAAACAATCCACCAAAGTGGATTATTCGAGGGCCTTGATGCTATCTGCTCTTGTTGTTTTACATGCCCTGAGAGAGGCCGCTTTCCAAAAATCCCCCCATGGGCCGTGGGGCATATTCTCCCCCCCCCCCCATTAGCCTAACATCCCTCTCTCTGCCCTTCCACCGAGCCAAGAAGCAGTGACGGCAAGCGTGTTGAAGTGACCGGGTTGATATCAATGGTTGCAAGCCACAGACATCTGGGAGACAGATGCTAAACAGCCTATGGAAAGTTTGATGCCTTCCATGGGAACATCGGGGTCTCCCCGTTTGGAGACAGATCGGTGACAGGCAGGAAGCAGGAGGACAGAGAAATTAATTCAGAGAGATTCCCAAGGTCAAAACCCACTCCGAGTCCTTTTTTTAGTTTTGTTCAGCAGGCTTTGGAAATAATGCTCCTTCTGTTTCACAAGAAAGCAGCCGGCTCTGTGCAATTATCAGTTGTTCTACATGAATGTTGTGCGTAACCCATGTATGAGTGCATACCTAGCCGTCGTACTATTCAGGATAAATAAGAGAGAGGGGGAAGGGGAGGGGAGGGGAGGGGAGGGGAGGAGAGGAGAGGCGAAGAGAAGAGAAGAGAAGAGAAGAGAAGAGAAGAGAAGAGAAGAGAAGAGAAGAGAAGAGAAGAGAAGAGAAGAGAAGAGAAGAGAAGAGAAAAGGAGAGGACATAAACCATTCCACCACTTCACAGGGTTGCCTCTTTTTTTTCTTTTTCAACTTTCCCCTCCCTTTTTTGTGAGGATCTCAGCACACAACAACAACTTTCTGGTTTTCTGCTTCCTTTCAGCCTAGGAGAGCCTAGGAAGGGTGCGGAGAAGAGTGACAAAGGTGATAAAAGAGTCTGGAGGCTAAATCGTATGATGGTGAAGGGAGCCAGGCTTGTCTTGCCTATCTAAGAGACGGACTGGGGGGGGGGACATGATAACTGTCTTCCAGTACTAGAGGGGGGGGGCTGTCACAGAGAAGATGGGATTGACGTATTCTCCAAAGCACCAGAGGGCAGGACAAGAAGCAATGGTTGTTATCTCCTTTTCTACTTATGACTATAACTTTATTGCTCCTATCTTTATGGTTTATATTGTTTTATTTAGTTTCCTAGTACGATTTATGTTGATTCTATCACTAAGAGTTGTATCTTATGATTTATGATGAATGTAATTTTTATGACGACTATGATCATGATTGATCACTTATAGCTTTTATGTACAGTGAGAGCTTAGGCACCGAAGACAAATTCCTTGTGTGTCCAGTCACACTTGGCCAATAAAGAATTCTATGCTATTCTAAAAACAGACATCCAGCCTACAACTAAGAAGAAATTTCGTGATAGTGAGAACAATTAATCAATGGAATACTCATTAAGGAAATTAGATTGTGATCCTGGGCATGGGTTGAATTATTCCTGTGCAGACTATTTATGCACGCTGATCTCATAGGTTGCCTCTGGGAGTTGTGAGTGCTCCATCACTGGAGGTTTTCAAAAAAAGATTGGACAACCATTTGACTAAGATGGTATAAGGCTTCCTGTCTTGTGCAGGGGGTTGGACTAGAAGACCTCTCAGCTCCCTTCCATCCCTATGTTTCCATGCTCCTTCCTATGTTCATTCTGCAATTCAATCCTCATTCATTCTCTCTCTGATTTGTGGGTCTAATGCTATTTATCGCCGCTGTTGTTTATTTATCCCAGAATGCCCCCAATCATGGTATTTTGGGGCATTCTGGGGGGAAAACAAACATGGGGCAGCCTCCAGGATCTGCTGCCATTTTGCCCTTCTAATATTTTTTCATTAAGTTTCATTGTGAAATAAAAATACAGAAGACCGAAAGTTAGAAAACACGAAGAGAAAGAAAAAGGACAAAAAGAAAGAAAGAAAAAGTGGTGACCTCCTTTTTTTCAGTGCAATAAAATATAATAATAATAATAATAATAATAATAATAATAATAATAATAATAATAATAATAATAATAATAATACTTCAACCTTTTGCTTTATGTTTCACAACATTTCAAGCCATTTCTATAGTAGCAAAGTCATTCTCATTATCAAAACCTAAAATCGGATCTGCTATCATTTTGATCCTTATAGTTTTGCCCAAAATCTTCTGAGATATTCTGAGAAAATAAAGACAACCAGAAGTCCCAATGCCTGATCCCCGCAAGGTACGGAACAAATGAAGGAAGCTATTGAATAAGTGTCACTTTAACGAGGTAGAAAAAGAATCCTTTAAAAACAAATTCAAATAAATTAATGAAACAATAAGAAAATTCCTCCACCAGCATCTCACCAATCTCTTATAAAATGAAAGCATGTTAATGCCTCTTTGCAGTATTTTTTTCCCAACTCCCTTAAAAATGTATTCTTGTGTATTTTTACCTGCCAATCCAGAATGCTTATGAAATAATAGTAATTCACCAGGCCTTTCCATTAATCACAATTTATCACAAATCCTGTGATTTTTTAATGAGTCGGTTTTGCCTCCAAACACTACTGGTACGTTTAAAAATATCGTGAACCGCAATTTCTAAATATTGAATACTACAGATTTAAAATCCAATATAAAATGGAAAACATGGGAGGCCTGTTCATCTCTCCACAGCTCTTTAAAGCAGCTGCATCTTTTGCTCAGGACCGCAGAGCTGGTTCCTGTAACTGCCACACAAACCTGAAAAAGGACACGGCTGCTTTAAAGACTTTCAGATAGACAGTACACACACCTTGTGCCCCTTGATGTACCTTTTGTACACAGATTCACAGCCCAACTGCACATCCTGGTTGGGAATTGCGATACAACTGCATCATTTATAAAATGGTTATACCTGGGGGAGATCCATTAAACTCAATTTCAGTTCCAAATCTACTCCTGGTCCTCAACTTATGACCGGTCATGTAGTAACCATTCAAAGTTACAACAGAACCACCACCCCCGCCCAATCTACTGTTTTGAAGATCTGGTGTTGGCCCCCTCCCATGGTCATATGACTACCTTTTGGGTGGGCACTCAGCAAATGGCCCATATTTACGGCTGTTTGCAGTCATATGAACACAATTTATAACGGTTTTGCTGGAAACCAGTGTTTACTTCCAGTTTCTGACAAAAAAAAAGAAAGCCTCATAGTAAACAATGGGTTTGTTTAATAACTACGGCATTCGTTGATGACAACTGTGTTCACTTAATGACCACCGCAAAAAAGATCATAAAATCAAATCTGTTCACACCAGATTTGGTGTTTCTGCCCATCACGGCTTACGACCATGATTGCAGAGCCTAATTATTGCCGTAACTTGAGGACTACCTCTAATTCAGTCATTAATAATATTATGGAGGTCATTTTTAGAGGGTTCTTAACAAGCCAGTTTTGTCCAAATCTAGAAACTATGATTAACAGCTTTGGGAGAAATCAGAATATTATCCTATGTTCTGATGTGGGTTTCATGACCACAATGTCTCCTCATGCGATTTGAATGGAAAAATAAAGCAAACAGAAAAATATCTTGTTTTTCTGCCAGTTTGGAAGGAGCAAAGCAGCTGTTCAGACAAAAGGCTTGTGCAGACCTGGGTTTAGGAAGTTGAGACGTGGTTGTCTGAATACAGTCATAAATCAAGGCGCTTCGTTTAAAAAAAAAAATCTGCTACCAATATCAACCTGATGTCCAGTCAGAAAACGGGAAAAGGCTCTTTTATACCCTATCATCCAGATGCCCACAAAGTATGGTCCAAAAGAGTCAAAATGGCAGCCCTCTTAATGTGATCAAAGTGATCAACCCACACAGAGATTCGATTGCATCCTTTGGGGTCCCCCTCTTGACTTTTTGGGCAACACCCTACAGACGCCCAACCTGCTACTTGTCATTTTGTACAAGGTCCGAAACCGAACATCAACGGGCAAAATCGGTGGGTCTCTAAAAACACCAGAGGGGAGCAAATATGGAGGCCAGGCAGTGGTGGGGTTCAAATTTTTTTACTACCGGTTCTGTGGGCGTGGCTTGGTGGGCGTGGCAGGGGAAGGTTACTGCAAAATCCCCATTTCCTCCCAATCAGCTGGGACTCGGGAGGCAGAGAATAGATGGGGGCGGGGCCAGTCAGAGGTGGTATTTACCGGTTCTCCGAACTACTCACAATTTCTGCTACCGGTTCTTCAGAACTGGCCAGAACCTGCTGAAACCCACCTCTGAGGCCAGGGCCAGCCAAAGAGGGGGGTGGGGAGAAATCCCGCATCGGTTGTGTTTCCTCGAACACCAGTCCGATCATTTCTTAAGTAGCACTCCCCCTCCCCCAATATTTGCAAAATTAGCTTCCTTCTCAACCCAGAGGGAGAAATCCGTGGGGAAATTTTTCACTTCTTGGGTTTGAGAAAGAATGAATTAACATCCCAAAGCAGCTTCCGTACAACAGTGTTCATTTAACAGCCAAGTCTAGGGACAGCAGCGGGAGTCTATTTATTACTTAATTTAACAGAACGCAATACAGATTGGAAGCCAAGGAGAACAGGACACTTTACACACACACACACGCACACACACACGCGCACACACACACACACACACACACACACACAGAACGCTGTGTGTTAAGGATGGTGTCACCTAGAGATTTCCCCTCAGAGATTCCCAATTTCGTCTCTGCCATAATTCCATTTTCTATTAAAAGCGACAGGGGCTCTGCGTTGCTCGCCTCCTTTGGCTGGGTTCGCACAATACGCTCCACCAGGTCAGTCAGAGACCAAGAAGCAGCATTCACACAATAGGTTAAGCTTGGTGAGCTTTAACCTTAGCTGGATTGGGTTGGTGGGGGGGNCCTGCCTCTCCTTTTAATTTATATTACGATCACTTGTTTAGCGACCAAAGTCACGGCACTGGAAAAAGCAACTCACACTTACGACCGTCGCTGCATTCCCCCCCAATCACGTGATCAAAATTCAGGCCACCGGCCTGGATTTATGATGGTTGCGGCATCCAGAAAGGACCGACGATCACCATTTGCAACTTTTCAACAAGCGAAGTCTGGATTTAGCAGTAGCACTTAGACTTATATACCGCTTCATGGTGCTTTACAGCCCTCTCTAAGCGGTTCACAGAGTCAGCATATTGCCCCCAACAATCTGGGTCCTCATTTTACCCACCTCGGAAGGATGGAAGGCTGAGTCAACCTTGAGCCGGTGAGATTTGAACCGCCGAACTGCAGCTAGCAGTCAGCTGAAGTAGCCTGCAGTGCTGCACTCTAACCACTGCGCCACCTCGGCTTAATGGGTGTGTGATTCCCTTAAAAACTGCAGTGATTCACTCAACAACTGTGCAAAAAAGGTCATAAAATTGGGCGTGACGCATTTAACAACTGCCTTGTGTAGCAAGGGAGATTCTGATCCCAACCGTAGTCATAAATCGAGGACTTCCTGTAAATTCAGAATGTGGTTTAATTCGGGGACCAGTGGGTTGTCGGAACCCTGTCTTAAAAGAGTGACTAAAGAGTGACTAAGAGTGACTGCTCATATCTAATTTCTCCAACCTATCACCCACCAGCAGGTTGAGGGACTACAATTCTCTTTACTTCCCACCAAGAAAGCCATGTTGGGAAAACCCCTGGAGAAAGCAGATCCCTCTACAAATACCCAGAGCTGAATCTAGACCAGGTTAGTTTAAATTAAGCCTAATTCTTATCGTCTCTGGCAGTTTAGAGCCAAAATGCACCGGGATCATCGAGAAATCTCCCCTAATCCAGTCCTTGGGAGTGAAACTGAGTCTGAAAAAGCCACTCTGCTTTAATAAAAGATCATTAGCTCACTGCAATGCAGTCTTCAGCGGTTCAGTTTTCAAAGCAGGCAAAGAATCTCTCTCTGAGAGGTGTTTCCCTTCCAAATGCAAGTAGGGAATTCGGGCATCCCGTCCCCAAACTCCAGCCAAAATGAGAGAAAAAAGCCAGGAATCCGTGATAACAAAAAGACAAAAGTGATAACATTTGGCTGATTTCGAGAAGCCAAGGAGGTGAGTCCTGACTCAAGTTCGGATGGGAACTCACACAAATCTGCATGTACGTTTTGACATAATCTGGAGTCAATTAGTTTTGCATGCTCTTCCAATTATATTATTGTACCACTAAGTTTGTTATGCTGGATGGTTCGCAGACCCAATAAAATAACAGAGAGACACACACCGGGAGGATATTTTTCCATATTTATTTCTCACTTCCCTTCCCAAAGGAGACAGCCATCCGCCGCTGGAAGGCGTTTGCTTCAGACAGAAATGTGGGATCAAACGTTATTTTAAATATAATATATCCAGGCTGGCATTTAAGGCGGCACGGGAGTTCAGAAACGGGATCTAAGCTTTGTGGGAATGGGGCCAGGAGAAGACGACCCCTCTCAGAGGAAGTACAGAAAGTCCTTGACTTACAACCTCAATTGGGACCAGAATTCCCATTGCCAAAAAATGCAATTGTTAAGTGAGTCATGCCAGATTTTACAATCTTTTTGCCATGGTTGTTAAGCGAATCATTGCAGTTGTTAAGTGAATCATGTGGTCGTTAAGCAAATCTTAACCCCCAACCCATTGATTTTGCTTGTCAGAAGCTGGTGGGACACTACAACCATCGTAAATACATGCCAGTTGCCAAGCCCCCAAATTTTGATCATGTGACCATGGGGAGGCTGCAGTGGTCATAAGTGTGAGGACCGGTCATAAGTCATTTGTTTCAGTGTCCTTGTAACTTCAGACAGTCGCTAAAAGAATTGCTAAGTTGAGGAGTACTTTATTTCCGACCCAAACATTGGGCCCTATTCTCTTTTCACAACGACACAGTGAAGTAGCTTTGAAAGTCCAGTCCAGGGGTTCAGCGGCACCTGCAGCAATCTACACAATACACACACATATACACACACCAACCAAAATTCATCATCAACCACGTTACACCCCAATCTGATCAAGATCATGTGAAGTATTAATACCACTCTGTAATGCCTTGGTAAGGCCACACTTGGAATCTTGCATCCAGTTTTGGTCGCCACGATGTAAAAAGGATGTTGAGACTCTAGAAAGAGTGCAGAGAAGAGCAACAAAGATGATTAGGGGACTGGAGGCTAAAACATATGAAGAACGGTTGCAGGAATTGGGTATGTCTAGTTTAATGAAAAGAAGGACTAGGGGAGACATGATAGCAGTGTTCCAGTATCTCAGGGGCTGCCACAAAGAAGAGGGAATCAAGCTATTCTCCAAAGCACCTAAGGGTAGGACAAGAAGCAATGGGTGGAAACTAATCAAGGAGAGAAGCAACTTAGAACTAAGGAGAAATTTCCTGACAGTTAGAACAATTAATCAGTGGAACAACTTGCCTCCAGAAGTTGTGAATGCTCCAACAGTGGAAGTTTTTAAGAAGAGATTGGATAACCATTTTTCTGAAGTGGTGTAGGCCTAAGCAGGGGGTTGGACTAGAAGACCTCCAAGATTCCTTCCAACTCTGTTATTCTGTTATTCAATCTCTTCCCATCCATCCTGACATCTGATGCCGACACCTAAGTTGCCGTTTTTGCACAATGGCGTTTTCACACAGAGGTCATCATTTATCCCTAGGCGGAGGAAGACCGGGTTCAACTGAAGTTTCCCGTGGAAAAAAAGGGGACATTTTTTATTCCCCTCCTACATTGCTTTCTCTTTGGACAAAGGAGCCGTGCCACAGTTCGGTGCCAGAGCGAAAGTTAGGAGGCCCAAGAGAGCCACGGTCGCTTAGGGCTTTTGAAAGAGAGAGCAGGTGTGAGGCTTTAATAAAATTTATTACAGTTTCAAGAAGGTTCACTTGAGTCTTTTTCCCTCGCCCAGGCCAGCTCACATCCCAGCTCCCTACAGTCCGTGCCCCGTTTAGACAACTGCCGATTCGGCGGAGAGCAATTTTTGCCTTCCAGATTGGCAGGAGGAGGAAATCTCTCCCAAACCTCTCGCAAATCTCGGCCACCCTGTCATTTCCCCAATCTCCGATTCTCAAATTTGACCCAGAAAAAGGTGGTGATAACAACCCCCCCCCATTGTCTGCCAGTCCTTGGGCTGAGAATTGCATTTTAAAAAAAAAAGTCAATGTACCGTACCTAGTAATTTCTGCACTTTATAAATGAAAAAGAACAACAAGGAAGCCATGTCGAATAAAATCCATTTCAGGTATGCATCCTTTCCGAAGGACACGGCTTCCGCTGAATTTAATGAGGTACTTCTGGACGGGTGGAATCGTAGAAACGTGCGGCTAGATGGGACCAGAGGTGGGTTCCAGAGGTGGGTTCCTCCCGGTTCAGACCGGTTCGCCCGAACCGGTAGTGACCCGCTGGTGATGTCACGATGACATCACGGATCCGGTTCGGTCGGTGCCAGTCCGTGGGCGCCGCCATCTTTTTTTTAAAAAAAAATTATTTTTATTTTTTTATTTTTATTTTCTTCTGCGCATGCGCAGAAGCCGAGTTTCCGGCACTGCACATGCGTCGCCATCTTGTTTTCGGCTTTTTTTTTAAAAAAAAATTAATTTTTTTGCACTGCGGCCACGCGGCGCGGGAGGAAGCGAACCGGCAGCGAGGTAAGTTAGAACCCACCCCTGGATGGGACCCTAATGATCATCCAGTCCAACCCTCTTGTAAAGTGCAGGAAATCCTTGAGACGTGGCTATCCAGCCATTTTTTAAAAAAAAAAACAGATGGGAGACCCACACTCTGTACATAAACTGTACCACTGCTGTACCAGTGGTATAATTATATAGGCCAATAGCAGAGGGCCCAGCGTTTAGTCTCTAGCACTGCTATTTAGAAAGGATTAAGTCAGCGATGTCCAACATTGGCAACTTTAAGACTTGTGGACATAAACTCCACAAGCGTGGCTGGGGAATTCTGGGAGTTGAAGTCCACAAGTCTTAAAGTCGCCAACATTGGACACCCCTGGATTAAGTGACTGGACTGGACTGGACTGGACTGGGAATGGAGTGGAGTGGAGTAGGACAGGAATAGAATAGAATACTGTATTGGCCAAGTGTGATTGGACACACAAGGAATTTGTCTCTGGTGCATAAGCTCTCAGTATACACACATACAACAACAAAATGATAGGTTATAGGTAGTTCTTAACTTATGTCCTGTCGCTTAGATGCCACCCCTCCAGTCACATGATCATATTTTGGGTGCTCGGCAA
The DNA here is from genome assembly GCA_003457575.1 of Thermophis baileyi. Classification (NCBI taxonomy): domain Eukaryota; kingdom Metazoa; phylum Chordata; class Lepidosauria; order Squamata; family Dipsadidae; genus Thermophis; species Thermophis baileyi. The sequence goes on from QLTV01009056.1 coordinate 3,226,826, forward strand.
TTGGCTTGCATTTATAATGTTTTTTGCTGGAAACCAGCTTTTATTGTACTTTCCAGTTTCTGGTCAAAAATGTGCACAATCAGAATCACAGAATCATAGGGCTGGAAGGGACAGAATCATAGGGCTGGAAGGGACCTTGGAGGTCTTCTAGATTGGTCCCCTTATCATCCCGGACAAATGAATGTCCAATCTTTTCTTGAAAACCTTCAGTGATGGAGCACCCACAACTTTGGGAAGCAAACTGTTCCATTGGTTAATGGAAATTTCTCCTCACTTCTAGGTTGGTTTTCTCTTTAACAAGCTTCCACCCATCACTTCTTTTCCTGCCCTCTGGTGCTTTGGAGAACAATTCAATCCCTTCTCCCCTGTGACAGCCCCTCGAGTACTGGAGGACAGCTATCATGTCACCCTAATCCTTCTCTTTGTTAGACTAAACATACCTAGTTCCCTTAGCTCTTCGTCATACTATTTGGCCTCCAGAATCCTGATCATCTTTGTCGCTCTTCTCTGCACTCTTTCTAAGGCATCGGCATTCTTTTTGTATCATGGCAACCAGAACTGGACACAGTACTCACTTAATGGATTCAAGTAACCATTGCTGTGTTCACTTAACGACCACAGTAATTCACGTAACAATCGCCACAAAAAAAACCTGGACATGGTTACATGGTGACCTGCTTAACAACCGACACAAATTACAACCCTAATTCGGAGCTCAATTATGGTCGTAAGTTGAGAACTACCTTTCGATGGTAGAAAAGAATTGTCTCTGCCTCTTATCCTAAACACCAGAGGTGGGTTCCTGCCGGTTCGGACCAGTTCTTTAGAACCGGTAGCGGGAATTTCTCCATGCTCGCCGAACCGGCAGCAATGGCCAGCTGGACACGCCCCCGAATCGGCTCTCTCGGCGGCGCCATAGGTGCCGCCATCTTGTTTTTCTCTTCTGCGCACGCGCAGAAGCTGTTTTTTGTTTCTGTGCATGCACAGAAGCTGGATTTTCAGCACTGCGCATGTGCGTGCGGTGCGCAACATGTGCGCGCCCACGCGGCACGGGAGGAAGCGAACCGGCAGCGAGGTATGTTAGAACCCACCCCTGCTAAACACAGAAATTCAATGGGGTGGAAAGCAGGATCCTATTAATAATTAATATATATATATATATTTTGTTTTAAATTTGTAAAACTGAGACAGAGATTTGAAGATCAAAACTCAAGATGAATTATTCTGGAGCAGATAATAAATGGGAACAGAAGCCAAGCTATTTCTATTGGTACATCAGTAACCCAACAAATTACAGACAACAGATTTTTATCAAGGAATAGTTTTATTGTCCCATATCCGGATTATAATTACTTCAAAGATATACCTGGGGTAAAAGGGGTGTTACCAATATCAAAGCATCACCCTTATGAATTGAAATAAGTCTTGTTTTTCAAGAAAATTCTTTTTGGGGTAAATATTTTAACAGGCTCAACTCAACCCTATTTGCCAGGCGCAACAACTACTTTTAGTCCGTGTTCCTGGAAAGTCACTACTGTACAGGTAGTCCTCGACTTACAACAGTTCATTTAGTGACTGTTCAAAGTTACAACAGCACTGAAAAAAGTGACTTATGACCATTTTTCACACTTACAACCATTGATCAAAATTCAGACGCTTGGCAACTGACTCATATTTATGACGGCTGCAGTGTCCTGGGGTCATGTGATCACCTTTTGAGAACTTCTGACAAGGAAAGTCAATGGGGAAGCCAGAATCACTTAACACTTGTTGCACCTGGCAAATAGGGTTGAGTTGAGCCTGTTAAATTATTTACCCCAAAAAGATTTTTCTTGAAAAACAAGTCTTAACAACCGTGTTACTAATTTAACAACTGCAGTGATTCACTTAACAACTGTGGCAAGAAAGGCCCTACAGTGGTTCAAAAGTCACTTAACAAATGTCTCACTTAGCAACAAAAAATTTGGGCTCAATTGTGGTCGTAAGTCAAGGACTATCTGTACTGAATTCGTGTCACTTGGGGGAAAGCAAACATTTTGTGTAAGACTTTTGAACACCTTCATGTTTCTAACATATTGCTGATATTCTTAAATTTTTTACTGGTTATTGTTACAATTAGTCACCGGTTTAAGAGCAAGTTCTGTTCCAAAAGTCTGTCCTTAAGTCAAATTTGTATGCAAGCCGAAACAATATTATTGTATAATAATATTACATTATAATGTTTAAGTAGTATTGTGTAATAAACGTGAACCATTGTGTATTTAATTTGAATCACTGTGCATTGAACTCAAATTTTGGTACAATAGATTTCATTTTTAAGTAGTGATTGTCCCTAAAATAGGGCAATTTTATTCTGGAGACTTTCTGTATTTTTTTGTCATTCCACTCTAGACAACTTTGAGATATATGTCCAGTTCCTAAATTGCATCCCCCTTTTTCTTTATTTATAAAAGGTTCGTGTGTTTTATTTTAGCACAAATATTTCTACCCCACCATTCCGTCCAATGAGGACATTCAAGCAAGCCAGAAAAATAATACACCACAAAATACACAACCCTTAATCAAAGTTTAAAAGGTCAAGGAGATTTGGAGTGGAGGGGCAGTTTTGAAGGAAAAAAGCAGAAGAAAATAACTATAAGTGCTACATTAAATGGAGAAGGGAAGGGAAGGAAAGGAAAGGAAAGGAAAGGAAAGGAAAGGAAAGGAAAGGAAAGGAAAGGAAAGGGGAAGGAAAGGAAAGGGGAAGGAAAGGGGAGGGAAAGGGAAAGGGAAAGGGAAAGGGAAAGGGAAAGGGAAAGGGAAAAAAAGGAAAAAGAGGAAAAAGAGGAAAAAAAGGAAAGGATTCTCCCATGTTGATAGAAAGTAACGAGTTCTCCCGCTGAGCAACTGGCACATTTAAGATAAGACTCAGAGAAATAGATTAAACAGCTCCACTTATTGCTAGAGCCCAGAATATTCAAGTTGGAAGGGGTCCTTGAAGCCATAATGATGGGACCCAAAATTAAACCTTCCCCATTTGATGGTAGTTTAGTCTCTCTTGAACCTATCAGGCAAAAGAAAGGCCAGCTGCTTCCCGAAGCATCCAATTTCAGTGTCAAATTGCTCTTCCCATTAGGAGGTTCTTTTCCTAACTTTCAACCAATCATTCCATGTCCCGCAAAGAGGTTCTAGCTACTTTTTCTTAAGATCCCTTCAGATCCTTTGTAGAGCACGATCCAAAATCCCTTGCTCGATATATTTGAAGTGATGCATATACATTTAATGATAACAATAATGGCTTGCAAACGGGAATAGCACGACTGGCCAAAGAAAGCAAAGTTAGTACCAGAGGTGGTATTCTGCCGGTTTTGACCGGTTCGGGAGAACCGGTAGCAGCGACTGCGGGTGGGCCTGTCCACCCGCCCGGACGTAATGCCGTCCTATTTAGCCACGTTTTTGAGGCCGGGCGCATGTGCGAAAGGCGCATGCAAGTAAAGCGCATACATGGGTGGCCGTACACATGTGTGGAGGTGGCGCGTGCGAGCAAAGTGAGCGCCTGCACGCTCACATTTGCAAACCGGTAGGGAAGATAAGTGAATACCACCTCTGGTTAGTACTGTTAGTGGTAGACATTTTGGGTTTAATCCAGTGGTGAAAACCAAATTTTTTTACTACCGGTTCTGTGGGCGTGGTTTGGTAGGTGTGGTGTGGCTTGGTGGGCGTGGCTTGGTGGGCGTGGCAGGGGAAGGATACTGCAAAATCTCCATTCCCACCCCACTCCAGGGGGAAGGATACTGCAAAATCCCCATTCCCTCCCCACTCTGGGGCCAGCCAGAGGTGGTATTTGCTGGTTCTCCGAACTACTCAAAATTTCTGCTACCGGTTCTCCAGAACCTGCTGGATTTCACTCCTGGTTTAATCCCAAAACATCTGGAGTCCCACTTGAACGGCATTGAAAAATTCTCCATCCGTCAGTTGCAAAAGGAGCTTTCCTTGGAACAGCTGACATCCTGGGACGATACCTTCAACAGCACGAAACATCAACATCTGGCTATCAGAGGTCCTTGGGAAGGACTCGCTAGATAGACCAAAATGCCAAATCCAGTCTGAACATCTGGCTGACCACAATAAAAATGTTGTGGGATACAACGATGGTGTTGTTTGCTCCGTGATGACCTCTTAGAATAGAATAGAATAGAATAGAATAGAATAGAATAGAATAGAATAGAATAGAATAGAAGAGAATAGAATAGAATAGAATAGAATAGAATAGAATAGAATAACAGAGCAGGAAGGGACCTGGGGAATAACAGAGTTGGAAGGGACTAACCTGGTCTTCCAACAGCGGACAGTGTTATTAAACTTTACACATAAGTGGCTGTATACATTCTATCAATGAACACAAATTACAATATACAGGTAGTCCTAAACGTACAACAATTGAGCCAAACATTTCTGCTGCTGAGTGAGGCAGTTGTTAAGTGAGTTTTGCCCCATTTTACAACCTTTCTTGCCACAGTTGTTGAGTTAGTATCATGGCTGTTAAGTGAATCTGGCTGCTTCCCCGTTGATTTTGCTCGCTAGAAGGTCGTAAAAGGGGATCACATGACCCCGGGGACACTGCAACCGTCATAAATACGAACCAGTTGCCAAGCGTCTGGATTTTGATCACGTGGCCATGGGGATGCTGCAAAGGTTGTAAGTGTGAAAAACGGTCACAAGTCACTTTTTTCAGTGCGGTTGTAACTTCGAATGGTCACTAAACGAATTGTTGTAAGCCTGAGGACTACCTGTACTTACATATTATTGCTTGCGAGCTCCTCAGCAACAAAATGACTAAAACAGCTTCCACCATCTCGCAGTAAACGCACAAAGACTCAATCACAGTAATCTCTTCCCAAAGCTACTTGCTCACAAATCCACCCCATCTTTCCCAATCTGCCCCCCCTCCCAAAAAACCCCCCCTGGAAACGTGTATTTAGATGCACCATTTCAAGAGAACGCTGCAGAAAATGGGGACAATTAAACCCCGTTTCATCTCAAAAAGCTAACTTGCTCCACCAATTAGTTGAGATACATTTTCAACGGGTTTTCGGACCCAGAAGTAGCAATTGCAATAGCACTTAGACTTATATACCGCTTCACAGTGCTTTACAGTACCTTTCCCGACAACTGTGACAGGAACCTCTGTGCCCAAAGGCGCTTTAAACCCAGAGGGTCAACTCACGATGGAATCGGCCGAGAAAAAATATTTGTAGCCTACACCAAGATTACATTAAACTCAGAAGAAAGCAGCCTGGCGCATCTTAACTCTTTGTGCATATGTGTACCCACGTGCATATTTCTGCAAAATGCAGGCTGTTTCTTGTCTTGCATCACCCCATAACTGTTATTCCAAAGAATCAATGCAGCTGAATGCATTTGCCATCCCAGTGTAACCAGATGCAGCGTGAGATTAAACTTTCCATTACGCATCTCTAGGTCTCTCAGGAAGAAAAGTGGCTTAAAAAAAGTTTGGCTAAGATGCCAAGCTATTCCATGGGCATAATGCAGGCATAATGCCAGGGGGGAGGGATCCACCAGAAAGGGGAAACTGAGGGGAAGATGGAGGTGGGCCTTGGAGGCTACTTTCTACAGGTAGTCCTCGACTTACAACAGTTCGTTTAGTGACTGTTCAAAGTTACAACGGCACTGAAAAATGTGACTTGACCGTTTTTCACAGTTACAACCATTGCAGCATCCCCATGATCATGTGATTGAAATTCAGATGCTTGGCAAGTGGTTCGTATTTATGACCGTTGCTGTGTCCCGGGGTCATGTGACCCCCCCTTTTGCAACCTTCTGACAAGCAAAGTCAATGGGGAAGCCAGATTCACTTAACAACTGGGTTACTGACTTATCGGTTGCAGTGATTCACTTAGCAACTGTGGCAAGAAAGATCGTAAAATGGGGCAAAACTCACTTAACAACAGAAATGGGCTTAATTGTGGTCAAAAGTCAAGGACTACCTGTACAAAGAGCAATTTTAAAAACTGGGTTAACTACAAAGAACAGTTAACTGGGTTAAGAGCCAGTTGGTCTAGTGCAGGGGTCTCCAACCTTGGCAACTTTAAGACTTGTGGACTTCAACTCAACAGACAGACTCAAGCTAAACCCAGATAAGACCGAGTGGATGTGGATATTACCTCCGAAGGACCAGATTGATCATCCTTCCGTGGTTCTGGGGTGAGAAAACTTAATCCCCTCAGAACGGGTTCGCAATTTGGGTGTCCTCCTGGACTCACAGCTGAGATTAGATCAACACCTGACAGCAGTGGCCAGGGGGACCTTTG
>QLTV01009056.1:3250856-3262307 GCA_003457575.1 Thermophis baileyi
TGAAAAATCCTTTCTTAGTGAGCACCTAGAAGCCAAGAGGAACATACGTGGCAAATTTCAAGTTTGTAGGCTTTACGGTTCTGGAGATTTCGTGATTAATGCATGAGTGGTTTTCGCTTTTATATATATAGATTTAGCTACAGATAGTTCCTTTGCAGCTTCTGCAAATCAAATCTATTACCTCTTTTCTAGTGAAAAATCCAAACAATTCTTCTTGTACCCAAGTACAGGTAGTTCTCGACTTACAAAAGTTCATTTAGTGACTGTTCAAAGTTACAACGGCACTGGAAAAAAGTAACTTACGACCAATTTTCAGACTTACGACCCTTGCAACATCCCCATGGTCACGTGATCAAAATTCAAACCCTTGGGGGAGGGAATGGGGATTTTGCAGTATCCTTCCCCCAGGAGTGGGGAGGGAATGGGGATTTTGCAGTATCCTTCCCCTAGGACGGCGACCAAGCCACGCCCACAGAACAGGTAGTAAAAAAAATTGGATTTCACCACTGGACTAAACCATATTCTGAATGGTTGCGGGACCTGGGAATATCTAGTCTAAGAAGAGAAGGACTAGGGGTGGCACGATAGCAGTCTTCCAATATTTGAGGGTCTGTCACAGAGAAGAGGGGATCGACTTATTCTCCAAAGCGCCTGACGGCAGGACAAAAAGTAATGGATGGAAGCTTATCAGGGAGAGATCCAAACTAGAACTAAGAAGAAATTCCCAGACAGTTAGAACAATTAATTAATGGAACGGCTTGCCTCCAGAAATGGTAGGTGCTCCATTACTGGAGGGTTTTTTTTAAAAAAAAAGATTGCACAACCATTTGTCTGAAATGATGTAAGTTCTCCTGATTGAGCAGAGGGTTGAACTAGAAGATTTCCAAGGCATTATTCTGTATTCTATTCTGTATCCCTCTCTCAGAACATTTGGGCAGGAATCCTACGATGAAGCTGAGCGGAAGGGATTTCCATGAAACAAAAGGAAGTTGCTACTTTGCACAATGCATAATAAAGCCCAGGAATTCGTTCCCACGGGATCTGGTGGTCCCTTTGATCAAACAAGTCATCTTTCAGACCTAGGAAGTGTGCTTTCTGTCTCCTGGCATCTGCCCTCCATTACAGCCTCCCTCCAGAGATCTCAATGGATCCCATCCGGATGACTTTCAGAAAATCACTCACAACCTGGCAGGTCTCCCAACCTCCTTGGAGCGGAGGTGGGGGTGCAGGGCAGAGGTGGTTTCTTCCCGGTTCGGACCGGTTCGCCCAAACCAGTAGCGACCCGCTGGTGACGTCACGGTGACGTCACGGAGCCAGTTCGGTCGGTGCCGGTCCGTAGGCGCCGCCATCTTTTTTGGGGGGGGGGGGGTTTTAAAAAAAAAATTTTTTTTTATTTTTTTTTTCTTCTGTGCATGTGCAGAAGCCAAGTTTCCGGCACTGCGCATGTGTCGCCATCTTGTTTTCGGCTTTTTTTTTTGGCATTTTTTTTATTTTTCGGCACTGCGCATGCGCGTGCAAAGCGCGTGCACGGCCACGAGGCACGGCCACGAGGCGCGGCCACGAGGAGCAGCCACGAGCAGCCACACAGTGCGGCCACGTGGCACGGGAGGAAGCAAACCAGCAGCAAGGTAAGTTAGAACCCACCCCTGGTGCAGGGTAGGGTTAAGCCCTTGTACGGTAGAATATTTTGCATGTTATTCAGAGGTTGCCTTCCAGATGAATATCACCCGTCTTTACTGTTTTTTCATTGCTTTTACTTAAAAAAAAAAAAGATCAGTCACCAGAGATCTTTGAGGTTGGTGGCCCTCAAGATCACAACAAGAAATTAATAAACAAAATGGCCCCTAACCTGGATGGGTGGATGAATGGGTGGGTGGATATATAAATAAATAACTTGGATAGCTTTCAGAGGAGGTTGGATAAATTCATGGAAGACGGGTCAACTAAAGGGTACCAGTCTAGACTGGGAGAGGGGGTCCAACTTTGGCAACTTTAAGTCTTGTGTACTTCAACTCCCAGAATTCCACAGCCAGAATTCTGGGACTTGAAGTCCGTAGATCTTAAAGTTGCCAAGTTTGGACACCCCTGGTCTAGAAGATCCAGCATTATCCCAGGATTGGGGGAAGAGAACCTCTAGCAATAGCAATAGCACTTAGACTTATATACCGCTTTACAGTGCTTTACAGCACTCTCTAAGCGGTTCACAGAGTCAGCATATTGCCCCCAACAATCTGGGTCCTCATTTTACCCACCTTGGAAGGATGGAAGGCTGAGTCAACCTTGAGCCGGTGAGATTTGAACCGCTGAACTGCTGAACAGTCAGCTGAAGTAGCCTGCAGTACTGCACTCTAACCACTGCGCCACCTCAGCTCTTTTTAAATAACAGCTGCCTACCATACAACCCTTCTCTTCCTCCCTCTGAAGTTACCTAGTCTGGCAATAAAACATCTGCAAGAAAACAGCCCTGTTCAAAAAGGGCCAAGAATCCAAGCAAGATAGACGAACCTGAGTAGATCCTTCAAGGCGGCGTTTAGCTTTTATTCACAGCCAGTGAATAAAGGGAGGGGAAAGGGGAAGAGCCGAGGTGGCGCAGTGGTTAGAGTGCAGTACTGCAGGCTACTTCAGCTGACTGCTAGCTGCAGTTCGGCGGTTCAAATCAAGGTTGACTCAGCCTTCCATCCTTCCGAGGTGGGTAAAATGAGGTCCCAGATTATTGGGGGCAATATGCTGACTCTGTGAACCGCTTACAGAGGGCTGTAAAGCACTGTAAAGCGGTATATAAGTCTAAGTCAGTGGTTCTCAACCTTTCTAATGCCGCGACCCCCCCCGTGTGAAATGCTCCCGGTTCGGGCTTGCCTGCGGGTCGCTGGACAGCTGATAGCGTCGGAAGCAGGAGACTTCGCCCAGACGCTGCCATTTGGGTTCTTTTACCCTCTGCGCATGCGCAAAGCGTTCTGCGCATGCGCAGAGGGTAGAAGAACCCAAATGGCGGCGTCCGGGCGGGTGGGCAAAGTCTCCCACTTCTGTAGCTACCGGCTATCCGGCGACCCGCAGGCATGGCCGCACCCGGAGCATTTCACCCCTGCAGTGACGGTGGCACCAAGATGGCAGGCTAACGCGCGCGGCGACCCCTGTGAAATGGTCGTTCGACCCCCAAAGGGGTCGCGACCCACAGGTTGAGAACTGCTGGTCTAAGTGCTATTGCTATTGCTAAAGGGGAAAGGGGAAAGGAGAAAGGGGAAAGGGGAAAGGGGAAAGGGGAGGAAAGGGGAGGAAAGGAGAGGAGAGGAAAGGAAAGGAAAGTCTCGTACCATTCATCTCTTAAATTATTTGCGAGGTTCATAATATTGTATCTGCATTTTTAACCTTTTGACAACAGAACTAAAATGCAGAGGCAAGGGTTCAGTCCTTTCTACCCCAGATTTCCATAAGCTGCAGCCAAAAAAAAAAATACGGAAATGAGCTTCTTATTTGCCATAGATAAAATGAGAGGCCTGGAAAATTTGCTTTGGAGAAAAAGCAAGGCGGTCCAATGGGAACAATATTAAAAAAAAAAAATCCATCCGACCTCCATTCAAATCAGTCCCTCTATAATTACTACACGTAGCACGAGTACACAGATTGTCAAGAGGCGTTCCTACAACTCTGGCATCATGGCTTGAGAAGCCCTAAAACTTACAGAGGGAAGAAACAATCCTTCTCCATAAAGACAGCCATCTCTCTAAACTCAAAACGGCTAGAAGCAAAGGATTGTATTTATTTATTTTTACTTTTTTTCTATATAAAGACAAAGATTTCGCTCCAACCGCTGGCCCTATCAAATGGAAGATTGCGTTGCCCTGCAGGAAAGCCGAAAGTAAATGGACTCACAATATGCAGGTTGATTATGAAGGGCTGCAGGGGTGGGTTCTGGATCCTTTTGCTGCCGGTTTGCTCAGGGTTGTGCCGTGCGCGCGTCCGCTTTGCACGCGCAGCAATCAAAAAATAGCTTCTGCGCATGCACAGAAGCAAAAATTTACTTCCACGCATGCGCAAAAGCAAAATCCAAGATGGCGGCGCCCACGGAGACACCGACGGAACCGGCTCCGTGACATCATCACCGAGTTACTAACGGTTCTAAAGAACCGGTTAGAACCGGTAGGAACCCACCTCTGAAGGGCTGTAAAACAAAAGTGCAGATCTCTGGGTGTTCATTTAAAGGTCTGACTGTTGAATATTTCCACACTTTAGGAGGTCTCACCCCCAGGGCTGCGTAAAACGCTCTCCCTTCTGAGATCTTTAAAGCCACTTTTATTTCACCGGCCCTCCTTTCAACCCTCGTTTTACTGCCATCCATCTTAAGGGAGGGTTGGTTTTCGTATTGATTTACGGTGACGGCTGTTTTTAATAAATTTGATTTATTTTATTATGGCCGTTTATAATTTCAGCTTGTTTCGACCCGGTTAGGGTCTTTGAAGAAGAAGTTGGTAGGGTGGTTTTTTTTTTCCTTTGCTTTCTTTTTTCAAGGCTGGGAAATCTGAACGGGAGGCAAAAAAAAATCAGCTTTTTGCTGATCTTTAGCAGAGTCCAATAAAAACCGTTGACAGCAAGATTTGAAGCTCTGTATCAAAACAGTTCTGGGGCTTCATTATGGCTAATTAAAGACCAGAGCACACGTTACATAGCACACATGGGTGTTGCCAATCCCACTGTGGCCTCATCATGCTGACTCAGCCCAGCTGGAGAAGGAGTTGGTTCATGGGGGTGAATATAAATGGAGGGTGGGAAGTTTTCGGCTTCAGCAAAGAAAACTATAGTAAGGTATTTTCAGACCTTCATGCCGGAAATAGGAAAGCACCAGGCCCATCACATGAAAAGGCTTGGATCTGTTCGGTCAGCACTAGAGAGAGAAGGGTTGATTTTCACCCATTCTACCTGTGTTCTTGACCTAAGGCCTCTACAGGTTGTCCTTGACTTAAGGTAAAGGTAAAGGTTCCCCTCGCACATACGTGCTAGTCATTCCCGACTCTAGGGGGCGGTGCTCATCTCCGTTTCTAAGCCGAAGAGCCAGCGCTGTCCGAAGACGTCTCCGTGGTCATGTGACCAGCATGACTAAACGCCGAAGGCGCACGGAACGCTGTTACCTTCTCACCAAAGGTGGTCCCTATTTTTCTACTTGCATTTTTTACGTGCTTTCGAACTGCTAGGTTGGCAGAAGCTGGGACAAGTAACGGGAGCGCACTCCGTTACGCGGCGCTAGGGATTCGAACCGCCGAACTGCCGACCTTTCTGATCGACAAGCTCAGCCTCTTAGCCACTGAGCACCGCGTCCCCATGTCCTTGACTTACAACAGTTCATTTAGCAATAGCAATAGCACTTAAGACTTATATACCGCTTCACAGTGCTTTACAGCCCTCTCTAAGCGGTTTACAGAATCAGCATATTGCCCCCAACAATCTAGGTCCTCATTTTACCGACCTCGGAAGGATGGAAGGCTGAGTCAACCTTGAGCCCGTGAGACTCGAACTGCGAAATTGCAGGCAGCCGGCAGTCAGTAGCCTGCAGTACTGCACTCTAACCACTGCGCCACCGCGGCTCATTTAGTGACTGAAGTTACAACGGCACTGAAAGAAATGACTTAGGACCATTTTTCACACTTACGACCGCGGCAGCATCCCCGCGGTCACGTGATCGAAATTCAGACGCTTGGCAAAGGACTCGCATTTATGACAGTTGCAGTGCCTTGGGGGGGGGGGTCACGCAATCAGCTTTTGCAATCTTTTGACCAACAAAGTCCAGATTCGCTTAGTAACCGTGTGCTAGTAACTTAACAACTGCAGTGATTTGCTTCATAATCGTGGCAAGAAAGGTCGTACAATGGGGCAACGTTCACTTAACAAATGCTTCACTTAGCGACAGAAATGTTGGGCTCAATTGCGGTTGTAAGTCAAGTGCTACCTGTATTACAGGAGTTCCTCAGTTTACAAACATTTGTTTAGCAACTGTTCGAAGTTATGGGGGTGCTGAAATAAAAAAGATTTATGACTGGTCCTCGCACTTACAACCCTCGCAGCATCTCCACGGTCATGTGATCAAAAATTCAGGCATTTGGCAACCAGCAGGTATTTACGATGCTTGCAGAGCAGTGGTGGGGTTCAATTTTTTTTACTACCAGTTCTGTGGGCGTGGCTTGGTGGACGTGGCAGGGGAAGGTTACTGCAAAATCCCCATTTCCTCCCGATCAGCTGGGACTCGGGAGGCAGAGAATAGATGGGGGCGGGGCCAGTCAGAGGTGGTATTTACCGGTTCTCCAGAACTACTCAAAATTTCCGCTACTGGTTCTCCAGAACTGGTCAGAACCTGCTGAAACCCACCTCTGTTGCAGAGTCCCGGAGTCAAGGGATTTCCCCTTGGTGACCTTTCCAGTCGGCTTGCAACAAGCAAAGTTGATGGGGGAAAGCTTAAGTTTGCTTAAGAACAGTGGTTCTCAACCTTTCTAATGCCGCGACCCCCCCCGTGCACCCCCCCACCTGCTGTGATTCATTTAACAACCCCAGTGAAGAGGTCATAAAATCAAGCAGAACTCACTTTAATGACTGCCTTGCTCAATGACAAAATTTCCAGGCCCGATTACGGTTGAAAGTCAAAGACTATCTGTATAAGACTGATAGTATCTAAGCTGCCCGCTTAAGGGACGACTTTGCTAAAAAAATAAAAAAAAAGTATTAATAACATTGCAGTGTCCTGAGAGCCTATCCTAAAGAAAGCTCACGCTGCAAGGCGACGCTGGGCTGCTTACATCAAAAATATCACATGCAAAAAGCAGTGATGGCGGATTAACCAAAAGTGTGTCTTCATCCAGACACAGGTAGTCCTCAATTTATGACGAGAATTGGGACTGGAACTTCCATTGCTAAGAGAGGTAGTTATTAAGTGAGTCTGACTTTCCCCATTGACTTTTGCTTGTCAGATGCTGTAAGTTAAATTTCATAGTTTCTCGGCGATTGGCCCAAAGTCACCCAGCCTGTTTTCATGCCTAAGGCAGGACTAGAACTCTCAGCCTCCTGGCGATTGGCCCAAAGTCACCCAGCCTGCTTTCATGCCTTCAGCAGGACTAGAACTCTCAGCCTCCTGGTGATTGGCCCAAAGTCACCCAGCCTGTTTTCATGCCTATGGACTAGAACTTTCAGTCTCCTGTTTTTTCAGCCTGGTGCCTTCATCGTTACACAAAACTCGCTCTAAATACAGGTAGTCCTCAACTTACAACAGTTGATTTAGTGACGCTTTAAAGTTACAACAGCGACTTGTAAATGCAGCTTATGACTGTTTTTCAGAGTTATGACCTTTGCGGCATCCCCATGATCAATGTGATCAAAATTCAGATGCTTGGCAACCGGTTCATGTTTATGACCGTTGCTGTGTCCCACGGTCATGTGATGCCCTTTTGTGACCTGACAATGGGGAAGCCAGATTCATTTAACAACCGGGTTACTAATTTATCAACTATAGTGATTCACTTAACAACTGTGGAAAGAAAGGTCGTAAAATGGGGCAAAACTCACTTAACAAATGTCCCACTTAATAACAGGAATTTTGGGGCCAATTGTGGTCGTAAGTCGAGGATTACCTGTAGTTCTGTAACCATTCCACATTGTTTTTAAACACCTTTGAAGAGCCAGTCAATTTTTGCCTCTCCAGGAAAACGCTTAAGATTTCATTTAACTGGGAGATGTTTAAATATTTTATTGTATTTTTATGCAGTGGCCCCTTTTGCATTTTAACCATCTGTGGTTTTATTTAAAACCATAAGGCTATTTAATTGTGAAGATTTGTGCTGCCTTACGCTGACAGAACTAAAAGAGGGGTACGAATCTTTTAACCATTTAAAAAAATAAACAAAACTGAGAGCTGTATAGAACAGGGGTCTCCAACCTTGGCAACTTTAAGACTTGTGGACTTCAACTCCACAAGTCTTAAAGTTGCCAAGGTTGGAGACCCCTGGGTATAGAAGCTCCTTCTGGATGGTTCATAACCACAAGACAATGACAGAATAAGGAAATTGTAAATCTCATTTTCTATAAGTGTTGGCCATCATCATGGCGGATTTTGATAGGAAAACTAAATCTGGCAGATCATCGGATTGTCATCTTCATTGCATTAACGATTTATCAAGTTTCATCAGGTTGATAGATCCCTGCTATTCTGACGTTTGGATCCATTATCTCTGTACTTTTGGTGGCAAAGGGCACCCTTTCTTTCTTCATTCCGCAGCTTTGTGGCTTATTTTTATTCATATTTATTTGTATCCCACTTTCATTACTCAAGGCGGTGAACATACCTAATACAGGTAGTCCTGTATTCATTTAATGACCGTTCATTTAATGACCGTTCAAAGTTGTAACGGCACTGAAAAAAATGACTTATGACCGTTTTTCACACTTATGTCACTCTTAAGTCCAAGTGCTATTGCTATTATGACCGTTGCAGCATGATCAAAATTCAGAAGCTTGGCAACTGACTCATATTTATGACGGTTGCAGTGTCCCAAAGTCACGTGATCCCCTTTTGCGACCTTCTGACAAGCAAAAGTCAATGGAGAAGCCAGATTCACTTAATAACCGTGTTACTAACTTAACAACTGCAATGATTCACTTAACAACTGTGCCAAGAAAAGTGATAAAATGGGACACGACTTACTTAGCAACAGAAAATTTGGACTCAATTGTGGTCGTACGTCGAGGACTACCTCCTCCTATTTTCCCCAGAATAACAACCCTGTGAGATGGCTTGGGCTGAGAGAGAATGACTAACTCAAGGTCACCCAACTGGCTTTCCTGGCTAAGGTGGGACCAGAATTCATGACTGGTTCGAAGTCACCCAGCTGGCTTTCATTGCTAAGGCGGAACTAGAACTCACCGTCTCCCAGTTTTAGCCTGGTGCCTTAATCACGAAACCAAACTGGCTCTCAGTTTAGTGGCTCATTAAATAGTAATTAGCTCGCTTACAATAGGAAGCACTTGAGCAGAACAAGGCAGCAAAGAGCCGGTTATGGGGGGAACCAAACTGGGGGTGGCAGAGAGTTTGCCGGGAGAGTGGGGGGGGGGGGGCGGAGGAAGGCAGGCTATTAATGGCGTGCAAAATAGGCTTCCTATTGCAAAGCTTTGTGAAGGGTTGAAGAAAACCCTGCCCTCCCCAGGAAAGCAGAATAACTCGGTCATTAGAATATTCTTCCTTCCGCTTCTGTGCCAGACGAGTAGCTTGCAGACTAGATACTCACTGCAGGCAACTGAACCGTCATTTGTATGCCTCCTTGGAGCTACTACGCCTCTTGAAAAAGCTCACGTCGAGGACAGAACTGCTCTCGATGGCCTTGGAAATCTCATCTCCATGGCTTTCATCCCCTCTTCCACCCATCCCGCTAACTTAAAAGTTCTTCAGAAGGATGAATCTGTTTATTTCTTTTTTATTATTATTATTTTCAAAAGCGCTCAGCGATGGCCTGAAAGGTTCTCGCAGCAAAAATAAATAAATAAATGCTTTCGAGCCGCAGGGTGCGGGAGCCACAAATTTCAAGGATCCATAAACCCTCCGTCAATAAACTCTTAATCGATGGTTAAAATAATAATAATAATAAAATCAGAAGGTGGGTCCAAAGCCAGGCCACTTAAGCTAACAAGGGAATGAGCAAAGGTTTTTTTAAATTAATAACAAAATTATTACGGCAGCCGACCCCCTAATAGCACGCTGAATTTTTTTTTTAAAGAAGCCAGATTGGTTTCTGATGTATTTTTTTTAGCTACTTATATATATATATATATATATCTTATTTTTTAAAGTATTGACGGCAGCCAGAGGGGGAAAAAAAGCCTTTTCCAAAAAAGAAATTTACATACACCACCTTGGCTTCTCGCCCCTCACTTATCCCGAGATATTTTACCACCCATTATAATCACAGAATAATGGCTTGCTAATATAAACACCAACCGACAATGCTCGGCGCATTTTCCAGAAAAGTTAATTTGATCAGAACCTATTACGACGGGAACTTTACAATTTGCTTTTAGGATGGGAATGTTAATGCAAACAGGGGCCTTATTTTCTTTTCAATATCCTCATGTGTCAATCAATGCTCATCACCGCTTGGAAAAAAGAAAGAAAAAGAAACACATTCTGCGCAAGAAATCTCTCCTCAATATTTGTTCTAGGCTTGTGATAATATTCCTCACCTCACCACACACTTCTAGGCAACGTCCTATGATATATAGAGGGATATTGCCTGAATTTTAAGGGGGAAAATGAGACTGGTTTTTTTAAAAGCGACCAACTATCTCCAACCACTGGGCTCGATTACCTTTGGAGTTTGTAAGCTCATCAGGGCAGGGACCTGTGGTTTTATTTTTTATTTTTTTAATTATTAATGAAATGTATGTGGCCACCCAGCTCATGGAAAGGGACTCTTTTTATATTTTAGGCCTGCTCTAAAGGGATAATTAACTAACCGAAGGGCTGTTTTAAAAGTGGGGGGGGGGGAATCACAGCAAGCCTAGGAACAAAGAAAGCCCCTTTAGACGAAATTGTCTATCAATTCACCCAGCGTGCTATTTTCCACTTTAGCAGCGGCTGCCTGAGATAACAGCCAGGGCAGGGTCTCCCATCAACGGAGCTTTAACCGTGAGTGCCCACGACCGACTTGGAGAATACTAAGATGCTACCAAATCGCCTTCCGCTGGCGCGTGCCTGACTTTTAAATCTGGTTTGTGCTACAAATCAAGAGCTGAAAAATTCATCCCTGGCGCCAACTCTGACTTAGTATCAGCCCCTGTGCCCACATGCCGCCTTGGGTTATTTCTAAACAATAATAAAGGCTGGGTAAAAATCAAATCAATTCAAAATAAGCAAATAACATCTTTCATATTCACTCCAGTGTTGAGTTTAGACCTGTCTGTCCATCCGTCCATCTGTCCATCTGTCCGTCCGTCCATCCATCCATCCATCCATCCATCCATCCATCCATCCATCCATCCATCCCTATCTATCTATCTATCTATCTATCTATCTATCTATCTACCTTGCTGAATTCCATTCCATTCCATTCCCCCCCCTCTCTCTCTCCTAGAAGAGCAAATGGGGGTGGGGAAGAGAAACCTTGCTGAATTCCATCCCGTTCCGTTCCGTTCCATTCCATTCCATTCCATTCCTCTCTCTCTCTCTCTCTCTCTCTCTCTCTCTCTCTCTCTCTCTCCCTCTCTCTCTTCCTCTCTCTTTCTCTTTCTCTCTCTCCCCCCCTCTCTCTCATCTATATAGTCATTCATCTGCCTGTTTGTGTATTTGTCTTTCCATCCATCTCTCCCAACTCATCTGTCGGTCTGTTTGTCTGTTTATCTATCATCTATCTATCTATCTATCTATCTATCTATCTATCTATCTATCTATCTATCTATCTATCTATCTATCTATCTATCTATCTATCT
>QLTV01009056.1:3262314-3286459 GCA_003457575.1 Thermophis baileyi
CGACCTATCTATCTATCATTCATCCATTCCTCTCTCCCTCCTTTCCTTCCTCCCTGTATGCACCTGAGAACAAGTTAACCAGCATCCCTAGAGATGACTCAATCTGATCTGTGCCAGCACAAGGACTATTCAATTATTTTATTCTGACATATGCCAGGCAATTAAAAACAGGAACCCAAATCTCTGTGGTTTTTCCTCAAGTTTATTACCGTATTTATTTCCAGGTTTGTATTCCACCAGCCCCAAATCGACACCTGACTGTTTACGTGTACGCAGACGCCATAAGCGCCTAAAATTTATATTAAATTTAAATAAATAAAAGCCAAAGCCCACTCTCAGCGACATCAGAGATCAAACGAAGGTCCTTTGGGACACAACCGTCCTGTAAACACCATGCCGGTGTCACCCTCCAAATTTTTAGGGGTAGGTTGTTCCATACGGATAAAGCTCATACTGAAATGGCTTCCTGTCTAGCTCACAGTTGCTGAATCTCAAAGCAAAACATCCCTATACAGCACTGGATGGGTCAGCATTTTTAGTAAGCCGGCCATATACATTTTCTAAATAAACAAACATCACGCCAATTCACGCAAACCCGATATTGTGTTGCCCCATCACATCAGGCAAAATCCTCCCTTTGGTTCTTTCATAGGAAACATCTCCAACGTACGTTTCATAGGTCAGATTATTATTTTTTCGATCTATCCAAAATGTGCGCTTTGTATTTGAGCCCAGAATCGACACGATCTGAAGTCACGCATTCCGAACCCCCCGTGCCGGAATCGGCGTGGAAAAATAAGCCAACATTTTGCTCCAAAGGAAATCTGTGAGGGGATTCCTTCTACGTCTGAACCTTCAGGTTTCCACGGTGGGACGGGTGCGTTCTTGCAACTATGACAAAGTCCCTTTGCAGAACACGTATTGGTATCGAGCATCCGTGCGTCACAGCCCGAGCGATTGAAGGGGCATGCATTATCTTAGCCAACTTTGCGAGGTGGCCCGTAATCCTAGCAATGTTTATTATGAACATCGGCCACAGTGGTAGTAATTTTTCCCCTCTTAAAAGAGGCTGAGTAGAACAGAAGCTAACTTAGCCCCGCTTTCATTCAATGCACGATACAAGGTTTTTACCAGCCTTTGGGATAAGCTTTGAAAAGAGGAAACGGCACCACTCACATCGCCTATTTTTTCGGAGAAACGAAGTCCTGTTCTTTTCACAAAGGTGTGCGGGGAAATGCATTTGCTACCTTCCTTCAGCCTGGCCTCTCCCTTTTATACCCTTCCATTACATCCTATATACAAACATACAAATCCA
Organism: Thermophis baileyi; assembly: GCA_003457575.1. Lineage (NCBI taxonomy): Eukaryota > Metazoa > Chordata > Lepidosauria > Squamata > Dipsadidae > Thermophis > Thermophis baileyi. Next base: position 3,263,630 of record QLTV01009056.1, read on the forward strand.
TTTTATACACAGGCTTGGAACTCGCTGCCAAAGAGGCTGTGCCCAACAAAATAAGGAACACATCAAGAAGGAAAGCAACCCCGATGCTATGCTTGAAGAACTGCTAAGGAAGCGCTGGCGTGGATACATTTCCCAAATAAGCAGCTCAGGCTGACTTTCAAAGTGGTCCAAATCCCTACTCAACGGCAATCTTTAAGCCATTTCTAATTTCTCAGCCAAAACCTTGCTTCTAGGGATTGTCAAGAGGCCAGAAAGAAAACAGAGCGTGGAGGAGGAAGAAGGCCACGGATGCTCTTTCTGGCTCTTTGGAGAAGGCCAGAATTAAAATGTTATAAATAAATGTACGTCAGTGTTATCTGACAATTGGAGGGGGGGAGAGAGAGAAATGTCTGTAATACACAAGATGGCATCTTCTTTAGCTGACAGAGACCTTGCCGCTTTTCAGTAATGATGAGTGGCGTCTCCTCTGAGCACTGGGGGGGGGGGAGCGCCAAGCGAATGTGATCAGGGATCCCTGGCACCAATTATGGCTTTGCTGTGTGCGATGTAGAGTCAGAAAGCCATGGTCTGTGGCTCGGGAGCTGGAAATTTGTTCTGCCTGAAGATCTTCTTCGCCCATGAGGATCAAATCATCGGAAAGCCTCCTAGTGGGAGCAAGAACAGGGAGGTTTCCTTCCATGGAGAAGCTCCATCTGTTGGAAGGAGGAACATTGAAGTCAATGTTTCTCAACCTTGACAAGCTGGGGATGGGTGGACATCAACTCCCAGAAGTTCCAACGCGTACAAGAGTTGAGGTCCACCCATCTCCAACTTGCCAAGGTTGAGAAACACTGAGATGTGATGGCTGGGGCTAAAGTTAAGCTACTATGGGCAGGGGTTTGGACTAGAAGACCTCCAAGGTTCCTTCCAACCCTATTCTATGTTCTAAGTAACCAGTGAGTAGGAGAGGAAATTATCAATGCCACCCATATGGGATTTTTCCCCCCCCTGAAGTTCCTTTTCCAGGTGTCTCTTTTCAGGTGTCTCCCTGTCCAAAAATTGTAGTTTGGAAGGAGACCTTGAGGTCATCAAATCCAATTCCTTGCTCAATGCAAGATTCCAGATTCAACCACAATCGGAACACCAAATGTTACTTGCCATTAGAGCCTCTCTCCCTTCCCTGGGTAATTATGATTGAACGGTTCTTACTGCTAGGAAGCGTCCTAGCATTTAACCACAATCTGCCTTCATGACACTTTAACCCTAACCAGTTTATGTCTAATGGTTAAGGCACCAGGTTAAAGAGTGGGAGACGGTGAGTTCTAGTTCTGCCTTAAGCATGAAAACCAGCCAGGTAACTTTGAGCCAATCACTAGGAAAATGTAAGATCTAGTCCTGCCTTAGGCATGAAAGCCAGCTGGGTGACTTTGGGCCAATCACTAGGAGAATGTAAGTTCTAGTCCTGCCTTAGGCATGAAAGCCAGCTGGGTGACTTTGGGCTAGTCACCAGGAGACTGTGAGTTCTAGTCCCACCTAAATCATGAAAGCCGACTGGGTGTCTTTGAGCTAATCACCAGGACGCTGTGAATTCTAGTCCCGCCTTAGGCATGAAAGCCAGGTGGGTATCTTTGTGCCAATCCCTCTCTCTCAGTCCAACTCACCTCACAGGGTTGTTTTTGTGGGGAAAATAGGAGGAGGAAGGTGTGTGGGATATGTTAAGTTGTTTGCAAAAAAATAATGTAGTAATAAATAATTGCAATAAATGAAATACACTGAAACCCATAATTCTGTGCCCTGCGTTCTGGAACTGTGCTCCTACGAGAAATGACAGGATAGACGTTCTTAGGTGCTCTTTGCTTAATCCATGTCACAAACAAGCCAAGATTTCACAGGCGAAATTCTTGACTGGCACCGCATTTGTCTACACTGGCACGGGGGGTGGGGGGGGGGAATCCATTTTAATTCTGAAGCCACCACTCTGTATTTGCCCTACAAATGGACTAATCCGGTTTCACGTTTGCCCATATCCAATTTCTAACGCTAGAATTTTATGAAATTATTTATGGATTTTAATTAGTTCTTGCTTTAAGAAATGAACCTGGCTCCAGGGTATGTCAAATCCATTTCATAGCAAGGATACGAGCCATTCAGTATTTCAAAAGTGACAACTACAGCTTTCTGCAAGCTTGAGGTTTTGTTTTATTTTATTTTTTTCCTGCTGCAACAATTCCAAATTCTCTCTTCTGCTCGGCTGTCTCTGCTCAGAGCTGCCTTGAAACAATCCTGAGAACTACTATGAAAGCCAAAGAGAGCTTGTTTTAATATAGGCAGAAACCATTGTCCTGTGCCAGGAACCAATTTTGCTAGCTAAGATGGCGAGGAAGCTGTGTGGGGCAGAAGAAGCTGGAGAAATGCAAGCCAGACCCAAGGGCCATTTCTCTTAAACCTTTGCTGCAGGAAAGGATCAGGCCACAGAAGAATCTGCCCCACATAATTTGGATCGCTTAGTAGTTTTTTTTTTTTTTTTAAAGGCAATGTTTTTACGTTTGCTTTGCTTTCTCTTGCCTCACGCCTTTAATTGCTTTGGCAAACTCCTTCTGATTTCTTTTCTCAGCTTTGCATAAACGCCACCGCTTACCCTCAAAATATGTTGGCAGGGAATGTAAGCAGGATGCAAAAAAAACGTAATAATTTAATCTGTGTGTGTGTGTTTGTCTGGAGAGAGAGAATAAAAGATTAGGATGGATAGATAGATGATAGATGATAGATAGATAGATAGATAGATAGATAGATAGATAGATAGATAGATAGATAGATAGATAGATAGATGATAGATAGATAGATAGATAGATAGATAGATAGATAGATAGATAGATAGATAGATAGATAGATAGGCAGGCAGGCAGGCAGGCAGGCAGGGACAGACAGACATGATCGACAGTTATAATATATATAAAATGAAACATATGCTTAGGGATGGACAGATGGATGGATGGACGGACATATAACTATTAAATATATAGATTTAGAGTCCCTCTTTGAGGGAGATGGGTAGTTCAGAAATCTTAAATATAAACAGATATACATATAGATATAGCTGTAGATATATAGATATAAGTGCAGGTGCATATATAGGAATGTAGATATAATATAGTATTTATATAGCTGCCCTTTTTTCTCTGGACGGCACCCAATCGGAAATTAAAAGACATATAAAATTATATCAAAACTATAAAATTCAACAGAATTCAAACATTAAAAACTACAAAAACCTGGTGCCAAATCCTGATGAAATGCAACTAGAAACAAAGAGAAGCAAAGCACAAATACAACTACAGGATACATCCTTGCAGTATTATTTTTCATTTATTTATTTGTCGCTGTTGATACAACTGCCCCGAATCCTGATGCGTAGGATCCAACAAAAACACAATAAAAAAAATGAAATCGCATACATAGGATTAAAAATAGCACTGTGAAAAACCATCAATTGTCCCAAAGATCTATGAGTCGAAGATATACTGGAACAAAACTGGCCTGTTCATGAAATGCTGGCAGGATAGGAGCCATCTGCAATTCTGGGGGAGGGGGGGCTGTTCCATAAAATTGGGGGCACCACAGAAAAGGCCTGCCATTTGACCCCCATGTCACGTATCTTGTAGGGAGCAGAGATCTCCAAAGAAGACTTATATTTGACTCAGCCTTCCATCCTTCCAAGGTCTGTAAAATGAGGACCCAGATTGTTGGGGGCAATAGGCTGACTCTGTAAACCACTTTGAAAGGGCTGTAAAGCACTGTGAAGCGATATATAAGTCTAAGTGCAATTGCTAAGTGCTATATTTGAGCAGTGACGTGGTCAGACTTTGGGTGAAGAACGAAAGCAGCTATGAAGATGTCCAGAACTTATTACAGTAGGCTGTACTATACTGTACAGATGTTCACCACACTTACTACAGTATAAGTCAACCCTGTTTTCAAGGCCAGTTCTGGGAATCTTCCAGAAGAAACATTGCATTGCTAGCTTCAAGCAACAAACCAACTTGGGATGGTCAGATCCCATCAACCCCTTCAAACCACACATTGCAAGTTCCGAAAAAAACAGTCTACCTATGTTTGTTCTCCTGCTTGGTGGCCTCCATGAATGTCAGAAGCAGGTTCTAGGCAGGCCTTTGTTCAGAGATTTCTCTGGGGTGGGGAACTGAAACAGAAAAAGGACGACAAACTAGCCATTCACCCTGTCGGAATTCTTTCAATGTCCTATTCCCACCACCCTGGAAAAAAAGCAGAATGACTGTCAATGGGGAAGGGAGAAAACCTAAGAACTTGATTGTTAGGAAAGACAATTGAGCTGGGAGTCATCATGAGATACAGGCTAACCCAGAATTTCCGCGAAAGAAACTAGGAAATATAAAATTATTCAGCCAAGAATCTCAAATCTTTTTACATTTCAGAAAAGGGTATTCCAATATTCAGCCTAGGTATTGAGGACAAAACATTTCAGGAGCCAGAATTTTAAATGTTGTCCTGGCGTAGGACTTCACAGCATGTGTGATTTTGGAGGTCTTGTAGACTTAATTGGTTTTTTATTTCTCGGTCTCATTTTCAGTACTCCCGTGCATTTCCCACAAAGCTACAATCTAATAATTTTAAACATGTGCTCTTTGCAAGAAAAAACATTTCCTTCCTATACCCTATGGCTGCATTCATGCAATGTGTTCCCACCAAGCCACCCCAAAATCCCACACCAAACCAAGGTTAAAATTAATCCTGCCTGGGATATGTGAATGCAACTTCTAGATTTTTAATTTAACCAGTTTAAGAGTGTGGCGCCGTGAGTCCCTTGGACATAAACAGCTGTAAAGCAAAAAAACCAAATTGTGACAGCATCACCGGATCAAAGATTTCCCACCTTCCAATATCCAACGGAGAGAAAAAAAAAATCCTTAAATCCTTAACTGTATTGCAAACATTTAAAAATAAAAATAATTCAAATAATATGCATTAACGCCTGGATAAGTGTTCACCTCTGGCGCTAATAAGCACTATCTTAAATGTGCCCACTCAAAATTAAGTCCTACTTCAATGTAACCATGCACAGCAAGGATTATATACAGAGATAACTATTTGCAATAATATGACCGCTAATTTAAATGAGAAATAAATTTTTGCAGCCACTTCGTGAATAAAACTGATGGTTTGGGCAGCAAAACTGCCAGGACAAGCCCAATAGGGATTCACACTGGCAAAGAAGAACCATGTATGGGCACTACCTTGGCTTGCCAGAGAAAAAAATAAGTGGTTCACTTTTTGCAACCTTTCTCTAAATCGCTTGAGATTCCCAGGGAAATTGTGACACCCCGGTCTGGACATTTTGTTAGTACAAAATTAAGGAGATAAAACACCAAAGTCAGAACGAGCAATGACCACTGAATTTTTGGTTGTGTGTTCATTCGGAATTTGGGAACAGAGATGAGCTGAAAATTTGGATTTGTTTAGGGCCCCTAAAAATGAAATTTCAAGGAAATTGGGGGAGGGAATTGGGTGGGGGGGGGCTAAGCAAATCTGAGCCATTTTTCTTTCTTGCCAGCCAATATGGTTGGGTTAAGTCAGAAATAAAAGAGGGGAGAAAAATATCTTATTCCCAAGCTATAATTCAAGAGTGAACCGGTGACACCACCAGCAACTCTAAATGGCTAAAGACATAGATGAGTGTTTGCAGATGGATGCAGAAATGAGCAGAAAAAAATAAAAATGGTTCTGGCACCATGAACTCTACAATTTGAAGTCATATAATAGAGGGGGGAAAATGGGATGGGAGGAATTAGTTGCATCGGTGTTATTGTGAAAGATTACTATGGAGTCCTCTAAAATCAGGAATGACCCAAAATATGAACAATTTATCGTATCGTAGGGGTTAGGGGATCATACTTAAAACAAGGAAATCACACACACACACACACGCGCACACACACACACACACAAACACACACACTCCTGCTATTTATACACTTTCTTCTTTCCATTTGAACCTCTCTGCAAACCTCACCCTTTTCGCAAAACCTTTGGCGTTAATCCATCGTCCTTATCCTACCTACTTCAAATGAACTTTGTAGAGGTAGAGGTAATTAATTTATACCTAATGTTCCTCTTTATTTGATTCCCCCACCCCCGCCGCCGCTTTCTGGTCAGTACCCCATCCATTGTAAAATAGCCAGTAATGTGTACCCCCTTCCAGTTCTATTGAAACCATTCTCTCTATTTTTCATTCTCTGTTCTCCTCTCCTTTACACAGACAAAATGTAAATCATAAGCTCGGAGAATCATCTTTTCAGCTGTTATTATTCTCATGTGTCATTTTTACTGATCAAACATTAAAAAAAGATGAGTAGACACTCAAATATACATATACATATGCATGTATGTGTATGTGTGTATGTGTGTGTATATATGTGTGTGTGTAACATATGTATACATATGTGTATGTATAGGTATGTGTAATATATGCTTAGTATATACATGTGTAGGTATGTGTATATGCATGTATGTGTATGCTTGCAATACATGTATATGTGTATGTAATATAGTGTATGTGTCTCTGTATTACATGAGTCTGCATGTGTACATATGTATTATACATAATACATGCGCAGATAGATAGATGATAGATTGATAGATAGATAGATAGATAGATAGATAGATAGATAGATAGATAGATAGATAGATAGATAGATAGATAGATAGACAGATAGATAGGATAGATAGATAGATAGATACATACATACATACATACATACATACATACATACATACATGATGTTTATATGCAATAAACATCAGCTTTAAATAGCATGGTTTTGTTGATTAGACACACAGCATCTTGATCTAAGAAAATATTCAATGTGAGTATCAAAATAAAAGACAAAACACCATGTGTATGTACATTTGGGTGAACAGTCACACACTCACAAAATATACACATATGTATAATATAAATACACATTTATGACTTTTTTTGTACTTCTGTAAAGTACGTTCCACTGAAATACACGTCTATGGGGATACATATGTTCGTATTTTCTTCAGCTGTACAGCTACTGTTATATAATTTCTCCTCGTAATTAGGACAAAAGCACCGAACGAGGGAAACAGAGACACTAACACAAGCAAGACACATGGGTTGGTTACAACATTAAGGCAGATAGACTTCTAACCTAAATATATGTCTTCGTATGTCACCAAAATCACGGTGTTTTTTTTTAAAAAACAACACACTGAGACAGTCCATTAGGTATTTGCACACGCCTACGTGCTAAAACCAAGATGGTGGTGCAAAACCGAAGGTGTAAGCCAAACCGTGCTACAATTTAGAACCGGAGGGTTGACGAGCTGGTCCTTATTTGCACCCCAAACCTTCAACCCCAAGACTCAAACCAATGAGACGATAGGAGAAGGCAAGTGTAGACCAACGACAGCCTGACCAACCCCACCTTTCGCTTAGAATTCAGCACACAAGACAGCCAAATATATAACCTGTGGGGAAACACAATTGTGTCCCCCAGAGAGAGAAATTGGACCTTGTTTGCATCTGCTGTTTATTAACCACCCGGCTGAGACAGCTCAAAGAACCAATAAAGAGGATTTAACGGTTTGGGAAAATGGACAGGCCAACTGGATATTTGAAAGGAAGGCGGGGGGGGGGGGGAAATGCATTTTAAAATGATAACTTTTTTTTCTTAAAGGGGGCATAACGGCATTTGAGAAACTCAGCCCTGATTCCGGGGGGTGTGGTGTGTGGAAGGAGCAGGGAGATTTATTATTTTTTTCCCTACCGGTGAAAGCCAGTAGAAAGGTTTGGTTTAAATTGGATCTGGGGTGATCAAGAGTGAAAATTTGAGCATGGGTGGAGAATAAATGGACCCACTTCAAGTTAAGACGCTGGGGAGGGAGATAACAGATTCCCTGCCCTGAAACGGGACACAGAACCCCTTTCAAAAATGAATGGAAAAGAGGGGTGAAATGTAGCAAGGAATTATTGTTAATGTACGTGCAAGAGCAGGTCAAAAGAATAACCGTCCACGCACACACACCTTCCAAAAATAAGTCCTCCCTACATAATCCTGCAAAGGCTTCTATGATTTATAGTCAAGGGTATACTGGGAAAATAAGCTGAGATGCCTCTCTCATCAGAAAACAAACAGGAGCTTGTAACTGAGTGGCCATCATACATTCCTCCTTCGTGTCTTAATATTGGAAGTTCTGTCTACAAAACAACCCAACCTTGAAGATCCAGCTTCTTTAAAAGCCGTGATGGAATTTACCATGTCCTAATAAGGACACACCTTGCAGGTGTCTTCCATAAATTGCGTTGGGGGGGGGCAGAAACCAAATAGCAAAGAATGTTGTTCATCCCACTTATCTTAACCTGAAATCCACTTTGGGAATTATAGTCACAAGAAGCGGTACAGATTCCTGATGGAAGGTGGTTAAGACAAAGTTTTTCCAGAAAGATAGTTTAATTTAGCACCAACCCTAATTGGTTGTCTCTGAAGGCTATTCTGGTTATTTTTTAAAACATTGTTTGTTATTGATGAGGATGACTACTAGATTCTATGCCATGGAGATTTCTGTATTTTCACTGTGGATTTTTTTTTTTTTTTTTTTTTTTTTTTTTTTTTTTTTTTTTTTTTTTTTTTTTTTTTTTTTTTTCTTTTTTTCAAAAGATGTTTGACTTTTATGATTGTTTTTTGCTTGACTTGTGCTGTGGACCATGGAGTCTTTTTGATTTGTAACAGGTAAGCAAACCCTTTTAATCAATAGTTTTATTTAATTGATAAGGAGAGATAGGGAAAAGAGAGAAAAAATTTCCACCTCTTGGAGAAGAGAATAAAGATGGTGGAAGAATTGAATGCCTCCAGGTGGACTGTGGGTCATTATCTCAATTTGCTGTAAAAAATTGGCTTTTTACAGCAACCACATTGGAAGGGAGGTATTTGCTGCGTTTTAAGACGGGCGGCCACACAAACCTTTTAAATAAATAAAAGAAATAAAAGAAATGATGGTGTCACTCTTCAGAACAGGAAGAATAGGGAGGTGTTTTCAGTTAGGGTGGTGGATTTTTCTGCTGTACCCTCTTATTTTGCCTGTGTTCTTCAAAAGAAGAATTATTTTATTGTTAATAGTGGAGAAATCAGGGACTGCCAACCCTGATTTCAGCCAAACGAAAAGATTATGCGGGGGGGGGGGGAATCACCTCTTTCTATTTTTCTTTTCATGCCTTCTTGCCCATCCCATTCTTAGTCTGCTTGCCTATTTCAGAACAGCTGAAGACCATAATGGATCTTCAGAAGGATGAAGAAAGGGCTGGATGAAGTACCCCAAACATTTAGCAGAGTCAGAAAAAACCCCCCACAAATTGTCACATTCACATTTTTTTTACTTACTAAATTAAAGACATTATCAATAAAGTGGGGTAGAATTCAGCAAGAAAAATTCATGATGAACCTCAAAAGATAGGTTTCTTCTCCAGAAGGTAAGAGATTAATAGGCAGAAGCCCAGAAACTGAACCAGCTCAAACTCTTAACACTTATTTATTAGCAATTTCACTCAGATGGGGTCTCTAAGAACTATCTGGACCTTTTTCCAAGAATGCCAGACTGAAAGGCTAACCATCTTTTCTCCAGATAAGATGGACCCTGAAGTCCAAATGTGCTTATTGTTAATTATGCTCTAAGTTGCTGTTGCTTCCTTCCCAGCCTTAGAGCTCTCTTTTATAGTGGTTCACCATCAAAGGTTCTTCTAACTTCAGTTTCCTTCTAATGCATTCATCTTTTGTGTTTGTGAGATACCACAATAGAAATTACAGATACTTTGAGGAGAAGACTCACTCTCCCTTATTGCTTCTCCCCAAAATGTAGTACCTAGCATCCGATTCCTTCTGAAATTAGGAAGCTTCATGGAACCACCAAAAACCGATCCTAAGAATTTATTCAGATCAGCAGATGAATCTTTTAACACCATTCTCTTAGGGAATCTGAGCCAACCCACTGCCCAGTGGTCGTCTCCAGAAATATTCACAAGATTGCAAACTAATTTCCCGTAATTCTCCAAATTTGCTGAGAATTTTGAGTCATTTATGTTGGGGGGGGGGACTGTGAGAAGGAGAGAGGGAGGGAGACAGACAGAAAGAGAAAGAGAGAGAATTGAAACAACAGTCCTGAGTGGGCACATCAGTGAAAGCTCTTTGGGAAGAAATAATAACAACAATTGAACAAGAGAAACATTTGTGTGGCTAAATACAGGCCAGGAGGGCAAAGGAAAATAAAATGGGATGGATCTACGTTGCCAATTGAGAGAGAAAATAGCCAACCATTTACCCATCTCTCTATTTTTTTCCCCACTTTTTCCTTCTGCAGATAGATAGATAGATAGCTATGTAGTGGTCTCCTTGGGAATTCATCTGGTAGCAAGGAAACTGTCATTCTAGAATTACACTAAAACTGCCCATTACACTGTGGCAGGTGGCGTGAACAACAATGACAAATCTTTATCTCTGATACTTTGGAAATGATTTCTCTGGTCACACCATCACAAAGAACAGAAATGTGCTTGGGTTTCTAACAGCATCTCAGCTCTTGCTCGGAATGGGAACATCTTGACTCCGAAGTCCATCCAGCTACCAGACACAAACCCCCACCACCGCCCCTCCAAAATCACAGGGGTTACCTACACCGAATTATGGGTCACCACCCAATCTTTCCGGGCACTTGGGTTTGGCATCTATCCACACTCAACCCAAAGTCGTTTGAACCCTTGGCAATTTTACAATCAGAAGACAGACCAACCTCTTGACCCAAATGATTACCAGTTAAGGAATCCTTCTGCAAAGCTCCAGAGTAAAGAAAGAAACTCGGCCCAGCGTTGCCAACTAAACAAAACGCACACCTATTTGCAAAATACATTGGATATTTCAAATTGAATGCCGTTCCGGTGCAAAGGATATTCCTAAATTTACTAAAACAAAGGTGGTGGCAGGAGAAAAGCCAGAGGGAAGCTATCCTTAAAGATCTTCTTGGTCATACGTGAAGTTTGGTGCTCCAAGTGGACAACCATCCTCAGTCGTCTTTGTGAATCTCAAGTTGGCCCATTGGGACCCGCAAGTTGAATTCTGCTCAATACGCAAACCTATCTCGAGATGTTTTTTTCCTTGCTGGAAATGTAACATGGCGGCAGTTTTGCTGGGATGACAGCAGGTTTCTACAATGCCTAGGTTTATTTTTTTAATTCAACCTCAGCTTGGCTTGAGGAATTTCAGATTAAAAATACCACTCCACCACCACCCCGCCCCCACCCCAAATATACACAGACACACACACATATCATTTAAACACACACGGGACTCTCCACCCTTGTCTAACGCCTAACCTTTCCCACCCGCCGGTATTTCAATCAACAGCCTACACAGAGACATATTTAATAAACATTTTTCAATGTTCTCCAGACCCGTGGCCACCACATAAAACACGCTGATGGGTCGGTGATATCAAGCATGCCTGCGGGTGATCAAAAATTACATTCAGAATGGGCGAAGTTCCCGGTGTCTCAATTTACAATTGATTTTTAATTTAGACACAATTATCAAGGAAGGCATCCCCTTTACTCAGACGAGGAGGCAAATGTGCCACAAGACAGAAACGGTGGCTTTCAGAGGGGAATAATAAAAGGGGAAAGGGGAGAAAGAGAGCTGCAGAGGAAGGGAAATTATAGACGTGAAAGATTTTGTGGGATTTTTACATCTTCGGGTCTTCCTCAGCCTTCCAAGAGGGGAAAAAAGATATCTTATCTTGACTTCATCTCTTGGGCTTCCTAATTTCCATTGTACATTCAGGACTTTGCAGTGGATTTATACACAAATCTAGAATTTCAGACCAAGGTGAATTCATCTTATTGAGGGTTTTCTTTTCCTACTAGTGAACCATAAACCGTTATTTTTCAGCTGCTCAAGCTATCTCAGTCAGTTATGGATATTATTCAAAACTGAGGGGGGAAAAACTTTCTTTTTTTCCTCAAGCACTGAGCAAGATCTACTTTGAAATTCTTATTTTCCAAGTTCTTTAGGAAATGATTCCCTAATCGACACCTTTTTGCCCCTATAAAGGGTAGGAAGCTCGCCCAACACTGTCCTAGCAATACAAACTCTTACCCACTTAAGTTTCAAGACAATTGACACACTTTGCACAAAATTGACACCATGAAATGTGAAAGAACTGCTAGCTGGATTTTGCTATTGTGATCAGTCAGAATCAAAATCGGCCTCTTTGCAACCCCATCCCTGCAAACTATTTTTGCACATCTGATTTTCTTTGGTTTTGGGGGAGAGAAAAGAGCAATTGTGGACATGACGGTTAGGTTTTACCTGAGAACGCTAACAATATGAGAATAAACTAGGAAGTTGGGTTTGTTTCCATAGGCAAATTCACGGAAAAATAACCCAACCACAATCTGCATTATTATTAGGATAATTCACCAGCATTTGCTCGAACTATGTATAAAGTACTGGTAGGATGGTGGTGGGGGGGAATTAATTTAGTTCTAGTGACTGTTTATGTTCATTCATGTTAAAGTCCTGGCTCTGCATTAGACACACTTTTTTTTTCCTTTAATTTATAAGAGTTTGTAACCTTTTCCAGTTTTTTGCGAGGGAAACAGAACAGTGACTCCAAATATTTCACATTTCTTCAAAGCTACATCCTGGACCTTTCAGAGATTCCCACCAAGAGGCCCCACTAATTTTTACAAAGCCAAGAATCAGGAAGTAGATAATCATAATTATCAATGATGTAAGAAATGGGAGGGAGGGGCCAGACCCAAAAATAAATCCTGGAAAACCCAGTTGCCATAAAATATCTTCCACATCACACAAAGAAAGCCACACAAACAGTGACAAAATAAGGATTGCGTTTTTAAGACAAGGTTCAGTGAAGGTCAGTGGCCCACCGGCTTAAAAAAAAAAAAAATCAGCCCAAATCAGGCAAATTCATCTCTTGGGATTTTGAAGTGAGGAAAAAAAGCAGGAATAGCAATGCAAACAGGGGGGGGGGGGAAATGAAAGAGGTTAATGGCTAGTAAAACAAATGGAGAATTCCCTCCGTGAGAAAAATAATCCATTTTGACTCACGTAAGTTGGCCTCAACCACCCCATACCCCCAAGTAGAAAAGATTAAATTATCCCCAGTTCTTCAGGTTGCTAAACTATGATGGCAAAGACCAAAAGTTGGTCCCAGAAGAGAGCAAGTGCCAAGAGAATATGATGGTCCCCAGAGATAACTTCCCTCAAATCTCAGCCATAATCTCCAAGATGGCCTCTAAACTTCTCCTATGTCCTTACACGACGTAGGTCTGCCTTGAAATCAGCCCCCAGTTTCCTTCAAACCCAAAACATTTTGTTGGAGAAAGAAGCTCTTTATTCCTCAGGGCAGGAAGTAGAAGAGATTTCTCTCCTAAAGACTCCGAGTTGTGAACAAACCAAGAATACCCTTCCATTAAGAGCCCCACAAATCTGCAGGTTGGGGCATTTGTGTCCAATGGGGAGATTTTTTATTTTATTTTTTATTTTTTGGGTGAAAAGTGGCTGCCAGCGAACAATTCAAACTCCCAAGCTTCTGTCTGTTGTGGGCCTTTCCATAATCGGAGGACACCCCAGTCCATTTCTGCACGCATTAACACAGCCCTGACACATCAGCAGGTAGCTAAGAGGCGCTGAAAACAAGTGTCACAACACAACTTGTGCCAAGAGACACAAAACCCTTAACCGTAGCCAAGGCACTCACACAAAAAAACTGCAGGCATAATTTTACTGTTCCCTAAAAGTATCCCACGGACTGCTAATTTTGTGGGGATTTGTTTAGCTTTTGCTCTCTAAATAAATGAATATTGTATTGGGAAACTACTCTTTTTGTCTGGATAAAGAAGGAACTTCTCCTTGTTTCCTTTTTATAGTTGGGCTCAAGTTGCAAAAAGGAAAGAAAAAAAGAAAAGGTTTCCTAAGATTTCAGAGTTAAAGAGAAAATGATGGACCCATGAAAGATTCAGAAGCGATGCACCATTTATGAAATACTAAATACAATGTATGAAATACTAAACGGGGGGGGGGGAGTTAATGCCAGCTTCTCTTTCAACGGAGGCTGAATAAGAATCACTTTTTCCGAAAGGTTTTTGAAAATATTTTTGAGAGGGTGGGCTTGGCGTTTGCTAAGATTAAAGGAAGAAGCTGTTATTTTGGGGTTAAGATCCTGTCCGTTATGAGCAATCAAAGATTTGGCTGTCATCCAACAGCCTGTTTCAGCTACTTCAGAAAGCTGTTATAAGCCCTCAGCGAGGGGGGAAAAAGTCACTTCTGAATGCTTAGCCCTACTTTGGACCAGGAAGAGTAAGAGGACTCATTTAAACACTGTTTGCGTTCACATTACAAGCTGGCAGACCACTACAGATTGGCATGGACAAGGGTGGCACAAACAGACCCCACATTCTAGGAACTTTGGATTTACCTGACCATTACAACCCAACCAGTTTGCCAATTAGGGCTCTTTATATCAGAAGTGGAGAGAAGCAATCTAAACCTACCCACCCCTCTGATCAAAAAAAATATAATCAACTACCGTGCCCTTCACCAAAAATCCGTTGGTCACCATCTTTGGGTGAGCTTCTAACATTTGCCAGCCTGATTCTTCAAAAATTGCTCAGTTTTAGGTACTGTCACATTTAGAACTATCCTACAGGAACATTAAGGCAACTTCCCCCCCGCCCCGCCCCCATCTAAATTGGAAATATAAAACTTTCTCCTTCAAGCTGTGGGGAAAAAAGATAATAAGGTCTGCCTATTTGGTCCAGCAAGTTAAAAAAAAAAAAGAACGAAAGAAAACCATATTTCCATCCAAAGTGGTTAAGGAGAGCAAGAAAGAGAGAGAGGCACAGTAGAAAACTGTTTTAATTTGACAAGATCGAGACCTTAAGTGACATATAATTGATTTTACAGTCTGCACCGCTTCAGAAAATTGTTCTCCTTGGCTGCACAGTCTTATGACTTCCTAGAACTGACTTCTGGATGACTGATTTAAATATTTCTTATTTTCAACAAGGTGCCAAAATGTAGGACAGCTGCTTGTCCGTGACTGAGTGTGTGTGTATATGTTTGTGTGTGTTTGTGTGTCCATGCCCCCAAATGTTGAATTATTGGGGGGACTTGAAGCATGGGGGAAGAAATGAGAGATAGAGGGCACCCCAGTGAAATTTATCCAAGTTAGCCTCAAACTAGCAAAGGGATGTGAAATTTAAGCAAACCTAGTGTTCTTGGCCTCCAGAGAGTTTGGTAGGAGAAAAGACGACCTGACCCAATTTTTTGTTAAAAATAAAATAAAATTCCAGGAATAAACATTCACAAACATTATTCACAAAATAATGCCGCCACCCCACCCCCCCGACGATGACTAAGCAAATATCAATTTGCAAAAAAGAGACCAAAAGGTCTCTTATGCGAGGTATTCTTCCAGCCCTTAGTAGTAGAAAGAAAACTATTTGCAATCATTACAAATTTTAGGAAGATGGGATTGCCTGATCTAAACTTCCAGACAAACCCAGATATGACACCAGAACGCAGCAGTTGAGCTAGAAAGTGACTAAAATAGCACCTCTCTGCCAGCCAAAAATTATTGCCCCCCCCAAAAAAATTGGTCATCATTTAAAAAAAAAAAAAACGCCAAACAGGTCACTTTCTAAGAGTTTGTAGGTTAATCTTCCTCCCGCCAGACAGGATAAAACTCCACTTTCAAACTCCACTTCTGTCCTTTGTACAGTGGTACAAGCCACAGTGTGGAATGCATTTTTTTTTCAAAAAAAAAAAATAAGGTTGATAGTTTGGAAGAAGCAATTCCCCCCCCCCCCTGAACTGAGCTGGAAATATTTCCTCCAGCGGTCTCTTTGCAGCAATTTTTCTAGTTAATGTCTTTTGCAAAGGGGGTTGGGGGATCCAGAGACAAGATTGCTACCTCCATTTCAGGCATCCAAAGTGGAAAAACTTCTCTTCTTCCTTCCACTTTGTCCAACGTTTCCCCCCACCCCCCCAAAAAAAATCTACAGGGAAAGTCCAAGGACCCCCTCCCTCAATTCCCCAACCTCTTCTCCCCCCAGAGCCCCACCCCGTTCAAACGCAACTGAGGACAGACAAAAGCTTTTTTTCTTTTCTTTTTTCACCCCCAAGCTCTTTTTTTCCACTTACCTAGGATTGGTTTTGTTCCAGTACACCGCGTAGCGATCCGAGATAACTTTGCTCCCATCCTCCGTCCAGACACAAACCCCAATGAGGGCGACCACAAGCGCCGCTACCTCCGAAAGTTGCATTTTACTTGATTGGCGCTCGGTTTAACCTCCTCCTTTCTTCCCCCTTTTTTTTTGCCGGGAGATTGTTTTTCTCTCGCCTATTTTGTCTTTTCTTTTCTTTTCTTTTCTTTCTTTCTTTCTTTCCTTTCTTTCTTTCTTTCTTTCTTTTTCTTTTTTCTTTTTTTTGCAGCGCTTTGATGCTTTAAGAAGAAGGACCCCGGTTCATTTCTCCTTTTATTTTGGCATGTTTCTTAAAATGTGTGGGGGTGGGTGGAAGAGGTCATCTCCCCTTTAATCGCCTCCGTCTGGCTTTCTCCCTCGCCCCCCTCCCGCCCCCCTTTGCGGGATGCCAACTGCTTTTTTCTTTTTCTTTTTCTTCTTCTTTTTTTGAGGGGGGGGGAAACTGGGATTCCTTAATTTATTGCAGGGAGATGGAGCAGGTTCTGGGTACCTTTGCAGTTCTTAAGATCTTCTTAGGAACGAAGCGATGCAGCATCCTACAGTCCATCCAGGTTGGGGAGCTCCTGCAAAGCGATCTAGAATCGGGATCACAAGCTTTCGAATAGGGGAGGGGGGGGAAGTCTGTTTTCTAGGAACAGATGGCTGCGGGTCGTTTTGCTCTTTTTCTTTTTCTTTCTCCTAAAAAGGAGCGCTCTGCAAACTTCCTTCTCCTCCTGCTCCCCTCTCAAACTCCTGGCAGGCGTGCACCCATCCTCGCTAGAAGGACCTTCGTCTACCGAGGGGGTTCAAAATGTTCAAAGGGGGTTGCTTCAAAGAGGAGAGGAGCAAAATCCAGAGGAAAAGTCGCTAATGGAAATAAATCACAGGGTTCGGGAAGAGGAATTCCCCCCCTCCCCTCTAACCGTCTCCCAGATCTCACCAAGAAGGCAAAAGCAAGAAAAGCTGTCAAGTCAGCAAGCAAAGTCCCAAGAGAAATCACTTCTGGATTATGCCATGTCTAACCCTGGCAACAGCCACAAAAAAGAAGGAATTAAAACAATTCCTGGTTTTGATTTTCTTTTTTGGGGGGGGGCGGGGGTGCAGAAAAGCTTTTCAAGAGCCCAGCGCTTTCTTTCCCAGATGGCAAGCAGTTGCCCAGAAACGGAATTAAATTAGGAATTTTTTTTCCTCTTCCACCTCCTCCTCGCTAAAATCAAATAAATGTACTTTTCTTTTTTTAAAAAAAGAAGGTTCCAAACATACATACAGTACGGTGTAGTCCGAATTTTCCAGTTTTAAAGAGCTTTTTTTTTTTCTTTCTTTCTGTCTTGGTATCTTCTCTCTCTCTTTTTTTAAAACAGAATCTGTCCCGCCGAGGTTTTTTTCCTTTAAAAAAACATAGAGAAACAGATAAATAAAACGGATCCTTTGAACCCCTTTCTGGAGTACTTCTATTTCATTTTTTCCTTTCTTCGCTCCCCAGAAAACTCCCAAGAACGCCCCTCGCTCGTTCACACAACAGGTTTCTCACTTGCGAGAAAAGACGCCTCCCCCTCTCCCCCCCCCAAATTTTTTTACTTTTCCTGCTTTTATTCCCGCTTCTACTTTTCTTTTATTTTCTAACAATGCGAGGAGAAGCTCCCCTTATATAAACCGAGAAGAAAGAACACAGAGACGCAGCGGCACAAGCGGCATTGCAAAAGGGGTGGGGGGGAGAAGGAGGCAAGAGGAGGAGGAGGAAAGCAAAGGGGTGTGTGTGTGCTCGCGCGCGCGCGCGCGCGCGCGCGCGTGTGTGTGTGTGAGAATATACGAGGAAAAAAAAATGCAAGGTAAGTGCACAGGAGTGCCGATTCCCCCAGACTTCCCTCCCTCCTTCCTTCCTCCCCCTCCCTCCCAATTTAAAATCCCAATTTAAAAGGATTTCTTTTTATTAGGATCAAGGCTGCAATGCCCATCCTGGTTGGAAACGCACGCGCTGGCAACGTGATTCTGGATAAAACATGCTCCCACCTTTTCTTCTTTCTCTCTCTCTCTCTCTCTCTCTCTCTCTCTCTCTTTTTCCCCCGTTCCGGAATCAAATGGCAAAAAAGAAAAGAAAAGAAAAGAAAAAAAGAGACAGACAAGCAGCAAGAAAGAAAGAAAGAAAGAAAGAAAGAAAGAAAGAAAGAAAGAAAGAAAGAAAGAAAGAAAGAAAGAAAGAAAGAAAGAAAGAAAGAAAGAAAAGGTAGCTAGATCAAGGGTTGTTGTTGTTTTTTTTTGGTCCGTTTAAGCCTCGCCGGCGATTTCCCTTTTTGTAAGCCTCGCCACTTTATTAAGAGGTCTCCCCTCCGGCTCGCCCGTTCCTGCCGGGGCTTCGCAACGCCGCCGGTTTCCTGGCCACTCTCGCAAAGTGAGACATTGTCGCCACTTGGCCGGGAAGCCTAAAGTAAGCGCGGCGCTTTCGCCCAACGCCCCCGCCCCAGCCTTCCGTCGGGGCGGAGCCCGGCCGGGCTCAAGGTTGGTTGGCCGGCGAGGGGAGAGCCCTACCTTCCGCCATGTGCCGCCGCCGCCGCTCCGGCCTCTTTGAGTCAATTTCACGTCTCTCGGGGAGGGTCCGGGCGAAGGCTGGGAGAAGAGGGGGAGGAGGAGGAGGAGGGGGGGAGCATTAAAACCCACGCCGCTTTTATTTTATTTTATTTTATTTTATTTCGGGGGAAGGGGGCACTTTGGTGAAGACCACCGCCGCCGCCGCCGCTCCTGCTGCTGGAAAAAAGGTAACACTCTCCTGCTTTCTCTTTACTTCATTTATTTCGTTTATTTGTATCCTGCCTTTTCATTCATTCATTCATTCATTTATAAACAAACAAACAAATAAATAAATAAATAAATAAATAAAAATAGGAGGCTGAATTTATTCGCCACCTTGAATTTTATACACACACACACACACACACACACAATAATTCAAGGTGGAGAACAAATCCAGCTTCCTGTTTTGCCCACAACAACGACCCTGTGAGGTGGGTTAGGCTGAGAGAGAGGGGTTGGGGACTGGCACAAAGTCACTCAGCCGGTTTTCATGGCTAAGGTGGGACTGGAACTCTTTGGAATATAATAGAGCTGGAAGGGTCCTTGGAGGTCTTCTAGTCCAACCCACTAGGATGGCTAGGATGATTAGACTAGGATGATTAAAGGTCTATCAGTCAGAATAGAGCTGGAAGGGACCTTGGAGGTCTTCTAGTCCAACCCCCTGCTCAAGCAGGAGACCGTATACCATTTCAGACAAGTGGCTATCCAATCTCTTCTTAAAAACCTCCAGTGATGAAGCACCCACAACTTCTGAAGGCAAGGAGTTCCACTGGTTAATTGTGCTCACTGTTAGGAAGTTTCTCCTCAATTCCAGGTTGCTTCTCTCCTTGGTTAGTTTCCACCCATTGCTTCTTGCTTTCTGCTGCTTTGGAGAATGGGTTGACTCCCTCTTCTTTGTGGCAGTCCCTCAAATATTGGAAGAATGCTATCATGTCCCCCCTAGTCCTTTTTTTCTCTAGACTAGCCCATACGGTTGCAGGAATTGGGTATGGCCAGTCTAGAGAAAAGAAGGACTAGGGGGGGACATGATAGCAGTGTTCCAATATTTGTGGGGCTGCCACAAAGAAGAGGGCATCAAATTATTCTCCAAATCACCAGAAGGCAGGACAAGAAACTGGATGGAAACTAATCAAGGAGAGAAGCAACCTGGAATTAAGGAGAAACTTCCTAACAGTGAGGACAATTAATCAGTGGAACTGCTTGCCTTCAGAAGTTGTGGGTGCTTCATCACTGGAGGCTTTTAAGAAGAAATTGGACAGTCGTTTGTCTGAAATGGTATACGGTCTCCTGCTTGAGCAGGGGGTTAGATTAGAAGACCTCCAAGGTCCCTTCCAGCTCTATTCTGATTGATTGATACTAGTCTGCAGGCCTTTAATCATCCTAGTTTCTCTTCTCTACACTTTTTCCAAAGTCTCAACATCTTTTTTGTAATGTGGTGACCAAAACAGGATGCGGTATTCCAGATGTGATCTTGCTATGGTTTTATAAAGCGGTACTAATACTTCACCCATTGTCTCCTGCTTTCTAGCCTAGTGCCTTAACACTAGAATCAAACTGGCTCTCTGCTTTATTGCTTTTTGTCCCAAAGATTTACAGATGGATTCCATTTAAACCAGGGGTCTCCAACCTTGGCAACTTTAAGCCTGGAGGACTTCAACTCCCAGAATTCCCCCAGCCAGTTGGGGAGTTGAAGTCCGCCAGGTTTAAAGTTGCCAAGGTTGGAGACCCCTGGATTAGACAACAGGGGTCTCCAACCTTGGCAACTTTAAGCCTGGAGGACTTCAACTCCCAGAATTCCCCCAGCCAGTTGGGGAGTTGAAGTCCGCCAGGTTTAAAGTTGCCAAGGTTGGAGACCCCTGGTTTAAACAGCCGGGAATCACTTTCCTCTGTGCCCCTCCCCCCTTGATAATTTATCAGTCAGTCATATTTAAGATCCACCCATTTCCTTCACAGAGGCATTGTGCAATAAAATATTTAAAAAGTAATATATATATATATAGGTTAAAAAGAGGCTAGAAATGTTAAAATTAATTAAAAGGTGGGAGGTGAGGAAGGCTTCCATTTTTCTCCCCTTCCTTCCTGTTAGCTGAATGGATGGGATGGGAGAGGATGTTGCTGCCCATACAAGCAGTCCTAGACTTACGGCGGTTCATTTACTGTCCATTCAAAGTTACAATGGCACTGCAAAAAGTCACTGAAGACTATTTTTCATACTTATGACCACTGCAGCATCCCCGTGGTTACATGATTTATATTCAGATGCTTGATAACTGTTTCATATTTATGACGGTTGCAGCGTCCCGGGATCATGTGATCCCCTTTTGAGACCTTCTGGCAAACAAAGTCAATGGGGAAGCCGGATTCACTTAACAACCAACCATGTTACTAATTTAACAACTGCAGTGGTTCGCTTAACAAATGCGGCAAGAAAAGTCGTAAAATGGAGCAAAACTCACTTAACAAATTTCTCACTTAGCAACATAAATCCTGGGCTCAATTGTGGTCGTAAGTTGAGGACTACCTGTACACTCTGGGTGTTAGGAAGAATTTGATGCTGCAAAGATTGTTTATTAGATTTATATGTCGCCCATCTCATCTATAAGGCAACTCTGGGTAGATATGCATCACACACACACACACACACACACACACACACACCTCCCCCGCCCTGGAAATCTTACCCCTATAGGAAGATAATCCCCTTGAGTATAAGTGGGGCTTATACCCATATAAGAGGCAATAAGGATTGGACGCTCAGTTTATATCTGTATTTATAAAATTTCTGGCAGATCAGGGGCTGAGAGTGTGTGTGCACACTTTTCTGAGATTTGGATGACAGGATGTTGGCTTGTAAGAAAACCTAGATTAGTGATCCTAGCTTGCATAGAATAGCATGAACATAATTGGGCTTGTGATCTACAAGTGGTTCTTGACATACGATGACAACTGGGACCAGAATTTTTATTAAACAAGCAGGTTGTTAAGTGAGTTTATAGCCTGTTTTGCCACAGTTGTTAAGGAAATGACTGCAGCTGTTAAGTGAATCATGCAGTCATTAAGCGAATCTGGCTTCCCACGTTGACAGCTGGTTGGAAGCTGACCTGGAAGGTCCCAAATGGCGATCCTACGGACCCCGGGATATTGCAACCGTTGTAAATACGTGGCAGTTGCCAAGCGCCCAAATTTTGATCAAGTGACCATTAGGGATGCTATAATGGCTATAAGTTCAAGCACCAGTTTTAAGTCGCTTTTTCACTGCGGTTGTAACTTCAAAGAGTCGCTAAATGAATGGTGGTAAGTCGAGGACCGCCTGTACTTGACAAAGTGTGCCTTGACTCAGGGATCTCCAACCTTGGCAACTTTAAGCCTGGCAGACTTCAACTCCCAGAATTCCCCAGCCAGCAAAACTGGCTAGGGAATTCTGGGAGTTGAAGTCCGCCAGGCTTAAAGTTGCCAAGGTTGGAGACCCCTGCCTTGACTGACTCTCAGCAAGGATTGCTGCATTTGACGTGGGTGCCACAAAAAGTTGCTCAAATTATATATATAATATATATATATATATATATATACACACTAAAAAAATTGTTAAAGATCAAAAGGCAATGTGTCAAGTCGATGAATGGATGGGACAGAAGCAAGCCTAGTTTGCAAGGATGGAGATATACAGGATGGCTCAAAGTTGCTTTGCTATTTCTGATGATTTTTTCCTGCCCTATGAAAAGGATGGCATGGCCTGAATGGGAAGAGAAGTAACAGATGTGCATGCGGTTACAAACTTAGAGACTGGATTTTACATGCGGCATAGCCTGTGCCAACCAACTTAGATTATTAATTTGTTTGTTTATTTCTATCCCTCTGGGATATTTATATTATTATAACATAATTATATTATAATATTTCATAAATAGATGATAGATGATAGATAGATAGATAGATAGATAGATAGATAGATAGATAGATAGATAGATAGA
>QLTV01009056.1:3291451-3322966 GCA_003457575.1 Thermophis baileyi
TATATATACGACTCAAGATGGCGAACATACTTCATGCTCCTTCCTCCTGTTTTCCCCGCAACCGCAGTCCTGTGAGTTGAGCTGAAAGAGGGACTGAACCAAAGTCACCCAGCTGAATTTCATGCCTAAAGTGGGACTGGAACTCCCAGTCTCCTGGTGATTGGCCCAAAGTCATCTAGTCGACTTTCATGCCTAAGGTGGGATTAGAACTCACAGTATCCTGGTGATTGGCCCAAAGTCACCCAGTCAGCTTTCATGCCTAAGGCGGGACTAGAATTCACAGTCACCTGGTGATTGGTCCAAAGTCATCCAGTCGACTTTCATGCCTAAGGTGGGATTAGAACTCACAGTATCCTGGTGATTGGCTCAAAGTCACCCAGTCAGCTTTCATGCCTAAGGCGGGACTAGAACTCACAGTAATCCTGGTGATTGGAGCAAAGCCACCCAGTCGCCTTTCATGCCTGGTGATTGGAGCAAAGTCATCCAGTCGACTTTCATGCCTAAGGCGGGACTAGAATTCACAGTCACCTGGTGATTGGACCAAAGTCATCCAGTCGACTTTCATGCCTAAGGTGGGACTAGAACTCACAGTATCCTGGTGATTGGCCCAAAGTCACCCAGTCAGCTTTCATGCCTAAGGCGGGACTAGAACTCACAGTATCCTGGTGATTGGAGCAAAGTCATCCAGTCGACTTTCATGCCTAAGGCGGGACTAGAATTCACAGTCACCTGGTGATTGGTCCAAATTCATCCAGTCGACTTTCATGCCTAAGGCGGGACTAGAACTCCCAGTCACCTGGTGATTGGCCTAAAGTCACCCAGCTGACTTTCATGTCTAAGGTGAAACTGGAACTCCCAGTTTTCTAAGCCAACACCTTAGCCACTATGCCAAACTGGCTCTTCTTCTGTTCTGCTAACAAAGCAGGGGAGAGGAAAATCCTGGCTTCTTAGATCGTGGACTAACATTCCCGTCATCATTTGATAAAGGCCCATAGTACATTGAGCTGCTGGAGATTGGAATTTAAAATTATCTGGAAAGCCACTGAGATCTGTTTGTCCACAAACACACACATATATACATCCACAAACACATACTACAGATAGTGCTCAGCTTATGTCCACAATTAGGACTGAAATTTCTGTTAAAAGTTGGGGGGGGCATAAAGTGGGTCATTACATGACCAGACCTGATCTTTTGACCAATTTCACCATGGACGTTAATTGAATTACATGGTCATTAAGTGAATCATGTAGTTGTTAAGCAAATCTGCTTCCTGAATAGAGTTTGCTTATCAGAAGCCAGATGGGAAGGTCGCAGGTTGTGATCGTGTGACCGCAAGATGCTGCAGCAGTCATAAATACGAGCCATTTGCCAAGCACCTGAATTGTGATCAGATGACCGCGGAGATAGTGCAACCGTCGTAACTTCAAGAACAGGTTGTAAGTTCTGTCCGCCTCACAATTGCATTTTGGGCACTTGGCAACTGGTTGTTTTCAGTGTCCTGTGGTCACATGACCATGATTTACGTGGTGTTTTTTGTTTTTTTGCCAGGAACTGGTGTTTACTTCTGGTTTCAGGCAAAAAACATCAATTGACTAAAATGGGTTCGCTTAATGACTGCCACAAAAAAGGTCATAGAATCGCTCATGGTCACACGATGACCCCTTTTAACAATCAGCATGATTTATGATCGTAATTCTGGGTCTAATTATAGTTGTAAGTTGAGGATTACCTGTAGCTGGCATCGTGTACAGGAACATCTGCACAGTGTATTTCCAAAGCACCAGAAGGCAGGACAAGAAGCAACAAGAAGCAACTAATCAAGGAGAGAAGCAACCTAGAACGAAGGAGGAATTTCCTAACAGTGCGGACATTTAACCAGTGGAAGAACTTGCCTCCAGAAGTTGTGGGTGCTCCATCACTGGAGGCTTTTTAGAAGAGATTGGACAACCATTTGTCTGGAATGGTAGAGGGTCTCCTGCTTGAGCAGGGGGTTGGACTAGAAGACCTCCAAGGTCCCTTCCAGCTCTTGTTATTCTGTTATTCTACTTTTTGTATGGGCTAGCATCCCAGGTCCAGGTGGGAGATTCCACAGAAAGTTGTGAAGAATAAGAAAGTTAAGATCCTGTGGGACTTCCAGAGCCAGGCAGGCAGGCAGATATTAGCCAATCAACCAGGCTGTCAGGGTTCCAAGGAACAGACCCAACGCAAACCAAACTCCGAGGCCTGAGTGTTCTTCAAAGTATAGATTTGTTAGGTATGTCATATTGGCACATCTGGTGAAAACCCGACTCTAAAGTCCCACGGTTTTCCCCACCCAAATTAAAAGTAAATGTTCTCTCTCCACCAGTGGTGGGTTGCTGCCGGTTCGGACCGGTTCTTTAGAACCGGTAGCAGAAATTTGCCACCGCTCGCCAAACTGGCAGCGATGACTGGCGGTCCATGCTCCCGAACCGGTCCTCCGGTCGCCACGGCCTGCAAAAAAAACCTCTGCGCATGCGCAAAGGCTTCTGTGCATGCGCAGAGGGTCATTTTTGTGAAGTGGTGTCAGCGCACGAGCAAAGCGAGCGCGTGCGTGCAAAATGCGCACTTCCGGAAGTGATGCGAACCGGTAGGGAAGGTAAGTGGAACCCACCCTTGCTCTCCACATATCTGTCACATGGTCCAATCAGGTCACAGTCCAACCTTCAGTTGGTTCCATTCCACGCTTTCCCAACACCTGAGGGGAGTGTCCTTGGTTCCCAGAAGAAAGAATTTTATTTTGGCTACAAGTCCCCAGCTATCTATTCCCCCTCCCGTTCCCACAGTTCCAACCAGCCCTGCTGTGGCAGTCCTGAAGATGATCAAAAATGGCTTCAGGGTTGACACAGACATTGTGGTAGTAGACAAGGACCTGAAGGCAACGGTGGTGATCGATGTAGCTATGCCAAGTGACAGCAACATCAGGAAGTAGGAATAGGACGAGATGGAGAAGTACCAGGGCCTGAAGGAGGAAATGGGGAGGATGTGGAAAGTCAAGGCCAAAATGGACCCAGTGCTGGGAATTGCGCTTGGGGCTGTGACCCCTAAGTTGAGAGAGGGGCTTGAACAGATGCCAGGAATGAGATCAGAACTCTGTCCGGAAGAGTGCAGGGCCAGGAACAGTTAAGATCCTGCATTGAATCCTTAAACTCCCAGGCCTTTGATAGAAGACCTGAGATTGAGGAAGACACAAACCACCGACAGAGATAAGAAAGGATTTTTTTTAAAAAAAATATCCAGAGTTGTAGGGCAGTATACAAACTTACTTTAAAAAAAAAGTTTCACAAGTAACGCTATTAAAAAGGAATAAAACAGTTCAATAATAAACAAGAACAACAGAGTGAAAAAAACAGCAAAAAAAAAAAAAAGACGAGCAAAATCTTCAAATCCACATCACTTAAAAGGGGCTACACTTACACTCACCAAAGGGGCAGGGGTGAAATGCTCCCGGTTTGGCCCGGTCCAGTCGTACCGGTAGCGGCGGCATCCAGTGGCTCGGAGAACCGGTAGCGGCCGTAGCGCGAGGCTCCGCCCACCCACCCAGACATCGCCTTTTTTTTCCGAACCGGTAGGGAAGGTAAGTAGATTTCACTGCTGCAAAGGGGGCATGATGTTTGCACCCACGCGTGCGTGCGCACGCACACACACACACACACACACACACACCCCAGAATAATGCAAGCCACAGTACAGGTTGACCACAATTGAGCCCAAAGTTTATGTTGTTAACTGAAAAATTTGTTAACTGAGTTTTTCCCCATTTTACGGCTTTCCTTGCCTCATTTGTTAAGTGAATCACTGAAGTTATTAAATTGGTAATATGGTTGTTAAGTGAATCTGGCTTCCCCACTGACTTTGCTTGTCAGAAGGTCGCAAAAGGGAATCACATGACCCCGGGACACTGCGACCGTCATAAATATGAGTCAGTTATCAAGCATCCAAATAAAAATCACATGACCATGGGGATGCTGCAACGGTCATAAGTGTGAAAAATGGCCATAAGTCACTTTTTTCAATGATGATGTAACTTTGAATGGTCGCTAAGCGAACTGGTCACTAAACTTTGAACTGTGACCGCTCAAAGTTACAATGGCACTGAAAATAGCAATAGCACTTAGACTTATATACCGCTTCATAGAGCTTTACAGCCCTCTCTAAGCAGTTTACAGAGTTAGCATATTGCCCCCAACAATCTGGGTCCTCATTTTACCCACCTCAGAAGGATGGAAGGCTGAGTCAACCTTGAGCCGGTGAGATTTGAACTGCCGAACTGCAGCTAGCAGTCAGCTGAAGTAGCCTGCAGTGCTGCACTCTAACCACTGCGCCACTTCGGCTCTTAAAAAAGTGACTTACGACCATTTTTCACAGTTACGACTCTTGCAGCATCCCCAAGGTCATGTGATCAAAATTCAGACGCTTGCCACAACCGGCTCATATTTATGACCGTTGCAATGTCCCTGGGTCATGTGATCTCCTTTTTCAAATATCCGACCAGTGGTGGAAAGAAAGGTCGTAAAATGAGGCAAAACTCACTTAACAACCGCCTCGCTTAGCAACATAAATTTTGGGCTCAATTGTGGTCGTACGTCAAGGACCCCCTGTATATGTGATATGTATTCATTCAAAATGGCCCTCCGAATCAGGAGGCCGTTTACCTCTTGATTGCCCAGATGGAGAGGATTAAAAATGGGGAAGAAATGTATTCAGTATTTCTGGGCTTCCTGGAGACACACAATGTTGATCTGTCCTGGAAACAGGAGACAAGGCGAAAGATTTTTGTTCCGCTCGGGTGAGTTTCTTCTCAGGTTACCTTGCGAGGTAGGACACTGCTGGCTTTTATCAACAGTGGCAGATTGCATTTACTTTCTTGGAAACAATTTAGAAATCCTTGTCTCCAGATAGGTGGTGCGATTTATTTCCTCCCACTGTGTTTCAGGATTGCACCCACCGCTTTTCAGAACAGACCCCCCCGAGACGGCCTTTCGTTTTCTTTGGGTTTAGATTGGAGACAAGGTTTTGTCAGCCGTTTAACTTTACCCTTAGACAGAAACCTGGGTGGATTGGAGGAAGAAATGTATTTGCAACAATATTTACTCCTTTAAAGGTAAAGGAGTCCCTGCGGATTTTACTCCGCTAGTCGTTGCCAACTCTAGGATGTTAGTGTTCATCTTTGTTTCAAGGCCATTGAGCCACCGCTGTCCGAAGACATTTCCACGGTCATGTGGCCAGCATGACACCTCGGAGCGGTGTTACCATCCCACCGAATTGATAGCTATTTATCTACTCACATTTGCATGCTTTCGAACTGCTAGGTTGGCAGGAGCTGAGGCGAGGACCGGAGCTCACCCCGTCACATGGCGCTCGGGTCTCGAACCTGGGCTGCTGGTTTTCCAGCCGACAAGCCCAGCGTCATAACCGCTGAGCCACTGTGCCCGCATTTACTCCTTTAAAGCATCTAAATCAGGGGTGTCCAAACTGGATTTCTTCGAGGGCCGGATCAGCATTGTAGTTCTCCTCCGCGGGCCAGCCAGAGGGGAAGACAGGACGGATGCCTCCTGCAGCACCCCCTGTGCCCCGTTTTCGGCCTCGATGGCCTCCTGCAGCACCCTGCTGGCCAAAATGGGGCACGGGGGCACACGAGGCCCCCTGTGCCCTGTTTTGGCTGCCACAGGCACTGGGGGGGGGGGCTTTGCTATTTCCAGGCCGGCCCTGCGGGCCAGATTTAAGCACCCCATGGGCCGATCCGGCCCACAGGCCTTGAGTTTGACACTCCTGATCTAAATTCTGCTTTCCAGCCCCAAAGGGTCCACAGGCAGTCCCTGACTTACGTTAGAACACCATGCATTTGCTGTTCAAAGTTACAACAGCACTGAAAAAAGTGACTTACAACCACATACAAACTCACACATTCAACCATTGCAGCATCTTCTACAGTCGTGGGATACAAATGCAGACACTTGTCAACCCGCATAGTTGTATTTACAACGGCTGCAGCATCCTGGGGTCATGTGATCACCATTTGCAACCTTCCCAGCCAGGTTTTCACAAGCAAAGTCAATGGGGGAAGCCAGATTTGCTTAACAACCACATGATTCGCTTAACGGCTGCTGTGATTTGCTTAACAACTGTAGCAAAAAAAGTCAATATTGGGGGCGACTGGCTTAACCACCAATTTGTTTAACCATGGAAATTATAGTCCCAATTGTGTTTGTAAATCAATGGTTATTTGTGTTACAGTGTTTCTCAATCTTAGTAACCTTAAGAGATGTAGACTTCAATTCCCAGAATTCCCTAGACAGCATGCTGACTGGGGAATTCTGGGAGTTGAAGCCCACACTTCTTAAGAGTTGCCAAGATTGAGAAACATTGGTCTATTATAAAGCTGTTCAGAACATCCTTGCCTTCAGATTTACAACCTAAAAGACATGATTTAAGAGGAAAAGGTTTTAGGGGGGAAGAAGAAAGCAATGCAGATTACTTTATAAGTTTATAGAGAGGGTCTTTTCAACAAGAAAAGGACAAAGAATTCCCCCATAATTAGTGTTCCTTGGAGGCAGGTTTCTGCCTATAGGTCTGGGCTCCCTGCCTAATGAAAAAGGGACAGAATGAATGAATTAATTTTCAGGCAACTGTTAGAATTAAGTGTTCCTGGAATTGGGCTCTATTTGGCCGATCTATGGAGCTCATTTATGATGAGGCTATTGCTTTACAGAAATGCTAATACATAGAATCACAGAGTTGAAATTCACCCCAGAAGTCATCTATTCCAACCCCCTATTTGGGGCAGGTAGCATTACAAATAAATGTATAGAACTGTAGAAATGTTGTAGGACGGAAGAAATGCCATTCTCTCAGCCTACTTCACCTCGCAGGGTTGTTGTGAAGTATTTGGTATGTTTGCCTCATTGAGATAACCAACATATATCAAAGGTGGAATTAAAATATTATAACAATAATAATAGTAAAGCAATTATTGGGTATGTCTAGTCTAGTGAAAAGAAGGAGTAGGGGTAACATGATAGCAGCGTTCCAATATTTGAGGGGCTGCCCCAAAGAAGAGGGAGCCAAGCTATTCTCCAAAGCACCTGAAGACAGAGCAAGAAGCAACGGGTGGAAACTAAATCAAGGAGAGAAGCAACCTGGAACTAAGGAGAAATTTCCTGACAGTTAGAACAATTAACCAGTGGAACGACTTGTCTCCAGAAGTTGTGGGTGCTCCAACACTGGAGGTTTTTAAGAAGAGACTGGACAAACATTTGTCTAAAATGGAATAGGGTCTCCTACTTGGGCAGAGGGTTAGACTAAAAGACCTCCAAGGTCCCTTTCAACTCTGTTATTCTGTTGTTGTTGTTGTTATTATTTATTATTATTATTATTATTTCTTTTATTCATTAAACATGAAACTCAGTCAACTGAACATTTAAAGATGTGTCACAAATACCACTGACTGGTGCTAATGGTTGATACGGGTTGCTGCCAGCGTCCTAGGTATCAACCAAGTATCTTCTTAAAATATATGATGTTCCGAGTAGCGCAGTTCCGCTGGTGTTATTGCAGGAAGCTGCAATTTCTTGATGTGTTTTGTGAAATATTACTTTATTTTTTATTTATTATTATTATTATTATTATTATTATTATTATTATTATTATTATTATTATTATTATTATTATTATTATTATTATAACATTTCCCAGGGGGTTCTTAGCACAAACCCATTTCTTCTTCCCTCCCAAACTTATTCTGTCCTAGAGATATGCAAGACATTTTAGATTCAAAACTTAAAAAATTAAATATTTTAAGCTTGAAACATTTCCCCACATGCATGAAAGAGCACAAAGGGCCACTTCGTGCTATAAACGGGACTTTGCAAACTTGACATGGGATATTTTGAACACAAAACGGCTCAGATGTAAAGCATTTTGCACACCACCCTGCTAATGCATTGCATCTGGGCATTTTTAGTTGTAAAACTCAGTGCGTGCTGCTTTTTAATGCATAAGGGGCGGGGGGGGGGAAACCCCTCCTGGCACATACCTCCCTGCTGCTGAAGGAGCGTGGCAAACTTCTGTGCTGTTTGGGCTAATCGAATCCAGCGCCGAAGCCCCTTTGCTCCATCCCAACCGGGACGACTCCCGCGGCTTCCCCGTTTCCAGATGTGCTGGATGGCAGCTTCCGGATTGGATAGCTGAGCTCAGGGCTCAGGAAAAGATGGAGGGAGGTGACAAATGGCTGGCACTTCCAGATGAGGCGGTGTGAGGGATGGGGTGTCGGATGTGACTGGTGCACCCAAGTGAAGAAAAGAGAGTAAAAAAAAATATTCCAGCGACACAAATATTACTCGAGGTTTTTTCCCATATGTGTGTGTGTGTGTGTGTGTGTGTGCACACGCGTATGCTGGAGAGAGAGAGTGAATTTAGGGCATGTGAGAAAATATATGGCGATAATTATGCAATAATAATATGCATTTATACAGCTCTTTTATTCCTCGGTTGTAGGATATTCAATAATTAATTGCCTTGACTGCATTCTCATGCTCCACCTTCTGCCACAGATCTTCAAGACAGGAGACAGTTTGTTCTCTAGCCAAGGGCAGAGCTGCGGAGAATCAAATATTGGGCACCTCTGACGCTATTCGAGACAAAACGGTGCTCGGTTTCTTTCTCTAAATCTACCAAACTTCAGACAGCTGCAGCCGGCAACCAGAGAGGGGAAAAAAGAAATCAGAACATCTTTCCTTGACCTCCAAAAAGCTTTCCCAGAATTCCCTATGACTGGGCTGGGAAATTTGGGGTACAGGTAGTCCTCGACTTACCACAGTTCATTTAGTGACCGTTCAAAGTTATACAATGGCACTGAAAAAACTGACGATCGTTTTTCACACTTAAAACCGTTGCAGCATCCCCCTGGTCACGTAATCAAAATTCGGATGCTTGGCAACTGACTCACAGTTATGATGGTTGCACTGTCACGGGGTCACATGATCGCCTTTTGCGACCTTTTCACAAGCAGAGTCAATGGGGAGGGCTGATTCACTTAACAACCATCTTACTAACTTAGCAACTGCTGTGATTCACTTAACAACTGTGGCAAGAAAGGTGGTTAATTGAGGCAAACTTACTTAAGAAATGTTTCACTTAGCAACATAAATTTTAGGCTCAATTGTGGCTCTAACTTGAGGACTACCTGTACTGTACAAGGAATCCTCGACTTACAACCACAATTAAGACCAGAATGTTGGTTGCTAAAGTGAATCGCTCCTGATTTTATGAGCTTTCTTGCCATGGTTGTTAAGTGAATCATGCAGTCATTAAGCGAATCCAGCATCACACATTGACTTTGCTTATGGAAAGCTGGCTGGGAAGGTTGCAAATGGTGAACACATGACCCTTGGATGCAGGCAGTTTGCCAAATGGCTAATTTAAGACCTGGAACTGTTTATGACCCTGGAAATTTTGACATTGTGACCGTGGGGAACACTTCAATGGTGTTAAGTGCAAGGACCAGTCATAAATCTTTTTTTTCAGACCTGTTGTAACTTTGGTCACTAAATGAATGTAAGTTGAGGGCTATCTACTCCCAGCATAACAATAAGGCAGTGTTTCCCAACCATGGCAGCTTTAGATGGCTGGACTTCAACTCCCAGAATTCCCCAGCCAGCAATGCTGGCTGGGGAATTCTGGGAGTTGAAGTCCTCCCATCTTAAAAGTTAAGTGAGGCTGGGTTTGATTATTATTTTGACCCAAGAAACAAAAGCTTCCTTTAAAACAGAGGGCCTGTGGGCCACATCCCAGGATAGCGGCAGGGCCTTTAAAAATATTCTAAATCTCTACTTACTGTTCTCAAAAGAGATGACTAAAACCTGAAAAATTGAAGTTCACACGTTTTAGTTTGAATCAACCGATTGAAGCAATTCACGCAATTCGCCAAACCTGAGCTGAGTCAGTTCAGCCAGTCCTCAACCTACAACCATAATGGAGCCTGCCCATCACATACTGTGATGACCCTTAAGCAAGACAGACTCACTTAATGACCCCCCCACTCCTGTTTTCCGTAATGCGGTTGTTTAACGACCATGTGGGTCATTAAACGAAGCACAGGATGCCTCAGGAATGGGGGAGGCTCAGGTCCACTTGCCCTGAGCCTCCCAAGGCTTTCCCCCATCCCTTGAAACACCCCAAGGTCCACTTCCCACCCCTCAGGGTCCCCCCCCCACAGCCCTTGCACCCTCTTTCCCCCCACCCACTGGGTCCCCGCAACCATCATAAGTATGAGTGTGAAAAACAGTCATAACTCGCTTTTTCCAGTGCCGTTGTAACTTTGAACGGTCACTAAATGAACTATTGTAAGTTGAGGACTACCTGTACTGCACAGATCACTTTAGGGAAGCAAAACGATTCATCCCTGGGCTGCATGGTGTCCTCCCAGGAGCAGCCACCATTATGGTGGCTTTTGTTTTTTAACCACAACAACCCTGTGAGGTGGACTGGGCTGAGAGATTTCTTCAGTTCTACAACATTTCTATGGTTTTTATACATTTATTTGTAATGCTGCCTGCCCCAAATAAGGAATTGGAATAGATCAGATCAAGTCCACAAGACTTGTGGACTTCAACTCCCAGAATTCCCCAGCGAGCATGGCTGGCTGGGGAATTCTGGGAGTTGAAGTCCACACCTCTTCAAGTTGATAAGATTAAGAAAAACTGCACTAGTATGTTCTTGGCTTGGTGCAGTGTGTTAATGTGAGTTTCCCTGCTATGTAAGGATGAATTTCTCAATTTCCGTGTTGTTCAGCCTTTGATTCCCTCTGTCCAGTCTCCATATCCCCTGGCAATTTTTTTATGCATTTTCATGTATCTTTTTCCTATTGATATTTCCTTTTCTTACTCACGTTTTGCCAGCAATTCCAATAATTTAAAGGCTGTGATTTCATATTTATTTACAAGCTCCATTTCGAGCAGGGTAAAATGCCCACAAAAATGCATTTGTATATAAAAAAAGAAACCAACAACAAAAACCCCAATAAATATATAAGTTGGTCTCACTAACATAACACTTTCAGAGTGCACTTTTTCCTGAGATACACGCTTTCTTAAATGTTTTGCTGATGTGTGCAACCTTGCCATTCAGAATCTGGAAAAATGTATATTTCAATGGAGAATCTGGTCCCAGTTCGCCTATTGATTTGTGAAGTGCAGGCGTAGTAAGTTTGTATTAAATGTTTAGTAAGTGTACATTAAAATATGAACTGAATGCCTCCCTGGACATCCACATGTATATCTTACCTGCTGAGTTTTGATGAACCCAGCTTTTTGGGGTGACATGATAGCAGTGTTCCAATAGGGATTGCCACAAAGAAGAGGGAGTCAAGCTATTCTCCAAAGCACCTGAAGGCAGGAACAAGAAGCAATGGATGGAAACTACCGGTAATCAAGGAAAGAAGCAACTTAGAACTAAGGAGAAATTTCCTGACAATCAGGACAATTAATCAGTGGAACAGCTTGCCTCCAGAAGTTGTGGGTGCTCCATCACTGGAAGTTTTTAAGAGATTGGACAACCATTTGTCTGAAATGGTATCTGCTGCTTGAGCAGAGGGTTGGACTAGAAGACCTCCAAGGTCCCTTCCAACTCTTGTTATTCTGTTAGTCTGGAGAAAGCTAGCACACAGGTAATCCTCAACTTACAACCAGCCACTTACGATCATTTGCCATTATGACAGATACCCCCCAAAAGATACTTACAACTGGTTCTGAAGTTCTGATGACTGCCCCCCATCATGCGACCACATTTTGGGCACTGGACAACTGGCCCTCATTTATAGACCTTTGTCACATCCTGCAGTCATGTGACCACGATTTTGACATTTTTGCCAAAACCCAACATTAACTACCAGTTAACAGCAAAAAACAACAACAACAACAAAGCAAACAATGGGCTCACTTAATTACTGTCTTGATTAATGACTGCAAATTTACTTAACAACCATGGTGGTTTGCTTAATGACTGCCTTAAAAATGTCGTAAAATTGAGACAGTCATGTGATATGACCCACTTTACAATCAACATGACTTATGACCATAAGGCTCCATCATAAGTTGAAGATTACCTGTTTCTCCAAAAGTGCCTTTTTCTGATCTCTTCAACCTCATAAGGATGTTGAATGAAATATATTTATTAGTGTGACTTGGATGTCAGTCAGCTCAAACCTCCTTAACCAAAGGACACGCAGGACACCATATTTCAGTTGTGGCAGGACATTATATTTTGACTATTTATTGTTCCTTGATATTTATCTTGGGATTTTTTTTCCTCAATCTAATTACAGGTGACCCTCGCTACAGTCACTAAGTGAATCATGTGGATGTTAAGTGAATCCGGCTTCCCCCATTGACTTTGCTTGTTAGAAGCCAGCTGGGAAGGTTGCAAATGGTGATCACAGAATATTGACCTGGTGATTCAAAACAGCTCATTTCCCTTATTTTCTTGAGTCGTCTGAAAGAAGATCTGAAACCGCTTCGGGTTTAAAAACCTGCTTGTTTTCAGGAGGTTGGAAAAGTTATTAATTCAGGTAGAACCAAGAATGTCCTCTCTTTATTTAGATACCGTGTTTCTCAACCTCAGCAGCTTTGGACTTCAACTCCCAGAATTCCCCAGCCAGCCATGCTTCATTTGCAAGGTGATCTTTCTTCAGATACCCACAAATTATCCTTGACAGAAGGCAGCCTTTTGAAAGGGATAAAACGGCCAGCCTTCCTTTAAACACGGTTCAGGTTTTTGTAATGCACTTTCTCTCTTTTTTCCTTGCTAAACGATCCGAGGGAGCCTTTAAGGGAGGTTAGATGGGTCTCCTTTTGTCAGCCATTCACTGGGAGGAAGATCAGGGACTCTGGAAAAAGAGACAGAAGGTGAATAACAGAATTAAAGAATAACAGAGTTAGAAGAGACCTTAGAGATCTTCTAGTCAAGGAGACCCTTATACCATTTTGGCCAAATGGCTGCCTAATCTCTTCTTAAAAACCTCCAGTGATGGAGCACCTACAACTTCTGGAAGGAAGCCGTTCCACTGATTAATTGCTCTCACTGTCAGGAAATTTCTCTTTATTTCTAGGTTGCTTCTCTCCTTGATTAGTTTCCATCCACTACTTCTTGTCCTGCCCTCAGGTGCTTTGGAGAATAGGTTGACACCCTCTTATCTGTGACAACCCCTCAAATTCTGGAACACTGCTATCATGTCACCCCTAGTCCTCCTCTTTTTTAGACTAAAAGGTAAAGGTTCCCCTCGCACATACATGCTCATCGTTCCTGACTCTAGGGGGCGGTGCTCATCTCCGTTTCTAAGCCGAAGAGCCAGCGCTGTCTGATGACGATTCCGTGGTCATGTGGCCAACATGACTAAACACCGAAGGCGCACGGAACGCTGTTACCTTCCCACCAAGGTGGTCCCTATTTTTCTACTTGCATTTTTTACATACTTTCGAACTGCTAGGTTGGCAGAAGCTGGGACAAGTAACGGGAGCTCACCCCGTTACACAGCACTAGGGATTCGAACCGCTGAACTGCCGACCTTTTGACTCGACAAGCTCAGCGTCTTAGCCACTGAGCCACTTTTTTGTTAGACTAGACCCGTGATGGCGAACCTATGGCACGCATGCCACAGGTGGCAAGCGGAGCCATATCTGAGGGCACGCGAGGCGTTGCCCTATGTCAGCTCCACCATGCATGTGCATGCTGGCCTGCTGATTTTCGGCCTTCCGGAAGATGGGGGGAGGTCATTTTTGCCCTCCCCAAGCTTCAGGAAAGCCTCTGCAGCCTGTGGATGGCGAAAAACGGACCCAACGGGCCTACCGGAAGTTCAGAAATGAACTTCCCGTTGGGCAGTTTTTCACCCTCCCCAGGCTTCAGGAGGCTTTCCGAAATGAACTTCTGGTTGGGCCGTTGGGCCGTTTTTCGCCTTCCCCAGGCTTCAGGAGGCTTTCCTGAAGCCTGGGGAGGGCGAAAAATGGCCCAACGGGCCTACCAGAAGTTTGGAAACGAACTTCCGGTTGGGCTGTTTTTCGCCCTCCCCAGGCTTCAGGAGACTTTCCTGAAGCCTGGGGAGGGTGAAAAACGGCCCAACGAGCCTACTGGAAGTTTGGAAACGAACTTACGGTTGGGCCGTTGGGCCGTTTTTCACCCTCCCCAGGCTTCAGGAGGCTTTCCTGAAGCCTGGGGAGGGCGAAAAACAGCCCAACGGGCCTACCGAAAGTCCGGAGGCTTCAGTGAGGCCTGCGCACATGCGCAGTGGGGGCAGCGTGGGGGGGTTGTGCGTGCATGCGTGGGGGGGGGAGGGCATTGCATTATGGGTGTGGGCACACGTGCACTATCGCGCACGCACGCACCCTTTTGGCACCCAAGCAAAAAAAGGTTTGCCATCACGACTCGACATACTGTACCCAATTCCTGCAACCGTTCTTCATTTGTTTTTGCCTCCTAATCATCTTTGTTGATCTTTTCTTCACTCTTTCTATCTAGAGTCTCACCATCTTTGTTATATCGTGCCGATCAAAAGCGGTTGCAAAATTGGCGGCAAGACAGAGAATTCCTCATTCATCTGCTTTTCTCCAAGTTGGAGGGATGGAGAGCGCAAACACCGTCCTAAGAAAGTGAGCCTCTTGATCGCGTTACAGATAGTCCTCATTCAGCAACCGTTCAAATGTATGTTATCACGTAACAAGTGGTAATTATGACAGATTCTCATAATCACCGTTTTCCAGCTTCCAACAAAGTCAGTGGGGAAACTGGCAGAAAGCCACATTGGACAACTTGTGACACTTGTGTTTAATGTCACAGGATTCACTTAACAACAGAAACCTGAGACTGCCGGAACTGCTGTTGCTAAGTAGCCCAGTGATTTGATGTTGTACTTAGCAACCGCATCACTTAGCGATGGAAATTCCAGTCCCAGTTAACGTCATTAAGTGAAGACTGCCTGTACTCGCAGCCATTCACAGCTATCTCTCCCACTGAAAATCTATATTTATATTTTTGAAGAATTAACCAGCTTCTGTTACAATTGCAAAGACTGAGGAAAAGTTCAGTCTTCTATCCAAAGCCAGATTGCTTTTTCAGCGATATTCTTATTAATTTCTATTAGATTTTTATCCTGCCTTTTTATAAGTAACTCAAGGCAGTAAATAAATCTAATACGCCTTTCTCCTCCTATTTTCCCTAGAACGACAAGCCTAAGAGTGAATTGGGCTGAGAGTGACTGGCCCAAAGTCACTCAGTTGGCTTTCATGCCTAAGGTGGGACTAGAATTCACAGTCTCCTGGTTGGTTGGTTTATTCGTGTCAGAAGCATCACAGTTAAAGTAATGTACACTATATGGCACAGAATTTAAAACATAAAATACAAGATTAAAATATGTACAAATTAAACAGATCTTGCACCAAAACCTAGCAACATTAATTGCGTTCGCCATGAGGTCCTCAGTTGTACAGTGATTGGGACACAAAGGGCAGGTATCAGGGGTGAAATGCTCCCGGTTCGCTCGTGCCTGTCGGTCGCTGTAGAGCCGGTTGCCAAGGTAGCATGAGGCGCTGCCCACCCGCCCGGATGCCGCCATTTGGGTTCTTTTACCCTCTGTGCATGCGCAAAGCGTTCTGTGCATGCGCAGTGCTAAAAACCCAGCTTCTGCGCATGCACAGAAGCAAACAACAGCTTCTGTGCATGCGCAGAAGCAAAAAACAAGATGGCGGTGCCTATGGTGCCTCCGAGAGAGCCGGTTCGGGGGCATGTCCAGCCGGCCATCGCTACCGGTTCGCCGAGCGGGGGGAAATTCCCGCTACCGGTTCTATAGAGCCAGTCTGAACCGGCAGGAACCCACCTCTGTCTCCACATCTTTTTTACATCGTGGCGACCAAAACTGGATGCAGTATTCCAAGTGTGGCCTTACCAAGGCCTTATAAAGTGGTCTCGTATGGACACAGCTTTGAATTTCTGACATGTGAAAGAAAATGAACAAACCAGCTTTTCTTTTTCTTTTCTTTTCTTTTCTTTTCTTTTCTTTTCTTTTCTTTTCTTTTCTTTTTTCTCTCTTTTTTTTTTTGGCAAATACGCAACTCCAGAGTGCTCATTGCAAGCATCTTACAAACAGATGCACAAAATCCTATTGGAATTAGCCTTACTGTCGTGATTTAAAAGGGAGAGCCCTTCAAAGACATTCTGCTTTCCCTTCAAATTTTGTTCCCTTTTTTTTAATTTGAAAACCCTGGCAGGTGTTTAGCGGACCGGCTCCCCCAGGATGTTGGTGGCACCTACATATTCTGTGGAACCGGCCCCCTTGATTCCTAATCTCCCCCCTACACACACACACACATACACACCTCATTGTGTCTTTTCATACAAGTTGTTAGGTTTCCCCTCCGTTCTACATTCCCCCCCCCCAAAGATCCATCCAGGTCAGGTCCGTCTCCCTCCCTCCAGCTGCCGTCAGCAAAAATTGCTCCCCCACCCCACCAGCAAACCGATCATAAACCTGCCGGCTTGTTGGTCAGTTTTATTCATTTTCATTTATCAAGCCAAGGCTGGTATTTTGTGCAGCCGCCGCTGCGACGGAAGAAGAGGCAGGAGAAGGGGGATGCCAGGCTGTCATTGCCCACCCGTGTGGCAGCTCTGCCTCCCTGGTCTAAAAATTTGCAACGGAAACGAAGCCGGTAGGGGAGAAGGAGACGCGCAGACATGGCAGGTGAGCGTTGCTTACTCAGCACAACCAGACACCTAACTTATTTCTTCAGACCAGGATAGAGGCAAGCATTCAGAGCTTATGCAAAACTCCTTTTCTGCTTTTAAATCAGGGGTGTCAAACTCGATTTCATTGAGGGCCGCATCAGGGTTGTGTTTGACCTCGGGGGGCGGAGAGAATGTGGCCGGGGTGGGCGTGGCGAGCTCAACGTCACTCGTGTCGGGGGCGCCTGTGACGGCCCGAGCGCTCTGCCAGAGAAAACTGGCTCCCGAGCTCCGTTTTCGGCTGTGACGGCCTCCTGCAACCCTCTGCCAGAGAAAACAGAGCTCAGGAGGGCCGCGTGTGGCCCTCCTGAGCTCCGTTTTCCCTGGCAGAGACACCGCAGGCCAGCCCTTCGCTGTTTCCAGGGTGGCCCTACAGGCCAGATCTAAGCTCCTCATGAGCCGTATCCGGCCCCCAGGCCTTGAGTTTGACACCCCTGTTCTAAATGTTCCTACAAGTTGTCCTCGCCTTACAACCGGTCACTTAATGACCATTCCAAGTTACGACCAACCCCAAAAAAGGTGATTTATGATCCAGATCCAAAGATCTAATGACCGTGTTTCCCCCCCCCCCCATGATTACGTGACCGATCTCCAGGCCCTCGGCAACAGCGCAGCATTTACAACTGTTTGCGGCATCCTGAGGTCGTGGTGAACACATTTTGCAACAGTTCTGCTGAAAACTCGCGTTCACAGGTAGTCCTCAACTTACAACTGGTTCAGATAATTTTGCCCCATTTTACGACTTTTCTTGCCCCAGGTTGTTAAGTGAATCACTACAGTTGTTAAGCTGGTAACACGGTGCAGCATCCCCATTGTCACGTGACTTACATTCGGATGCTTGACAACTGACTCACATTTATGACGGTTGCGGCGCCCCCTGGATCCTTCTGACGAGCCAAGTCAATGGGGGAAGCCAGGTTCACTTAACAACCGTGTTACTAATTTAAGAACTGCAGTGATTTCACTTAACAACCGTGGCGAGAAAAGTCATAAAATGGGGCGAAACTGACTTAACACGTCTCACTTAGCAACATAAATTTTGGGCTCACTTGTGGTCGTACGTTGAGGACTATCTGTATTTGCAACCAAAGAGGACAAGCGTTTTTTAGCCGCGTCCTTTGGAAGAAGCATTTTCAAACCGAGGTCCTTCCAGGCGCAGTATCTCCATCTCCTATAATGAGTCCTCATTTTCAATGAGGAAAATAATAATAATAAAAAAACACATTTTTTTTTTGCATTGTTCTTTTCTCCTCGACCTCTGTACTGCCTTTCCCTGATCCCTCCCCAATTTTCTTTCTTTGTAACAATGCTTCTGTCTCCCCCCCCCCCCACACACACCTTAATTATGCCAGATTCTGAAATCTCCAATCTCTTGCACCCCGGGGGGGGGGGGTAAGGACTCTGGATTGGTTGCTTAGAGGCGTAATTTACACTTTTTCTGTTCTGGCTTCAATCAATCTGGCTGTGTACACACACACACACACACACATACACACACACACACACACACACACGCAACCCAACAGCTTTGCTTTAAACAAGAAAGAAAAATCTCTCTTTTTTATCAAGGTGAAAGGCTTGTTAAAATAAAATAAAAATGGCAGCCCCCCCCCCCCACTAACACAAAACCGAGAAATCAAAATTATTGGGAGGAGGAAAGAGGAGGGCGGGAAATTAAACCGAACAGCTCCAAGAACCGTCTTCACATCTGCACCGATAGAAGAAAGGAAAAATCCTTCAGCCGTGTGGTCCTACAATTATCAATACTGTCTTTTTAAAAGGAGAAGTAAGTGTTTTTATTTTATCTATTCAGTCAATAAACAGGGCGACCTAACAATAATTAAAAACAAGATAAACATGTAAGTTAATAAATAACATAAAACAGGTGTTTTGAAGTTTGCACTCATCTACAGTTTGTTTAAACTTGGTTTATTAACAAGGCACAATTAACCTGATTTGTAAGACAAGCTAGGTCCAAAGTTAGTTTCCATCTGTTGCTTCTTGTTCTACCCTCAGGTGCTTTGGAGAACAGCTTGATTCCTTTTTCTTTGTGGCAGCCCCTCAAATATTGGAACACTGCTATCAGGGCTCAACATAGAGACGTACCCCAGCACAAAATGTGCTAGGAGGAAGACCACAGCTTCTTTTAAAATGCTAGTGTTTCCCAGAACATAGAATAATAGAGTTGGACGGAACTTTGAAGGACTTCTAGTCCAACCCTCTGCTCAAGTAGAAGACTCTATACGAATCCAGACAAATGGTCGTCCAATCTCTTCTTAAAAACCTCCAGTGATGGAGCACCCACAGCTTCTGGAGGCAAGTGGTTCCACTGATTAATTGTTCTCATTGTTAGGAAATTTCTCCTTAGTTCTAGGTTGCTTCTCTCCTTGATTAGTTCCCTCCATTGTTTTTTTTTTTGCAAAGAAACAAAAAACAAAACTCTGCAATTGCATAGTTTTAAGGGAAGATTGGCAGCCCCGGCTTGGAGAAGCGCTGCGTTCAGAGCGTGGCGGGTCACGAGAGGTCAGGAAGGAAGGGCTGTGGTCAAAACTTGCCCCCAAAGAGAAAAGAGTCAATTGGCGGGAGGTGATGTAGGTCAGGTCAAAGGAGAGGGCCAGAGGGACGTGTGGGGCCGGTGCGCATGGAAGGAAGACACGGGGAGAGCTGGCACAGCTCAGGAGCCGAGTGGCCACCGGCAGGCAGAGAGGGTAGGAGAAAACAAGCTTGAAAGGTGAGAACAAGATAAACATGCAAAATCTGATGGATGCTACAAGACCAAGATGGGGCAATAAGAGTGCCAAAACTCAGAAATAGGAGCACGGAAGCATCTAAAAACAAAGGGTGGATTCAGGTCTTAAGGTTTTAAGCATTGCCCAGACGCTGTGTGGCTGAAATAAAAGGCACAAATCTGCACCTGACTCTCCACAAATTTTGGAGGTGGTACGGCCTTTGTCAGGGGTCCCCAACCTCCAGTCCGTGGATCAGCACCAGGCCAAGGCATGCCAGAAACCAGGGACCACATTGGATGGAAATGCTGTGAGTTATCGCTCTGGTATTCCTGGAGTATTTTGAGACTGATGAATGTATTCTACTTTCCCAAGCACACCTGATGCAATCTGTGCAAAGAGATAGAATTTTAAAAAAAATGAGCAAAGATAATCCTAATAGTAATAGGTGCCTTGGGTGCAATCCCGAAACGTCTGGAGCATCACTTGGCAGTGACAAAAATCCCCATCAGTCAATTGCAAAAGGTGGCTTTGCTTGGAACAGCTTAAATAGCAATAGCACTTAGACTTACATACTGCTTCACGGTGCTTTACAGCCCTCTCTAAGCAGTTTACAGAGTTGGCCTATTGCCCCCAACAATCTGGGTCCTTATTTTACCCACCTCAGAAAGGGTGGAAGGCTGAGTCAACTTTGAGCCGGTAAGGATCGAACTCCTGGCTGTGGGCAGAGTTAGTCTGCAATACTGCATTCTAACCACTGTGCCATCTTGGCAATAACATTAACACCATCAAGCAACAAACTTTGTCTATCCCAGAGAAGGGCTCAGTAGGTGGATAAAAAATGCCAAATTCAGTCTAAACCCCTGGCTGTAAAGTTGAATTGGACAGTTTGGACCGAAAAACAAGAAAACTGATGACTATTCACTATGCTTTACCTCCCTGTAGTGATATTGATACCGGTAGATTATATTGCCCTGCAGAAATGGAGGCAGAAAGTTACTTTAAGTCAAACTGTTGAAGAAGAAAATCGTGCATTGGCTGATTATGTAAAAAAATAAAAAGCCAAGAACAAGCAAGTTAAAAATTGGAACTTCCTAAATGCACAGGAAACAAAAGGTGAATTTTGAAATAATAACACAGAATGCTGCAAGAAAGAGCCATTACACAGTCAATTTGTACAAAAGATCCAGGGGAAAGTGGATAAAAATAAAACTTGGCAATGGCTTACAATCAGAACATTAAAGAAAAAGAAACTGAAGGCTTAATTTTGGCTGGGCAAGAGCAAGCTCTTCCAACTAATGCAGCCAAGGCCACCACTGAAAAATCATGAAATGATTCAAATTGCAGATTGTGCCAAGAGGCAGAAAAAACAGATCATATACTCGGCTTGTGCAAGAAGATCGCACAAACTTATTAGAGGTAGTCTTCAACTTACGACCCCAAAATTTCTGTTGCTAAGTGAAACATTTGTTAAGTGAGTTTTGCCCCCATTTTATGACTTTTCTTGCCACAGTTGTTAAGTGAATCACTGCAGTTGGTAAATTAGTAACATGGTGGTTAAGTGAATCTGGCTTCCCCCATTGTCTTGTAACGTGATTGATCGCGTGAACACTGCAACGGTCATAAATATGAATCAGTTGCCAAGCGTCTGAATTTTGAACCCGTGACCATGGGGGTTGCTTCAATGATAGTGTGAAAAATGCTCATAACTTACTTTTTTTTAGTGAAGTTGTTAACTTTGAATGGTCACTAAATGAACTGTTATAAGTCGAGGACTACCTGTATGTACAATGACATAACGAAGTCACCAAAATGATTCACTGGAACATCTGTAAAAATAAACATGTGCCGGTAATGAAAATTTGGTGGGAACCTATCATTTAAAAAGTGACTGAAAATGAGCAGGTTAAAATGTTAGGGTATTTCCAAATACAGACTGATACATGGCTCATAACACCCCAAATTTAATGTGGTTGAAAAGGAGAAAGTGTGGCTAATGGATATGCAAATACCAGGGGACAGGAGAATAGAAGACAAAAAATTGGGAAGAGATCACAAAGTATCACATTCTGAATGTGAATATCTTCCAAGAATGAAGAAGAATCTGATTATGGCATAAACCTGCCATGGCGTTCCCAGTGATTATTGGCACACGGTGGGTGCCATACCAAAAAATCTTGGATGGCACTTGGAAAATCTGCACATTGTCAAAATGTCCATCTGTCAGTTGCAAAAGGTGACTCCGCTTGGATCCACACAAATACTATGCCAATACATGACAACATTCTAGTATATTGGGATAAACTTTCAGTGCAAATGAAGGCCAACACCAGCAATAGAACTGGCAGCTGTGACTTCACATTGTTGTCAATTCATTGAATTACACAATATTACAGAATAACAGAGTTGGAATGACCTTGGAAGTCTACTAATCCAGGGTTCTCCAACCTTGGCA
This sequence comes from Thermophis baileyi, assembly GCA_003457575.1. NCBI lineage: Eukaryota > Metazoa > Chordata > Lepidosauria > Squamata > Dipsadidae > Thermophis > Thermophis baileyi. The sequence goes on from QLTV01009056.1 coordinate 3,313,419, forward strand.
ACTTTAAGACTTGTGAACTCCCAGAATTCTGGGAGTTGAAGTCCACAAGTCTTAAGCTGGCTGAGGAATTCTGGGAGTTGAAGTCCACAAGTCTTAAGCTGGCTCAGGAATTCTGGGAGTTGAAGTCAAGTTGCTAAGGTTGGAGACCCCTGTTCTAGTCCAATCTCTTGCTCAAGCAGGAGGCCCTATACCATTTTGGACAAATGGCTGTCCAGTCTCTTCTTAAAAACTTCCAGTGTTGCAGCATTCACAATTTCTGAAGGCAAGCCGTTCCACTGATTAATTGTTCTCGCTGGCAGGAAATTTCTCATAAGTTCTAGATTGCTTCTATCCTGGATAAGTTTCCATCCGTTACTTCTTATCTTGCCCTCTGGTGGCTTGGAGAATAGATTGACCCCCCTCTTCTCTGTGACAGCCCCCCCCAATTTTGGAAGACTGCCATCATGTCACCTCTAGTTCTTCTCTTTATTAGACTAGACATACCTAGTTCATTCAGTTGTTCATTTTATGGTTGAGTCTCCAGACCCAAAGTTGCTTTTTCAAGAGGCAACTGGACTTCCTTGTTTTTATTTATTTATTTATTTATTTTGTCAAGCATGTATATGATTACAGCAAAGTATAAACATTAATATGAGTATATAATAAGTACAAACATGGTTTTGAGTACATATTTTTCGAATACATGGGGACTTTAGGACAGGGTCGGTAGGCACGCTGGTGCACTTATGCACGCCCCTTTTCTTTGAAGACATTTCGCTTCTCATCCAAGAAGCTTCTTCAGCTCTGACTGGAATGTCCATTACTAAGTGATGCTGTCATTAAGTGAGTTGCATCATATTTTGCCACCTTTTTCGTCGTTGGCTGGGGGCATTCTGGAAGTTGATGTCCACAGATGTTAAAACTGCCAAGTTTGAGAAACGCTGTTTCTAGCCATATCCTTTCTTAATATAAATATCTAATAGATTGCATACATAATTCGTTATTAAAACCCTGAATAGAAATAAAAGGTGGAATTAAAATGCTAGAATAATTCACAGAGGGCTCTTTTCACAAAAGGACTTCGAATTGCAGACTTGGTTCAAGCAAATGCCTGATTTTTTTCCCCCTAAACAGAAATTTACTAAATCTTTCTTAAATTGAGTGTGGTTTCAGAGTTTTACAGAACTTGGCTTAGGCCTGCCTCTTTTCTCCTGACCAATCCGGAGTGTAGCCTAAAGGCGCTGTTTCAACCAATTAGTTTTCCCTGTGATGCTGCCCCCTAGTAGTAAAGTGGTGACACTGTCCCTTATACAGGTAGTCCTTAACCTTCAACAGTTCGTTTAGTGACTGAAGTTACAACGGCACTGAAAAAAGTGACCTATGACCATTTTTCACACTTATGACCATTGCAGCACCTCTACGTTCATGTGTTTTACATTTTGATGCTTGACAACTGATTCATATTTATGACAGTTTCAGTGTCCCAGAGTCACGTGATCCCCTTTTGGGACTTTCTGACAAGCAAAGTCAATGGGGAAGCCGGATTCACTTAACAACCGTGTTACTAACTGAACAGCTGCAGTTTCTTGCCACATTTGTTAAGAAAAATTGTAAAATCGGACAAACGTTTGGGCTCCATTGTGGTCATAAGCTGAGGCCTACCTGTAGAGTGTTAGATTAAAATCAGGCAGGGCTGTCACCCCTGAGGACTAGAAACATGAAGAAGGAAGCCTATATGAAGATTGAAGAGACAGCTAGGCAGTAGTTGATAAATCTGACCCGGAATGGGGATTTTACAAGCATTTCATGACAAATACCGCTGAAAGGAGAAAGTGAATTGAAACAATGAGAAATTGCTGGAGATGGGATGAAACCAACATTTGGAGCTTAAGGGGAATTTAAGGGGAGCTTTGGCATTGCCTGATGGGGCTGTGATAAGCCGAAATAGGTCCTGAGCAAGTTGGCCCTTGGCAAGTTGCCAAGAAAACAGAAACCTGGACTACAAATTGCGAGATGGGTGCACATTCATGTTTGAATTCATCACCTTTTCTGCAAACAGCCCAACTGACTAATTTTGGTGGCTGTTCCTGATTTCATCATTTCCAGAGTGTCTTTTTTGAAACAGTGCAATCTGTTGGGGCAACACTGCCCCCTGCTGGATTTTCTGGGTTAAGGAATCTCTCTACCCCATCTCGAGACATTCTAATTCAACCAGCTCGACTGGAAAATGAAAAAAAAAAAGTTTGCAGGACACAAAGACAAAACTTTTCCCATACTTTTGCCACCAAATAGCAGTGTTCATCATGTTGCCCGAAGCTGAGACTGACTTGATCTTTATTTCTGCTATCCACAGATAAAACACAGCGGTTTGCTGTTATCTGAAGCAGAATAACAGAATAACATAGTCGGAAGGGACCTTGGAGGTCTTCCAGTCTAACCCCCTGCTCAAGAGGACAACTGGTTGTCCAATCTCTTCTTTAAAACCTCCAATGTTGTTGCACCCACAACTTCTGGAGGCAAGTGGTTCCACTGGTTAATTGTTCTAACTGTCAGGAAATTTCTCCTTAATTCTAGGTTGCTTCTCTCCTTGATTAGTTTCCACCCATTGCTTCTTATCCTGCCCTCAGGTGCTTTGGAGAATAGCTTGGCTCCCTCTTCTTTGTGGCAGCCCCTGAGATATTGGAAGACTGCTATCATGTCTCCCCTAGTCCTTCTTTTAATCAAACTAGACATACCCAATTCCTGCAACCGTTCTTCATGTTTTAGCCTCCAGGCCCCTAATTTTCTTTGTTGCTCTTCTCTGCACTCTTTCCAAGGTCTCAATGTCTTACAACTTTTGACTTTTTAGACTCCTCGACTTACCACTTTCTTTTAGCGACTGTGTGAAGTTATAAGGGCACTGGAAAAAAAATCAGTTTAATAGATTCCTGCGTGGAATGGTTTTTAAAACAGAGGCTGGGTTGTCCTCGATTGAAGAGGGTGTAGTGAGGGGTCTTTGGTGCTCTCTGAGCTTGGTTGTTCTCTTGCAGACGTTTCATTACCCAAACTACGTAACATCATCAGTTCTAGTCCTGAAGAGTCCTGACTAGCACTGATAAATGTTACCTAGTTTGGGTAATGAAATGTCTGCAAGAAAGCAACCAAGCTCAGAGAGCACCAAGAACCCAACTATCATGTGGTCGTTAAGCGAATCCAGCTTCCCCATTGACTTTGCTTGTTGGAAGCCAGCAGGGAAGGTTACAAATGGCAATCACATGATCTGATCACTATCGTAAATATATATACATCCGAATGTTGATCACGTGACGTGACCATGGGGATCATACAACAGTCATAAGTGAGCACTGTGCTTAAAAAACTCCAATAGATAGAATGAGCTGGAAGGGACCTTGGAGGTCTTCTAGTCCAGCCCCCTGCTTAAGCAGGAGAACCTATACCATTTCAGATAAGTGACTGTCTAGACTCTTCTTAAAAACCTCCAGTGATGGAGCGCCCATGATTTCTGAAGGCAAGCCATTCCACTGGTTAATTGTCCTCACTGTTAGGAAGTTTCTCCTTAATTCCAGGTTGCTTCTCTCTTTGGTTAGTTTCCAACCATTATTTCTTGTCCTGCCCTCTGGTGCTTTGGAGAATAATTTGACCCCCCTCTTCTTTGTGGCAGCCCCTCAAATACTGGAATACTGCTATCATGTCACCCACCCCTAATTGACTGGTCTCAATTCATCTTTTTCAGCACTGTTGTAACTTTGCTAAACAATTGCTGAACAAATGTTTGTAAGCTGGAGACAACCTGTAAGATAAAATTAGCGGTATCTTTTCTTTTTCTTACCTGGAAATTGTATTTCTTACTCCATTTCTACGCCACGCTAGGCCTACCCAAAAGGGAATTGCACAATAGAAAACAACAACAATAATAGCAACTGCCTCCCCTTCTTTTTCTCTCACCTGCTAGCAGGCCCCCTAATATATGTTTTTCCCCCCATCCCCGTCTCCGTTACTCTGCAGCTGGGAAAACTGCCACTCAGTGTCAGCCTGTCAAAGGTGATGGGCGTGCGCCTGACACGGCTCTTCCATTGCAATTCAAAGTGGATTAACTTCCTGAGCGGCTTTGCATCGGGCTTGCGCGATTCCCCTTCCGCGTCTGTCTCCTTGCTTCACTTGGGCAGGTTCTATCCAAACACCGTTTCTGCTTCTGTTCCACTGTCAACATTCAAGAGAAGAGGCAGCGGGCTTACAGATCAGCTTCTCCAAACACACACACGGACCCCCAGACTCAAATTCCAACTTTTACAGACAAAACAAGATTGAAACTAGGATCCTTTTGGTCGGAGATAAGTTGTTGGTGGCGGACCAAGTCCAATTCAGGACACAATACAGAATAGAATAGAATAACAGAGTTGGAAGGGACCTTGGAGTTCCTCTAGTCCAATCCCCTGCTCAGTCAGGAAACCCTAAACCCATGATGGTGAACTTATGGCACAGGTGGCACGCGGAGCCATATCTGCCGGCAAGTGAGCCATTGCCCTAGCTCAGCTCCAGTGTGCATGTGTGTGCCAGCCAGCTGATTTTCAGCTAGCGCGGAGGCTCTGGGGAGGGTGTTTTCGGCCTTCGGGGGGGGGCGGGGGAGGCCGTTTTCGCCCTCCCCAGGCTCCAGAGGCTTCCCTGGAGCCTGGGGAGGGCAAAAAACAGGCCTCCCAGGCCCACCGGAAGTCGGGAAATGGGCCGTTTCTGGCCCCCCGGGGGAGGGGAAGGCCGTTTTTGCCCTCCCCAGGCTCCAGGGAAACCTCTGGAGCCCGAGGAGGGCAAAAAAACGGGCCTACTGGGCCCACTGGAAGTAGGGAATGTTACATTGTGCGGGAATGAATAGACGAGACGTAGGAACAATTCAGCACCTTTTATTCGAGTAGGCTGGAACTAAAACGGACTGCCGGCTGGTGGCAGGGAAGCCGCTTTTAAGAGCTTCCCTGCAGCCTGCTGGCCACTGACAGCAGATTATTTTTCCCGCCGCTAGATTAGCCAATCAGCGGCGGGTATGCAAATATGCACTCCGTGCATCAGAACGTAACAGGAAAACTAGCCGTTTCCGGCCTCCGAGGGGACAGGGGAGGCCGTTTTCGCCCTCCCCAAGCTCCAGGGAAGCCTCTGGAGCCTGGGGAGGACGAAAAACTGGCCTACCGGGCCCACTGGAAGTTGGGAAATGGGCCGTTTCCAGCCTCCGGGGGGGGGGGCAGGGGAGGCCGTTTTCGCCCTCCCCAGGCTCCAGGGAAGCCTCTGGAGCCTGGGGAGGGCGAAAAACGGGCCTACCAGGCCCACCAGAAGTCGGGAAATGGGGGAGGGGGGTCGTGCGCGCATCCACAGGGGACTGGGCATGGGGGGCATTGAATTATGCCGCTTTCAGCACTCAAGGAAAAAAAAGGTTCGCCATCATTGCCCTATACCATTTCAGAACAAATGGTTATCCAATTTCTTCTTAAAAACCTCCAGTGTTGGAGCAGCCACGTCGTCTCTGGAGGCAAGCTGTTCCAAATGATTAATTGTTGTAACTGTCAGGAAATTTCTCCTTCGTTCTAGGTTGCTTCTCTCCCTGATTAGTTTCCACCCATTGCTTCTTGTCCTGCCTTCAGGTGCTTTGGAGAATAGGTTGATTCAGAGAATAGATTGACTACAGGTAGCCCTCCACTTATGACTGTAATAGATCTGGCTATTATGGTCGTCAGTCATGACACTCATAAAGCAGATCATCATATGACCAGACCTGTTTTTGCAACTTTTCTTATGGTGGTCATTAAGCAGATGCCACGGTTGTTAAGCGAACACATTGTTTGCTGTGGATTGTTTTTGCCAAAAATTGGAAGTAAATGTCTGTTTTTGGCAAAAAAAAAATGCCATAAAATGCAGGCAGGTGTCTGTGGGATGTTGCTTTGATGAAATTTGTGAAGCTGACCAATTTTTTTTCTATTCCACATAGTCCTCATTTAACAACTGCCCTGTTTGGCAGTCATTTGAAAAATTGTGATAGTGCTGAAAAAGTAAGTTTATGGCCTGTCCTTGAATTTACGGCAGTCATTCCTGACTGAAACTGACCAATCGGAGCTGAGCTACCATGCATGATTGACAGCCAAGCTGCCAAATACTAAGCACCATTGCATGCTTCCTAATTAGATACTATTAAATATCATCAAAAAAAACAATACCAGAATATCAAAACCACACACTTGGAATCTCCTTCTGCATCTTTTATTTTATTAGGAGATAAAATAAATGCCAAAGGCATAAAAAGACGCAGGAAACAGAATGAAGGGAAAGGATACATATCTTAACATTGCAAATATTTATTCATTTTCGTAGCCAGCCTTCAATACAGATAGTCCTCGAATTACAACAGTTTATTTAGTGACCGTTTGAAGTTACAACGGCACTGAAAAAAGTGACTTATGACCATTTTTCACACTTATGACTATTACAGCATCCCCATAGCCATGTGATTTACATTCAGATGCTTGACAACTGGCTCACATTTATGACGGTTGCAGTGTCCCGGGGTCACGTGATCCCCTTTTGCGACCTTCTGACAAGCAAAGTCATTGGGGAATCCAGATTCACTTAACAACCGTGTTACTAATTTAACAACTGCAGTGATTCACTTAACGGTGGCAAGAAAAGTCGTAAAATGGGGCAAAACAAATTTCTCACTTAGCAACATAAATTCTGGGCTCAACTGTGGTCGTAAGTTGAGGACTACCTGTACAGATAGTCCTCGACTTACAACAGTTTATTTAGTGTTACAATGTTACTGAAAAAAATGACTTATGACCATTTTTCACGCTTACAATTGTAGCATCCCCGCGGTCACCTGATCCAAATTCAGATGCTTGGCAACAGGCATGTATTTATGACGGTTGCAGTGTCCCGGGGTCATGTGATCACTTTTTGTGACAAGCAAGGTCAATGGGGAAGCCAGATTCACTTAACAACCGCAGAGATTCACTTAACAACAGCAGTGATTCACGTAACAATTGTGGCAAGAAAGGTTGTAAGATGGGGAAAGACTTACTTGACAACTATCTCACTTAGCAACAAATACGTTGAGTTCAATTGTGGTCGTAAGTCGAGGACTACCTGTATATCCACAGTGATGAATCTGTGGAGCGGGGACTGCTCCATAGAAGGACCGAGTTACTACCCAACCCGGCCTTCTACAGCAGGGGTCTCCAATCTTGGCACCTTTAAGCCTGGCGGACTTCAACTCCCAGAATTCCCCAGCCAGCAAAGCTGGCTGGGGAATTCTGGGAGTTGAAATCCGCCAGGCTTAAAGGTGCCAAGGTTGGAGACCCCTGTTCTACAGCATGGTATCCTTCATTGGCATTAAGACTCCCAACTCCCCAAAGGGATGCTGGGAGTTGTAGTGCCATTGGCAAGGTGCCAGGGCAGGGCAGATGCTGATGGGGAAATGATGGGGAAATAATCAGTGCTATCAGCTTCTCTTTTTAAAAAAGAAAAGGCTGTTTTTCCCACTAAAGGATGCTGTCAAAGGCATTTATTCAAATCTTCTGACCCTGAAAGGGAGGGGTTTTATTTAAAAAAAAATGGAAAACAGGGGAGACATGATAGTGAATATAACAGTTTAGCCTCTCAGCCTGAAAGTTTTTTTTTTTTTCTGACTTTAATAACCTTTTTCCTCTGGGGTTTCCTGCTTGGGGGGAAATTTTTTTTTTTTTTAAAGAGACAGATGGGGCGAAGGAGCTGGCTTTTAGGTGAGCACCAGCTGACTTGCTGGCACGGGGAGGGGAGCCGTAGCCGGGTCCTTTTACAGCACACACTTCATAGGCTCATTACCCCACAGCCGGAGGTTCTAGGCCCTCCGAGACCCAGGCGCATGGGAGCGCAAAGCTCGGGTTCCTATGACGACCGGTAAGTTGTGGATGTCACCGCCTGCGGCAATACTTTCGGTGGTTACAGATCAAACACAGAAGGGGCAAATCACGCGAAGGAAAAAATACACCCAGAGCACCGCAGAAGGAATGACTGGAATTCACAACACCCAGTCCCACAGGGGCTGCGGTCTGGCTGGGCTACGCCTGCCTCTCCACGTGCCCAGACACGGGAAAGTGGGCCGGGGTTGGCCCATCCAAATGCCCACACGGGGAGGCTTTTGAAACAGATGTCCATCATGCAATCATTGCTGTCTTATCGGCAGAACCTTGTAGGGCAGAGGTGGGGAAACCGTGGCCCCTTTATGACTTGTGGACTTCAACTCCCAAAATTCCTTGCTGGCTCAGGAATTCTGGGAGTTGAAGTCCACAAGTCATAAAGGGGCCATAGTTGGAATCAGAAGAGAGCTGGAAGGGACCTTGGAGGTCTTCTAGTCCAGCCGCCTGCTCAAGCAGGAGATCCTATACCATTTCAGACAAGTGACTGTCCAGTCTCTTCTTAAAAACCTCCAGTGATGGAGCGCCCACAAGGTCTGAAGGCAAGCTCTTCCACTGGTTAAATGTCCTCACTGTTAGGAAGTTTCTCCTTAATTCCAGGTTGCTTCTCTCCTTGATTAGTTTCCACCCATTGCTTCTTGTCCTGCCTTCTGATGCTTTGGAAAATAGGTGGCCCCCCTTTTCTTTGTGGCAGCCCCTGAGATACTGGAACACTTGCTATCATGCCCCCCCTAGTCCTTCTTTTCTCTAGACCAGGGGTGTCAAACTCACATCGTCACGTGACGTATCGGGACTTTCCCCCCCTTCGCTAAACCGGACATGGGCGTGGCCAGCGCGTGACGCATCCGGTCCACGGGCCGGGAGTTTGACAGCCCTGCTCTAGGCTAGCCAAACCCAAATCCTCCAACCGTTTTTCATATGTTTTAGCCTCCAGGCCTTTAAATCATCTTAGTTGCTCTTCTTTGCACTTTTTCCAAAGTCTCAACATCATTTTTGCAATGTGGTGACCAAAACTGGACGCAGGATTCCAGGTGTGGTCTTGCCAAGGCTTTATAATACTTCATGTGATTTTGATTCGACGTCTCTTTATACAACCAAGGATTGTATTACCGTAGCTTTTTTGGCTGCTGCTGCACACGGTTGGCTCACGTTTAAGTGATCGTCCACGAAGACTCCAAGGTCCCTCTCACAGTTACTGTTTTGGAGCCAGGTTTCGGCTAATCTGTACTTGTTCCCCACCCCTGTTATATGGCACGATACCTGTGCCAGACTCCCCTGGGTAAGGTACAGGGGTGAAATTCAGCAGGTTCTGACAGGTTCTGGAGAACCGGTAGCGGAAATTTTGAGTAGTTCGGAGAACCGGCAAATGCCACCTCTGGCTGGCCCCAGAGTGGGGTGGGAATGGGGATTTTGTAGTATCCTTCCCCTGGAGTGGGGTGGGAATGGGGATTTTGCAGTATCCTTCCCCCAGGAGTGGGGAGGGAATGGGGATTTTGCAGTATCCTTCCCCCAGGAGTGGGGAGGGAATGGAGATTTTGCAGTATCCTTCCCCTGGAATGGGGTGGGAATGGGGATTTTGCAGTATCCTTCCCCCAGGAGTGGGGAGGGAATGGGGATTTTGCAGTATCCTTCCCCCAGGAG
>QLTV01009056.1:3328618-3363606 GCA_003457575.1 Thermophis baileyi
ACGGAAGAGAAACCTTGCTGATATCCATTCCATTCCATTCCTCTCTCTCTCTCTCTCTCTCTCTCTCTCTCTCTCTCTCTCTGTCACACTCACACACACACACACTGCGCATATCTTCCTCCCCCCATCCTCCATTTCATTAAAAGATTTCAATTTGGGGATGGGGATTTGGTAGAAAGGAAGGAGATTTAACAAAGGAAGGAGAATTAAGAAACCAGAGACAGATCATCCCTTTACAAATCAATGCCAAAAAAAAAAAAAAAAAAGAAGGCAGATGGGCGTTTCCTCTTTAGCAAAAAAAAAAAAAAAAAAAAACCACACCACCCCACCCCATTTTGTATGGGGGTTTTTTAGCAAGAGAAACACTAGGTCTCCCCTGACTTCATTAGGGTAATAAGTAAAAAAAAACAAAACACTTTTGAAGCTAGGAAAATAGCTTTGAGCTCTGGGGAAAGGAGAGAACAGAGTGCTCTTTAAAAGGACCGTCTTTTGATTTGGCTGAAAGAGCAGATTTCCCAGAAAGAAAGAAACCGTGGCTGAATTAAAAGTGGCCCACCCAGACCAGAATTATTATTTTTTAAACCTGCTGATTTTTAGGAAAACGAAACCTTGAATTTAGCTAGTTCTGTCCTTTGGCTTTTCTCATCAAATACTTTAGAGCCGTGTTTCTCAACCTTGGCAACTTTCAGATGTCAGGACTTCAAGTCCCAGAATTCCCCAGCCAGTGGGCTGGGGAATTCTGGAACTTGAAGTCTTCACATCTGAAAGCTGCCAAGGTTGAGAAACACGGCTCTAATGGGTGGGGAAAGGAGAAGAATGGGAGTGCCATGTCTCCAATCCCAGGTAGACTGTTGCATTGTGGTGCAAGCCCAGTTGGGGCTAGTCGGTTCAAAACCACATCCTTCTCCTTGTACCTTAAATGACACATCATGTTAAGCGACGCATCGCTTTCCTGCGGTAGCCCCCATTTGCTTAAATTCCCATATCATATTTAGGCCAGCCAAACAAGTCACAGTACTGATTACTTGATGTGTGATGAAGCAGAGTTGTGCTTTGTAAACAATGCCACGTGATTTAACATCACAGTGAAGGTACACTACGGTTTAGACTACTACAGCATGATGTGCTAATTCAGAGAACGGCTTTTTAAATAAGACTCTTGGAAAGGACCTTGGAGGTCTTCTAGTCCAACCCCCTGCTCAGGCAGGAAACCCTGTATCATTTCTGACAAATGGTTGTCCAAGCTCTTCTTAAAACTGTCCAGTGATGGAGCATTCACAACTTCTGGAAGCAAGTCGTTCCACTGTTTAATTGTTCTCACTGTCAGGAAATTTCTCCTTATTTCTAGGTTGCTTCTCTCCTTGATTAGTTTCCACTCATTGCTTCTCATCCTGCCTTCAGGTGCTTTGGAGAATAGGTTGACCCCCTCTTCTTTGTGGCAACCCCTTAAATATCGGAAGACTGCTATCATGTCACACATTGTCCTTCTTTTCATTAAATTGAGCCAAGGTGGCGCAGTGGTTAGAGTGCAGTACTGCAGGCTATTTCTGCTGACTGCCGGCTGCCTGCAATTTGGCAGTTCGAATCTCACCAGGCTCAAGGTTGACTCAGCCTTCCATCCTTCCGAGGTCAGTAAAATGAGGACCTAGATTGTTGGGGGCAAGAGGCTGACTCTGTAAACCGCTTAGAGAGGGCTGTAACAGCACTGTGAAGCGGTATGTAAGTCTAAGTGCTATGGCTGTTGCTAAATTAGACAAACGATTGAAAGAAATCATGGCTTGGTACATGAATGCAACTGTGACTAATTTGTCTAAAAACAGCCAAAACCGAAAGGTAGCAGGTCAGGAAATTATTATAGCATTTTCTGCTGAAATAGTACATCTCAATATGCAGAGTAGCAATAGCAATAGCACTTAAGACTTATAAACACCTTCGGAATTCTGGGAGTTGAAGTCCTCCAGGCTTAAAGTTGTCAAGGTTGGAGACCCCTGCTTTAAAGCAGTGGCCCCCAACCTTTTGGGCACCAGGGACTGGTTCTGTGGAGAGAGGTTTTTCCGTGGACCAGAGGCGGGGTGGTTTCGTGTGCTACCTGCATCCCACGGATGGGGCTTCGCTTCTTTGCGCGGCCCGGTTTCTAGCATGCCATGGTCCGGTGCATCCCGTGGTCAGGAACAAACTCCAGGCTGTGGGCAGAATGAGCCTGCAATACTGCATTCTATAACCCAGGGGTCTCCAACCTTGGCAACTTTAAGCCTGGAGGACTTCAACTCCCAGAATTCCTCAGCCAGCGCATGCTGGCTGAGGAATTCTGGGAGTTGAAGTCCACAAGTCATAAGTTGTCAAGGTTGGAGACCCCTGTTCTAACCAGTGCACCACTGGAGCTCCTTTTAAAAAGAGTAACTTTTTAAGGATTCTGAAACACAGGAAGCATTTGACCAAATGATCCAACAAATAGCTGGTCCTCGACTTACAACAGTTCATTCAGTTTCCGTTCAAAGTTACAACGGCACTGAAAAAAGTGACTTATTAGTTTTTCACACTTAACAACTGTTGCAGCAATCCCATGGTCACATGATCAAAATCCAGACGCTTGGCAACTGGCTCGTATTTATGTCGGTTGCTGTGTCTCAGAATCCAATGATCCGCTTTTGCGACCTTCTGACAAGCAATGTCAATGGGGAAGCCAGATTCACTTAACAAGCGTGTTACTAATTTAACACCTGCAGTGATTCACTCAACAAGTGTGGCAAGAAAAGTGGTGAAACGGGGCAAGACTCACTTCACAGAAAATCTCACATAGCCACAGAAATTTTGGGCTCAGTTGTGGTCATAAGTCGAGGACTACCTTAGAGAAAACTATCACCCCCAATAACGAAGTTGAAATAGCAATAGCAATAGCACTTAGACTTATATACCGCTTTACAGTGCTTTACAGCACTCTCTAAGCGGTTCACAGAGTCAGCATATTGCCCCCAACAATCTGGGTCCTCATTTTACCCACCTCGGAAGGATGGAAGGCTGAGTCAACCTTGAGCCGGTGAGATTTGAACCGCTGAACTGCTGAACAGTCAGCTGAAGTAGCCTGCAGTACTGCACTCTAACCACTGCGCCACCTCGGCTCTAGCAACCTCTACTATCAGCAGCAACATTTTGGTAGGTTTCTAAAGGAAATCCACTGGCTGTCATCACCCTCTAGTGGTTTTTATTAAAAAGCATGGATTAGAACATGAAGGGCCCATAGAGAGAGGAAGCCTTGTTAGAAAGAAGGGATGGGAATAACCTGGTAGCTGTGAGACAGGATAGGAGTCCTCAACATACGGCTTATGAATTACAGGTAGTTTGAAGTCCACTCTTCTTAAAAGCTGGCAAGGATGAGAAACACTGGCCTGAGGCCATCGCAGAAAAGGAATTTGACTAGAGATAGTCCTCGACTTACGACCACGACTGAGCCCCAAAATTATGTTGCTAGGTGGGACAGTTGTTAAGTGAGTTTTGCCCCATTTTACGACCTTTCTTGCCACAGCTGTTAAGTGAATCACTGCAGCTGATAAGTTAGTAACTCAGTTGTTAAGTGAATCTGGCTTCCCCATTGACTTCGTCAGGTAGTAAAAGGTGATCGCATGATCCCAGGACACTGCGACCGTCATAAATATGAGCCGGTTGCCAAGCATCCTAATTTTGATCACGTGACTAGAGAGATGCTGCAATGGTTGTAAGTATGAAAAAAGGTCCTCAGTCACTTTTTCCCATTGTAATTTCAAATGGTCACTAAACGAATAGTTGTAAGTCAAGGACTACCTGTTCACTAGCTGGGGGAAAAGTTGCGACCTAACACATCTAGAGTTCACCCTTTGGAGAAGGTCGTTTTCACGAATGTAATAAACACAATCGGCTCACTGCAAATCCACAAAACGCAGTTTTTAGTCCCAGGTTTGAAGGAGATACAACAAGCAGGGGAGGAATGTTTATTATTCATTAACTGAAGAATTCTGGGTTTTTTTTTTCCCTCCCTCTGGAACCAACACAAAAAAAAAAAAAAAATCCCACAAGCATCAGAGTTTAGCATCGAGGTGCTCTCTTAACCTGCTTTATTTTTAAAACTGAAAACATGGTATTTGCATTGTTTTCATACAAGCTTACTGTATTAAAATCATTTTTTTAAAAAAACAAAAAACTCCCAACCTAACGGCAGCTGGTCCCAATAAACCATCAAAGGACCATGCGTGAACTGATCATCTCGCAGTTTGGCAATTAAAATATTGCTGATTAATTGGGTCCCCCCAAAATTTTTTTTTTTACTTGAGGACACAATATCTCTGTTACTGGCCAAATACAGTAAGTAGCAGAGTGTTTCTCAACGTTGGGAATTTTAAGGCATGTGGACTTCAACTCCCAGAATTCCCTGGCTGGAGAATTCTGGGAATTGAAGTCCACATGCCTTAAAGTTCCCAAGGTTGAGAAACACTGCGCAGAATAATAATAATTATTATTCACTTATTGGGCTGAACAAAGAAACATCCAGTTCTTATTTCTCCAAGTACCATCCGATCCAAAACCATCTTCTGTATTTAACTGGAAATATTATTTTAAAACTGGTTTGCCATAGTATATGATCACCCTGTCGGAGGTAAGAATTGCAATGGATTAAATGTTCAATATGACCTGGATTAATTTATTTTTTTTGGGGGGGGGAGTATCTTTCCTATCTATCCAGGAAGGGCCAAGTTTTACTAATTTTTGTTTGCAGCTACTGGCCCACCATGCACTCCCTAAAGTACATTTTTAAGATGCTAATGGAGCATTTTCTGCTATCCTTCATTTGTAAACACGTTTTTTCCAATTGTTAAGCAATCTATTGTGGTTTTGTGTTGCTTCTCCCCAGGAGAAAAGGGGGATGGGTCAACATGAATCAAGTTGAGCCCTAAACAGGGTCACTGAAATGGAATCAACTAAAAAAAAGGAAAAACAAATTTCTTTGCAAACATTACCTGGTGCCAGCACCGTGTTTGTAGTCATCAAACTAACTGCTTGCATGTTGCTTGCTCCAATGGTTTATGGAATGATATTGCGTCACAAACAACCAGATTCAAAAGCAGGCAGCCATTTTTTCCCTCAATGACACAACCAAAGGCTAAAGTAGAACAGGAAATCCAGGCAGAGGCCAAACGAGGTGGGCAGCCTGCAGTTCCTTAACGCAGAAGCTGGTGAATGGCCTGACCTGGCTTTGGTGTCCTCCAATGTGCTACACCCCCTCACACCTGGACCCGCAAGCTTTTTCCTCGGGGCGGTGGCCCGCCACAAAGTGCATCCTTGAATTGTCCAATCTTGAGGTGGTCCAACTTTCCTGATAAGAAAGATCCCATCCCAAGCGACAGCGGCCGGTAACCCGCTTCAAAACCGTGAATGGCAGCTTTGCATCTCAGCCGCTCGTTCCAAATTGGTTAGGCAAGGTAGAAAGACCCACCACCCTGGGGGAACCCTCATAATTTTTTTTTCCCTGCGATTTTGCAACTCCAGGCAGATACATTCACTGTCGTGGCTGTGCGACTGTTCTCTTGTCCGAGGGGTCTGAAGAGAAAGTTTCACGCTGCTAGGTTTTCACATCGCAAGGAACTTCAGGATTATTATTATTATTATTTTGTAAAGTAACAGAGGTTCGAGTTTCTTCCATTGGTGAAACTGCTCCTTCTCTGGTCAAGCTGGAAAACCCACAAGTCCCATTATCACCTAGAGAACAAAACAACAGCATTAGGCTCAGTGGCTGTATTCAATTCAGTACAGGTAGTCCTCGACTTACAGCAGTTCGTTTAGTGACCGTTCAATGTTACAACAGCACAGGGGGGAAAAATGACTTATGACCATTTTTCCACACTTAATGACCGTTGCAGCATTCCCATGGTCACGCGATCAAAATTCAGATGCTTGGCAACTGGTTCATATTTATGACGGTTGCAGTGTCCTAGGGCACGGGTGTCAAACTCAAGGCCTCTGGCCTGCGGGGTGCTTAGATCTGGCCCGCAAGGCCGACCTGGAAAGAGTGAAGGACCGGCCCGCAGTGCCTCTGCCAGCAAAAACGAAGCTCAGGAGGGCCGCGTGCAGAGGGTTGCAGGAAGCCATCACAGCCGAAAACGGAGCCTGTTTTCTCTGGTAGAACGCTAGGATCACCACAGGCGCCCCCGACACGAGTGACATTGAGCTGGCCACGCCCACCTCAGCCTCCCGAGGTCAAACACAACCCTGATGCAGCCCTCAATGAAATCGAGTTTGACACCCCCGTCCTAGGGTCATGTGATCCCCTTTTGCCACCTTCTGACAAGCAAAATCAATGGGAAATCCAGATTCACTTAACAACGATGTTACTAACTTAACAAATGCAATGACTCACTTCACATCATCAATGTTGGGCTCAATTGTGGTCATAACTTGAGGACTACCTGTAACTGGCTGCCTTTTAAGGTAAGTTCAGTTTTAGTTTCAGCTGAACTAAATGTGCCCAGCTGACATCCAGCTTTGTAAGTCAAAGTCCTACTTTCAGTTGATAGGAGTGGATTTCTTTGTGCCTTTAGACCAAGGGTGTCAAACTGGCGGCCCGTGGGCCAGATGCATCATGCTCAGGCCACGCCCACCCCAGCTCTGCGAAGGGGAAAAACATCGCGATATGTCACGTGACGGTGCGATGGCGCGAGTTTGACACCCGTGCTTTAGACCAGGGGTCTCCAACCTTGGCAACTTTAAGACGTGTGGACTTCCAATTCAATTCAGCTTTGCTGGCTGAGGAATTCTGAGAGTTGAAGTCCATAAGTCTTAAAGTTGCCAAGGTTGGAGACCCCTGCTTTAGACTGTATTTTGAAATGTGCAGATTGTCAGGAGACAATTGTGCCTCAAAACAAAACAGCTACTTTGACTGCCTACAGAAGCGGAAATTTGCAGTTTATACCTTTCAACCTGATTTTTAAAAAAAAATTAAAAAAATTAGGATCAGATTATTTGAAAGACCATTGCAACTCAGATGTCCCTACTTAAACCTCAGGATCTGCCTCAAAGATCTTTTTGGTTCCTGTAAGGTTAATTCAGTGAGCACACACTACATAGTCATTGACTTATGACCATAATGGAGCCTGCCCATCATGGTCGTAACTTGTGAGTGTCATAAAACGAGTCAGACCCACACATGACTGACCCACTTGATGACCTTTCTTGCCGCAGTCATTAAGCAAATACAGCAGTCATAAAGTGGCTGCCGTTGTCGTTAAGTGGACCAATGATTTGGCACAGTGATGATGGCAAAACCATCATAAAACATGGTCACGTGATCACTGGATGCAGCCAACAGCCATAAATGAGCTCCAGCTGCCACTTATGTGATGTTCAGTCATGTGACCACAGGAAAGGAGAGGGAACTGTTGTAAACTTTGAAGCCAGCTCATAACTAGCCCCCAGATAGGTCCCTCGTAACTTCAGTCATAAAACGACAAATTGTAAGTCAAGGACTATCTGTATAGGGTAACTCTTCAACTCAAGAATTCTGTGGAATTTTGTTCCCACTGAGCTACTTCCTTTGCCAATATTCAAACAGCCTTTAGCTAATTTTTTTGTAAAAAGTTTTCCATTTTTCTAGTCTTAACATCAATAATCCATTAGGTGGCTTGGCGTTTGTCAAGAGGCACAACAGTTACAATGCTTTAACCAAGCGATCTTAATTGTTGAGGTGCTGTCTGGTTTTATTGTATTTTAATTTTTTGTGTGTAAGCTGTCTAACAAGGCCACGTGTCCCTAAAAGACAGCATATAAATACTTCTATAAACAAAATTATATATATACAGCTTACATAAAAAAATTAAAACACAATAAAACCAGACAGCATATATATTCAAAGCCAGAAAAGCAAAAAAGCATATTTCCACCAAAATTCACCTTGGGTATGTAATCGTATTTGTTAAAAGCTACCATTTACCGTAAAACTTCCTTGCCTAAAGGAGATTTCAGTTCACTGCAGGAAGCCAGATAATTAGCTGCAGTTGCAACTCTGTATATTATTTCACTTACATTTAATAATATCAGATAATATTCAAATCTATCAGATTCTTAATTTGAATAAATGCGCCTCTCTTTAGTTGGATTACTACCCTCTCACTGCATAATTTTTTTCAGTCTCAGATTACTCTGAGGATTAATAGAATTTTTCAGCAGAGCTTAATTTAGCTCTGGCCTTGAGAAGGTAGGAAGAGGGAACAAGGAAAGCAAAACAAGTAGAAAGAGATTCCGACTCTCAACTTGTCATCCTTCCTTACCATATTTAATACTCCTCCCCCCTTCTATTTTCCCCCACAACAACAACCTAAGTGGGTTGGCTGAGAGTGGGACTGGCTCAAGTCACCCAGCTGGCTTTCATGCCTAAGGCAGGACTAGAACTCAGTCTCCTGGTGATTAGCCCAAAATCACTCAGCTGGCTTTCATGTGCTATAAATTCCTTTTTAAGCTTTAAATACTAAAATACTAAATCATTAAAAGTTTAAATACTACTTAAAGAATTGCTGGGAATTGGGCAGTATGTAAGTTTAATAAATTATTATTAAAATGCCAACATTCAATATGGAAGAAGAGAAATTACAGATCGGTCCACAACATGGCAATACAAGTGACAAATCAGTTTAAAAACTTGAAATAAATTACTCTGGACAGACTTAAGAGGTAGTTAACTAATTAACTGAGCTTAACTTCCAATTCCATAAGTTGACCAGAGAAATAAAGAATATAAACACTTAGTTCAACAGAACAGACATAAAACAGTTTCTACAGACTGACTGTGGTTAAACATGAGGTTTCCACAGAATTTACTTCAGAGTCAATATCCATAGCATTACATTTGCATGTTTCCTCCTTGATTTCAAATTGCCTGGCTTATTTGATTTATACAATTGCCTTTCTTAGTTGAATAACTTTGGGCAGCTTACAATTTAACAATAGTATGATCAAGCCACATAAAGAATATCTAGGAAACCAATACAAATTAAATTCTGTTCAAGTACTGAAACTATTGAATTAAGCATCATAATCCAGGCTGATGCAAACATAATCAGAAGGGCCTTAAGGTCTCCAGCCTTGAACAAAATAGGCAAAAAGTAATTAATATGCAAAGAATCTATAACTCCTTGCAATTCAATCACACTATCCTGCAGCCCTGTCCCTAGGAATCCTTTGTATTGCTGCAGCAAACTAAAGAACACACAACGAAACTGATTCTCACCGTCTCAAATTCCTTATTTCAAATACCGTATCTTCATCGCTCTCCAGGGAAGCCATCTCCATGGGATCTTCTGAGTTGGACAGAAGTCCGTATTTTTTCCGTGGAGGTTTCCTTGTCCTACGAAATAAGTCTATAATCAGTTGCAGAATTTATTCACAAATTTAGTTCACAAATCCATCTTCCTCAACTGACTCCACACGGCTGGCAAAGCATAAAACAGGAACTTGCCTATAAAACCAGCAAAAAAACGTAATCAAATTTTCAAAGCACAAGGCCAACAGGATCAGAGCCATCTAAAGCTCAGGGGGAAGCTGTTCCACAGGGCAGGTGATTTGACTAAGAAGGCACAATATAAAATGACACTGTTCCATAAAATGACACCGCTTTACAGAACGTCCTGGAGCAGGCCCATTTTGCTATATCTAGTGAGACAGTTGGGAGACTATTGACCTCTCAAGTATCCTGGCCCCATACCATAACTGCAGTGGTGGGTTTCAAATTTTTTTACTACCAGTTCTATGGGTGTGGCTTGGTGGGCGTGGCTTGGTGGGCATGACAGGGGAAGGATACTGTAAAATCTCCATTTCCTCGAGATCAGCTGGGACTCAGGAGGCAGAGAATAGATGGGGGAGGGGCCAGTCAGAGGTGGTATTTACCGGTTCTCCGAACTACTCAAAATTTCCGCTACTGGTTCTCCAGAACTGGTCAGAACCTGCTGAAACCCACCTCTGTATAACTGGCACCTTACATTGCACCTGGAAATGTACTGAAAGCAAGTATAGCTTCAGTAATAGTGGGGTGACATGGGTGCACTGTGGCACCCCCAAAACTGTCCATGCTGCCACATTCTGGATCAGCTGCTTTTCAAAGGCAGCTTCATGCATGTTGCAACAGTCCAACCAGGAAGTGACTTAAGGCATGTGTGACTCTGAGTGGTGCCTGTCGATACAGGCACAACTAGACAGAGTTGCACAAATGCTTCCTGACCACAGCTGGCATCTGCTCTTTAAGACTCAACCATGAAACTAGGAGCACCTCCAAATTTTAGCCCGCCTTAATCTAGGAGAGTAGAATCCCATCCAGAACTAGTAATGGAAGGTATCCAGATCCAGAAGCCTTTTGGTACCATTGCTTTATTACTTCTGCCAGTTTAAGAGGATTCCCCCTTAAAGGCAATGTTAAATCAAGTTTATGAGACTAATGGGCAGTGTTGGGCTTTAGTGCCTGAGGTCTTAACAACAGATTTCCACTGTGGCTGATATCTCCAGAGGAAAGGCAGTCTCAGGCAACTGAGCAAAGACTAGGCTCCTGGTTTTATATGTACCGGTATATTATTTTATATATTAGATTTATTAGACTAATCAATGTGTCCTAAGTAACAACAAATAGATAACAAGTACAATACAGGTAGTCCTTTACTTACGACCACAATTGAGCCCAAAATGTATGTTGTTAAGTGAGACGTTTGTCAAGTGAATTTTGTGATCTTTCTTGCCACAGGTGTTAAGTGATTCTTTGCAGTTGTTAAGTAACACGGTTGTTAAGTGAATCTGACTTCCCCATTGACTTTGCTTGACAGGAGGTTACAAAAGGGGATCACATGATCCCGGGACACTGCAACCGTCATAAGTACGAACCAGTTGCCAGGCATCTGAATTTTGATCATGTGACCATGGGGACGCTGCAATGGTCATAAGTCACTTTTTTCGGTGCTGTTGTAACTTTGAACGGTCACTAAATGAACTGTTTTAAGTCGAGGACTACCTAGATATAAAATTGGCACCACATGCAGTCATATTGAAGAGCTCCTTGCAGTTTCTCTCAGAACTGCCTCTACAGGTAGTCCTCGACTTACAACAGCTCATTTAGTGACCGTTCAAAGTTACAACGGCGCTGAAAAAAGTGACTTATGACCATTTTTCACACTTATGACCATGGCAGCATCCCCACAGACATGTGATTTATGCATTTGGATGCTTGACAACTGGTTCACATTTATGAGGGTTGCAGTGTCCCGGAATCATGTTTTGAAACCTTCCAACAAGCAAAGTCAAAGAAGTCAAAGTCACTCAACAACCACGTTACTGATTTAGCGAGTGCAGTGATTCACTTACCAAATGTGGCAAGAAAAGTCATAAAATGGGAGCAAAACTCACTTAACAAATTTCTCACTTAGCAGCATAAATTCTGGGTTCCGTTTTGGTCGTAAGTCGAGGACTATCTGTAATTAGTATCAATCTTAACACTTCCTGTTAATACGGAATAGCGGTCATAATGACCCGGTGCTTTACAAAGATAGGGTGCTTGCTTGACTGCTAATAGTTTCTCTATTAGGAACTGAATAAAAGAGATCAAGCTTACTCCCAGTTAGTACTCTTCAGATGCTCTGAGACTACTCTCTCTATTAACTCCAGCTAGCATGCCAACTGACGGGCTGAAGATCACAACTTGCGGAGGACGCCCGATTGAAGCAGGTCCTTCTCCCTTAGCCTATAAAAGGCGGCCAATTAGGACTGGCATTCCTAGAGGTCACCTAGACCCACCCCACCCGTATGGAAGCCCCGGCCTTCCTCACCGAAACGTGCGGCCTCCGAGATAGTAGAGGAGGCCGATGCCCGCCAGGCCGGCCACGACGTAGAGCGCGCGGTGAAGGGCCGGCAGGCCCAATCCCGACAGCCCCGACGGCGGGGACCCGGATGTCGTAGTGGTTGTGGCGGTGGAAGCAGGCCGGGAGGTACTCTCGTGGCTTTTCTCTTTCGGCGGCAGGGAAGGAGAAAGAGACGCGGCCTCGACGGATTCCGTCTTATTCGAGTATGCCGTCGGCGTCGCTGCGACTACTACGATCCAAAGCGCCAGCGGCCAAACGAAGCCAGTCGCCGCCATTCGGATCGGCAAACGCCGATTCTGAGGAAAAGCGGCCCGGACCGGAAGTGCCTGCGGGGAGGCGCAGTGCAGCGTCGGACCAACTTCCGGTTTCTTACCGCAGTTGGGGAAGTAGGCCCGGACGGATTTCTACCGGGAATTACCTTGTTCTTGGAGCCGTGAATGGAGGTAGTCGAAAGCGGAACCCGAATATCTCAAACCTAAAATAAGGAGAGAAAAATCCGCACAGGGCTAAATAAAAGAGATTAAGTAAACAGCGGGTCGACTCGCAGAAATCGGGACTACAGTTCCCACGCAGCACCGCCGCCTGAGCGAGCCTCAATGGCTATTGGTCAATTTCCCCATGCATCACGGGAAAGGGGGCGGGGCCTTGTCAGAAGCGACGTATCAGGCTGTTGGCGTTATGATGTGTTTGGGAAATGCAGTTCGGCATTCAGCAAAGTTTTTCTTGGAGCGGGTGGAGTTTATGCCGCGGTGCTTCTTGGGAAAATCTCCCTTGATGTTCACAAAAGAGTACCTTGAGGTCGTCCTGCTTCCCGTCATGCCTCGCGGCAACGCGGAGTCTGCTGGGAGTTGTAGGCCAGGCCTGGTTGCCGGTCGACCTCTCTGCTTCTCCTCCTCTCTGCCCTTGGCTTCGCCATGTTCCCCGTCGGTCGTTTTCTCGCCCGCGCTTTGGTGTTGGGGTTCCGGTCCCCGTCCCGTCATTATGCTGAAGCGGCGGCAGCTGCTACGGGCCCTGCACAGCTGGCCTTCACCTTCGCCTCGCCCTCTCAGGTATTGTCATGGCAACCGAACTGAGGCGGGCATGTGGGCCTCGAGGCGACAGTGCCGGACCTGCTGCTGGGGCGCGCATTCGTCGTCGGAACGGTTTTATGGGTTTGGGCATCCGTTAAGCTCGCGTGTTTTGTTAACCCGAGTTTAGCCTGTTGTGTGAACCAACCAGCCCGATGGGAAGGGCAGTTCCTAGTTAACCAGATCGAGATGCAAGCAGGTAATGTAGGCGGAGGAGGAGGAGGCTGGATTCCCTTAACAACTACATGATTCACTTAATAACCCATGGGAAAAAAGGCGACTCACTTAACAGCCGCCTTGGCTTAGCAATTGAAATTGTCCCCATTCTGGTCATAAATCGAGGATTATCTGTATTGGGATTCCTGGATTGGAGCTGGAGGACATAGTTTCAAATTTTTGGTGGCCATGGGTTCTGTACCCAGAGAAATAATAATTATTTTTTTAATTTATATACCATTTGATTGTCAGCAATTCTGGGCAGTATAAAAGTATCCTTCATATGAATCAAGAAAAATAATTATCAGCTCCATCTCTTCTCTTTTGCTTTCTATTTTAAAAAAAAATCCTGGTGCAGGGCTTTTTCTCCTTTTCAGTTTCGTTGGAAATATACCTTTACAGGTAATCCCCGACTTACAAACACAATTGAGCCCAAAATTATTGTTATGTGAATTTTTTTCCATTTTATGAGCTTCCTTGCCACAGTTGTTAAGTGAATCACTGCAGTTGTTAAATTAGTAACACGGTTGTTCAGTGAATCTGGTTTTCCCATTGACTTTGTCAGGCGGTCGCAAAAGGGGATCATATGACCCCGGGACACTACACCGGTCATAAATTTGAGTCAGTTCCCAAGCATCTGAATTTTGATCATCTGACCATGGGGATGGTCGTAAGTGTGAAAAATGGTCATAAATCACTTTTTTCAGTGCAGTTGTAATTTTGAATGGTCAATAAATGAACTGTATGTTGAGAACTATCTGTATTTTCTTTCCCATTTTTTTCCCTACAGATTTTCTACAACGCTGCTGTTGTGAAACAGGTGGATGTTCCCACCTTAAGTGGATCCTTTGGCATCTTGGCTGCTCACGTTCCCACTTTGCAAGTCCTGAGACCTGGCATTGTAACCGTCTTTGATGAGGATGGCTCCTCCAAAAAATACTTTGGTACGTGTGAAAATGATGGCTGGTAAAAGAACAGGAAATTATCTTAGCTGAGGGTATCTTTTAGAAATGATCTGCAGTCCAGTTTTCCAAGGATCTGCAAACGGGGCTTGGGAACCATCAATAATTTATGTTATTTTTTAACATATTAAAAATTATGTTAGTTTAATTTGTTAGTTTAATTAGCTAAAGTAACTGCTGAAGTGTTTCTGAGCACAAACTATTCCTTGAATAAAAACATTCATATTTTTCAAAACTATTGTTCACAGCTAAAGAGAAAGGACTCATTCACCTCCCTAAATTAGTTCTCTTTCTTCCAAATATTGACTAGCTATTAATTTCCAAAGATTAATCACGATAATAGCATCAAGGTCAGGACAAATAATACCACTTTATACCACACTAGTGAAGCCACACTTTGAATAAAACATCTAGTTCTGGTCACGATGATATAAGCATCTTGCTGAGACCCTAGAAAGTGTGCAAGGAAGAGCAACAAAGATGATAAGGGGCCTGTAGGCTAAATCCTATGGTGCATGGCTAAGGGAGCTAGGTATGTCTGGTCTATCTAAGAGAAGAATTAAGGGAGATATGATAACTGTCTTCCAGTACTTGAGGGGTTGTCTCAGAGAAGAGGGAACTGACATATTCTCAGTACCAGAAGGCAGGACAAGAAGTAATGGGTGGAAGCTTATTAAAGAGAGATCCAACCTAGAAGTAAGGAGAAATTTTCTGACAGAATTAACGGAATAGCTTGCCTCCTGAGGTTGTGGGTGCTCCATTACTGGAGGTTTTCAAGAACAGACTGGACAATCATTTGGTCAGGATGGTATACGATCTCCTGCCTTAAGCTGCGGGCTGGACTTAGGCCTCCAAGGTCCCTTCCAGTCCGGTGATTCTATGTTCTATGTACCTATATATGAACCACGGTGGCCCAGTGGTTAGAGTGCAGTACTGCAGGCTACTTCTGCTGACTGCCGGCCGCCTGCAATTTGGCAGTTCAAATCTCACCGGCTCAAGGTTGACTCAGCCTTCCATCCTTCGGAGGTCTGTAAAATGAGGACCCAGATTGTTGGGGGCAAGAGGCTGACTCTGTAAACCGCTTAGAGAGGGCTATAAAAGCAGTGTGAAGCGGTATATAAATCTTAAGTGCTATTGCTATATATGCACAGAAAGGATTAAAAGTGGCCAGGCTCACTCCCCTTCAACCACTGAGCTGATAAAATGGTAGCAATGTAAGATGCCTGACTTGGCAACAAACTAGTCCTTGACTTACAACCATTTGTTAGTGGCCGTTATAACAGCATTGAGAAAAATGACATGATTGTTTTTCATACTTATGACCCTTGCAGCATCCCGTGGTCAGGTGATCAAATTTCACACACATGGCAACTGGCATGTATTTATGATAGTTGCAGTATCCTGGGGTCACGTGATCACTTCTTGTGACCTTCTGACAAGCAAAGTCAATGGGGGAAGCCAGATTCACTCAACAACCATGTTACTAACATAACTGCATTGATTCACTTAACACCTGTGGCAAGAAAGGTTGCAAAATAGGGCAAAAACTCACTTAACTGTCTTGCTTAGCAACAGAAATGTTGAGCTCAATTGTGGTCATAAGTTGAGGAGTACTTGTACTTTGCCTCAGTTAAGAGAGGAAGCCCCTCCACCCTAATGCACTCTAGTTATATTTAGATTAATTCAAGTCCCTGGTTAACTTTCTCCAGGCATGTTAGACCAGGGGTCACCAACCTTTCGGACCTCAGGGACCACCAAATTCATAATTTTAAATCCCGCGGACCACTAATATGATTTTTTTTAAAGATAAATAGTATTTAGTGCAATATAAAAATGCAAATAATTTTTCTGCGGACCACCAAAATTTTCTCATGGACCACCAGTGGTCCACGGACCACCAGTTGGTGACCACTGTGTTAGACTACCATTCCCAGGATTCTTCATTGTTTCTTCATTGAAATTTGAATTATTGGGGGGGAGGCCCTTTTTCTTTGAGGAAATGAATGGTTTTTCCCCCACAATGCATTTTTGTGGAGAAGAGGAAGATATATGGGAAAACCTGAAAGTATACCTTAAGCATCCAGCAGAAATCTTCCTTTTCCTCTGGATATTTTAAATAATTAGAGGATTTGTGGTTGCTCTATTTTGCTGGTGGTTTTGCTTTAGCTTTGTTATAGAGTCTGCATTTTCTGCCCTCTGGCTGGTCCTCCCACCATCATTGATTGTTGCTTTCTACCTCATGCATTTCATTAGCCAGACGTCACCCAGAGAACATCCATCACCGCCTATCTAGAAAAGGAATGAAATAAGCAAATCTCTGTAGGGAGGGAATTCTAATCACTCGGGGCCTTTGTCACTGACTGATTATACCATTTCTTTGCAACTGTGTAGTGAGCAGCGGTTCTCTCACCGTGAATGCAGATTCCTCTGTCCAGCTGTTAGCTGAAGAAGTGGCTTTATTGGATCAGCTCGATGCTGCGGTTAGTATTTGTCTGTCTGCTCCTCTTTTCATTTCTTCCCTCCACCTCCCTCTGCGGACAGTCCCCGCTTGGCTGCCAAATTAGGAGGGATTTCTCTGCACCATGCTGACTCAGCAGCACTGCAGTTCGCTCTCTTTCAAAAAAAAAAATCAATTCTGCTGCAGCTCAATTACCATTTCAGTCAGTATTTAAAGTAAAAAAATGCTTTAATCTTTGCAGCTCAGGGTTGAAATGAAGGGTCCTTGGTGCTCTCTGAGCTTGGTGGTTTTCTTGCAGACGTTTCATTACCCAAACTAGGTGATATCATCAGTGCTAGTAAGGAGTGGGGTTTAAACTGAGAGCAAACCCCATTCCTTAGTGGCACTGATGATGTTACCTAGTTGGGTAATGAAATGTCTGCAAGAAAACAGTCAAGCTCCGAGAGCACCAAGGATCTCTCAAGTACTAATCTCCTGAGTATTAAAGATTCTGTAGAAGACATGAACGGGACACCCTACTTATTAATGCAAACATGCTGGTTGGCAGTCAGTAGAGATTCTCAGTCATCCAGGTCATGGTTGTCCCAAAGGTGCTTTTTCAGGAGGCAACTGGACTTTCTTACTTTTTCTTTTGAAGACGTTTCACTTCTCATCCAAGAAGCTTCTTCAGCTCTGACAGGATAGTGGGGAATGGAAGGATTTATATTCCTTGCAGACAGTTGGTCATTTGCATCCTTTTAGAGGGTCGTTGAAGCACTTGGAGGTTTATCTGTGTCCTCAGGGTCACCTGAGTGGTGCTCCTGGTTCCTGTAATCTGCAATTTTTTCCTCTGGAAATCCATTCCTACTCCCACACCATTCCAAGGGTGTTCATCCCAAATTCTATAGCTAAAAGTCTGTAGAGATTCTCAGCCATCCAGGTCATCCATGCTGGCAATTCTGGGAGTTGAGGTCCATGCATCTTAAAGTTCCTGAGGTTGAGGAACACTACCCTATACAGCAGGTGCCTTTTGGTCCACATCAATTTCTCTTTCCCTAAAAAGGCCCCCACATCTACTGATGTTGCTTCTTTTGCCTTAAACCCTGATATTTTTTTTCCTGTACACAGACAGCCAAGTCAAACTTGGACAAAGCCTTGTCGGAACTCGCATCGGCCACCGACGAGGTAGCAAAAGCAGAAGCGCAGATCAATGTGGAAGCCAACGAAGCAATTATGAAAGCTTTGGAGTGAGCAGGTAAGTAATTCTCGTTGGGTTTCTGCTTCGGTTTAGCCTCCGACACCTGCTTACAGCTCCCTGTTCAGTCTCCAACTGGCATTTGAGGATTTGTAGTCGAGGGGTGCAGCGTTTTTTTCTGGTCAGGCAATACAGATAGTCCTTGACTTATGACCACAACGGAGCCCATAATTTCCATTGCTAAGCAAAACAGTAGTTAAGTGAATTTTACCACATGTTACTATTTTTCTTGGCACGGTCGTTAAGTGAATCACTGAAGTTGTTAAGTTAGTAACATGGTTGTTAAGTGAATCCGGTTTCCTCCTCGACTTTACTTGTCAGAAGGTCACAAAAGGACCCCGGGACACTGCAACCGTCATAAATACATGCCAGTTGCCAAGAGTTTTGATCACGTGACCTTAAGGATGTTGCAAGGGTCATAAGTGTGAAAATGGTCATAAGTCATTTTTTTCAGTGCTGTTGTAACTTTGAACAGTCACTAATCAAATGGTTTTAAGTTGAGGACTACCTGTAAAGGCTATGTTCTTGACTGTGGAGCTGTGGGCTGGGCTCCAAAAGATTTTTAGGGCCATACGCCGTAGATGCAGGTAGTCCTCGACTTATGACTGGTGACTTAATGACTGTTCGAAGTTACAACCAATCTGAAATAGGGTGGGGGGTTTTTTTGGTACTTCTGGTTTTCAGCATCAGCAAATCCACGGTCATTAAGCGAACCAATGGTACTGGGTGGGCACGGTTTTGCCAGGAATTGGAAGTCAAAGCCGGATTTCAGGGAAACCGTCATAAAATGTAGTCGCATGACTGTGGGATGCTGCAAATGGTGGTAAACGCAGCCTGGTTGCCCAAAGTGAGGACACATGACTACGGCGATAGGGAAACCTCCAGAACTTCAAATCGGGGTTGTAAGTAACCCCAGGTAGGTCCACCGAAACTTTGAACTGTCACTAGGCAGTAAATCCAGGAATACCTATACATTCTTACCATTATGGTTAGTGCAAAACGAAACAGAAGGGAGGAGAAAGAGGGAGAAAAAAGGAAAAAGACAGAGAAAAGAGGAAGGGAGGAAAAGGAGAAAAAGAGGGAAGGAAGGAGAAAGAGGGAGAAGAAAGGAAAAAAGAAAGAAGGGAGGAATGGAGGAAGGAAAAAAGATAAAAACGAGAAGGAAGGAAGGAGAAGTAGGGAGGGAGGAAAGAAGGAAGGAAGGAGCCACGCACAAGGACCCCATGCCACCTAGGTAGGCCATCAAGCATTAAGAAAGACCGTGCTCAGGTGAGATTTGGCAGCTGCCTCAGAGGTGTCCTGTGGTTTGATCGTGACTTGCCAGGTTTGGTCATTCAGCATATAGGGTTTTTTTGTCCCCCCTTGTCTTCCAATTTCCTCTCTGCTCTATGATCCATCCAAGAGTCTTTCTTCAGCTCAACAGTGGAATAAAACAACTTCCGTAAGGGGAGCACCCCGGGCGGACACCCAGAATCCCAGACTGAAGATTTCTCAGTGTCCGATTGAAAGAGAATTGCCGGCTGGGTTCACACAGCTTGCTAAAACGTGGATGAATTTGTGGATTCAGGATATTAGAATAATAGAATAGAATAGAATAGAATAGAATAGAATAGAATAGAATAGAATAGAATAGAATAGAATAGAATAGAATAATAGAGTTGGAAGGGACCTTGGAGGTCTTCTAGTCCAACCCCCTGCTTAGGCAGGAAACCCTACACCACTTCAGACAAATGGTTATCCAACATCTTCTTAAAAACTTCCAGTGTTGGAGCATTCACAACTTCTGGAGGCAAGTGGTTCCACTGATTAATTGTTCTAACTGTCAGGAAATTTCTCCTTAGTTCTAAGTTGCTTCTCTCCTTGATTAGTTTCCATCCATAGCTCCTTGTCCTACCCTCAGGTGCTTTGGAGAATAGCTTGACTCCCTCTTCTTTGTGGCAGCCCCTGAGATACTGGAACACTGCTATCATGTCTCCCCTAGTCCTTCTTTTCATTAAACTAGACATACCCAATTCCTGCAACCGTTCTTCATATGTTTTAGCCTCCAGTCCCCTAATCATCTTTATTGGGGGGCTTTCCGTGGGCAGCAGGGCCTGGTAAGGTCAGAACCTGGCTTGGTACCTGGACAGGAGACCATCGGGGAGCACGAGGACAGTCAGCTAGTCTGGGAAATTTAAAATGAGCTGGGCGAAGGCAACGCTGTATTGCTGTAACGGAGCCAATAAAATTGCACAGGCTTGTTCATGAAATCACCAGGATTTGGGCTCCACCCAAGGAAGACTTTAAGTTTGAGTGGGGGAAACCCAGCCTGATCATGTCTAGGTCCTCATGCTAAGCCATCGTCTGATTCATGTGTTTGGGCAAAGCCTATCGTGTGAATGAATGCAGCAATTACGAGTGGCTGGCGGCTTTCTGTCTGAAAAGGGAATGCTGAAAAAGCCACCTCTGGCCACCCAGTACAGCCTGGAGGAGCAGCTACATTTTCTCTCTTTTTTAAATATGGTTTCCTCCTTCTCCGGCCTAGCGTCTTCCAGGTAGATAGGATTGCAACTTGCCAGGATTCAGCAGTGTGTTTCCTGCGCATGTCAGGAGCTCTGGCCCAGCGCTTCTGGAGGGTGCCTGGCCGAGGGAACGCTGCATTAGAAGGAAATTACGAAGATGCCCTCAAGATAGACGAGTGTGTTTCTCATCTTCCCCAACCTGAAGATGTGTGGACTTCATCTCCCAGAATTCCCCAGCCAGAGTTGCTGAGGTTGGGAAATGCTGCTCTAGAGACTTAATCAGATGGTAGGGCTTAGACTTAGGAGATGTCTAGGCCAGGGGTCTCCAACCTTGGCAACTTTAAGCCTGGCGGACTTCGACTCCCTGAGTCCGCTCAGATTATAAATGTCCACTCTGCATCTCCAGGGAGGTAAAGCATCGGGAGTGTTGCTCGGCATCTCTCTGCCACTAGGTGGCGCAGCAGGATAAGAAACCTGCATTGACATCCTTCTGATAAGAACTTCAACTGAATGCACTTTTGATTTTCAGTACAGGTAGTCCTCAACTTACTACCGATTGCTAAGCGACCGTTCAAAGTTGTGATGGACCTTGAAAAAAAACTACTTGCAGTCCAGATTTGAAGTTAACGACGTCCGGCTGAGGATGGTCATGTGACCACATTTGGGATGCTCGGCAGCTGATCTGCATTTACAGCCGTTTGCAGCATCCCACAGTCACACGACTGCAATTTTTAATGTTTTTGTCGGAAGTCAACGTTTACTTCCATTTTCCACACAAAAGCACCCCATAGCAAACAATGGGTTCCCTTAATGACCGTGGCGTTTGCTTTGTGACTGCCACATTTGCTGAACGGCTGCCAGAAAAAAAAGGTCTAAAATTGGACAGGGCGACGGTGACCCGCTTTATGACCATCACAATCTCTGATGTGAGCTCAATTGTCATAAGTTGAGGACTACCTATATTTTAATACATGTCCATGTGGAGAAAGAAGCACAAAACTGTCACTTAGTACAGAAAAGTTCTTGTAAAAAATGAGAGGCCAAGCTGCATGCAAATAGCAATAGCACTTAAGACTTATATTACAGCCCTGTTACAGGCCTCTCTAAGCTGTTTGCAGAGTCAGCATTTTGCCCCCAACAATCTGGGTCCTCATTTACTGACCTCGGAAGGATGGAAGGCTGAGTCAACCTTGAGCCCACCAGGATCGAACTCCTGGCAGTGGGTAGAATTAGCCTGCAATGTTGCATTCTAACCACTGCATCACTGTTCAGATATGTTGCTAGTTAACTGCCGATGTTACCTAGTTGGATAGTGAAACTTCTCCAAGAAAAACCACCAAGCTCAGAGAGCACCAAGGACCCCACAGTTCAATCCTGAGCTACAAATATTCTCTTCTATTGGATAAAGATCTTTCCGTCTGCTCCTCTTTAATCCTTGGGAAGATTGCAGCTATGAGAGTTGTGAACGTGGAAGTGGGTAATTTTTTTGCAGAGCCCCTTCTACCAAACCGCATTACTTCTAGCAGCATTTCTAAGAATTGCATTATCATCATGGGGTAGGAATTAATTCACTCTTGCTGCCAAAACAAAAACGGTGCTAAGTTGCAATTCTTGTCTGTGCCTGACTTGTTTTGATTGGCAGAAGCTCTGCAAAGTTTCAGACAGGTTTTTCCCCCCAGTCTTAATGGAGATTAAACACGGGACCTCCTGTATGTAGAACAGGTGTTTTACCACTGGGCCTGTCACTATGGGGAAGTGGAATTATACAGCTTCAGCCGGTCGTGGGGGCAGGGGGCAGGACTTGAGCGGCAGTAAAGTTGTTTTTTGTCTAATTTCTGTTCCAAACCCAGAAAGCAAATAGCCAGGGTCAACTTGCAAAACCTGGCTGTAAAATTTCCTGATCTTCCTTCTCTTTCTCCGTTACAGGAAATTCCACCACTGTTGCTTCAGAAGTGGCCTCCTTAAGTTCTGGACCTCTCCTCATCCTTCCCTCTCTTCTTTCGGTCTGTACAGAGTTTGTGAATAAAGCTTGACAATTAACTGTTACCGATTAAAGCAGAAGGTTAGGCCAAAGGTCCTATTTTATTCCTTGACTTTTCTGTTGCTTTTTCAATTATGACTCCTGAAATCAGCTTGTCATATTTATAAAATACAGTGGATGCATGGCGAAACCAATGCATCTAAAATCAAAACAGTCTCTGTTTCTTGATCAGGATAAATTGACGCTCCTTATGGGGCCATCCAGGGTTTAGTGGGTGCGTGCATTGAGCATGAAAAGAAATAGCTAACTTCAGATATCTAAACAGTTTTCAGACATGAGTCCCTTGGTGCTCTCTGAGCTTGGTTGTTTTCTTGCAGATGTTTCATTACCCAAACTAGGTGACATTTTCTGTGCACTGATGATGTTAGCTGGTTTGGTAATGAAACGTCTGCAAGGAAGCAGCCAAGCTCAGAGAGCACCAAGGACCCCTTATTTCAACCCTGAGCTACAAATATACTCCTTTAATAGTTTTCAGACAACAATTGGTGTGCTTTAAGTCTCTGGAGTGGGCGAGAATCGGTAGGTAAAAATGAAAGACAAGCACCTTTTTTCTGTTGGAATATAATGTTTTGATAGTAAGAGTTGCTTAATGGGAGAATAATTCTTCACTCAAAGTACAGATAGTCCTCGACTTACAACTGTTCATAGTGACCATTCAAAGTTACAATAGCGCTGAAAAAAGTGACAGGATCGTTTTCCACAGTTGCGACCTTTTGATCACATGATCAAAATTCAGATACTTGGCACCTGGTTCATATTTGTGACGGATGCAGCGTCCCGGGGTCATGTGATCCCCTTTTGCGATCTTCTAACAAGCAAAGTCAATGGGGAAGCCAGGTTCACTTAACAACCAGTTTACTAACTTATCAGTTGCAGTGATTCACTTCACAACTGAGGCAAGAAAAGTCATAAAATGGGGCAAAACTCACTCAACAAATGTCTCACTTCACAACAGAAATTTTGGGCTCAGTTGTGATCGTAAGTCGAGGATTACCTGTATTGAAGCGTAAGATGAATAGGTGAATAATCAGATTTATAAATTATAAAAGGTGTAGAGTAGATGTGAAATACTAGTGTAAAGGTCAGAGTTGGACAAAATGAACCCCAGACTCTCTCCAACCTCTCTCATTCCACCTGGGATACCTTTCGATCAAATGGGAATGTCAAGCCCAGTAGACAAAAATCATTTTAAGCATTCATTTTGCAAGACGATTTTTATAAAAGCCAAACGTACAACATTCCCAAACAAACACATTCCCAAACCTTGTTTCACCAAGATAAGCCTTTTTAAAAAAAAAAACAGTTGCCTCCTGAAAGCGGGCCGTTAAAGCACTTCCCTTGAAGCCTACATAGCTTCTTCCCCTATCAGATATCTTACATTTAAAAATATTGCTTTAATTTCAAAAATGTGTGCTGCCAGCATGCTACATAACAGCCATTCCTGGCATGATCTTTATTTCCAAGAATGCCTCTAGTCCCAGAAGCTTTCTTAGAAAAGAAAATGATTTTTAAAAAAAATGGCAGAATCGTGTTCTGGAAGTAGAAAATGATTTTAAAAAAAATGGCAGAATCGTGTTCTGGAAGTGCACCCCCGGGTCCCAAATAAAGGCACAGGAGGCGAGGACAGGAGAAAACATCGGATGGAGTTAGAGAGGGTGGCTGTTAAATTACCGTATTTTTCGGACTATAAGACGCACCGGTGTATAAGATGCACCAAGATTTCGAAGAGGTAAGTAAGAAAAAAAAGTTTTTGCCTTCCCCCAGCCCCCAGGAGCACTCTGCAGGCCTCCCAAACCCTCTGTGCGCCCCGTTTTTTGCAAAAACGGGCCTGTTTTTTACCCATTTTTGCGAAAAACGGGGCACACAGAGGGTTTGGGAGGCCTGCAGAGTGCTCCTGGGGGCTGGGGGAAGGCAAAAACGCCCCCATTTTTGCAAAAAACAGGCCCATTTTTTGCAAAACTGGGACGCGGGGGCAGGGCTTCGGGAGGCCAAAAATGGCTATATTCGGTGTATAAGATGCACCAACATTTCCACCCTCTTTTAGGGAGGAAAAAGTGCATCTTATATTCCGAAAAATACAGTAGGTATCATTATTTTACGTTGTTTTTTTTTTTTTAGAATAGTAAGAAAAAAAATCAAAACCTGGCAAGATTTGCTTGTCTTACAAACATTTCAGATACGTTATATACAGGTAGTCCTCGACTTGCAACAGTTCGTTTAGTGACCATTCAAAGTTGCAACGGCACTGAAAAATGTGACTTAAGACCGTTTTTCATAGTTACAACCTTTGCAGCATCCCCATGGTCACGTGATCAAAGTTCAGATGCTGGGCCACTGGCTCATATTTATGACGGCCGCAGTGTCCCGGGTCACGTGATCCCCTTTTGCGACCTTCTGACAAGCCAAGTCAATGGGGAAGCCAGATTCACTTAACAACCAGGTTGCTAACTTATCAACTGCAGTGATTCACTTAACAACTGTGGCAAGAAAAGTCGTAAAATGAGGCAAAACTCACTCGACTCTCTCACTTAACAACAGAAATTTGGGGCTCCAATGTGGTTGTAAGTCAAGGACTACCTGTATTTACTTTTTAAAGAAACAAATTCAGATAGGAGGAGGAGGAGGATTCCTCACTAGCTATGGTACTTTTTCAGGCACCGAGTTGGATAGAAGGTATGTTGGAGGTCTTCACCGCCATGGTTGGAGGGGGAAGGACACTCATCTCCAGAGTTTTCCAACAGAAGTCTTCACCAACAGTATCTGGGAACATCATTGGCAAAGCTGAACATCCTTGGCGTATAAATGTGGTTTTGATTTTGATTTCGTAGGGGTCATTTATTTATTTACATCCCGCCTTTATTAATTTTTACAAATAACTCAAGGCGGTGAACATATCCAACACATCCTCCTCCTGTTTTCTCCACAACAACCACCCTGTAGGGTGGGGTGGGCTGAAAGAGAGGGACTGGCCCAAAGTCACCCAGATGATTTTCATGCCTAAGGCGAGACTAGAACTCACTGTCTCCTGGTGATTGGTCCCAAATCAACCAGTCAGATTTCATGCTTAAGGTAGGACTAGAACTCACGCTCGCTTGCTTTCTAGCCTGGCGCCTTAACCATACACCAAACCCAGCTCTTTAGGTTTATGTACCTAAGTCAGTTTTGTGTAACCTGGTAATCAGAGTTAAACCCTGGCTTAAACATCCAGAGAGTGCTGTAATGTAGCTCTTATTTGCCATCTGTTTGGGCTTTTTTTTTTTTTTTTTTTTTTTTTTTTCAAAGCACAATGCCAATTTCTCAGATATATTGCAAATCATCTCAAAAGAGTAGTTTGTTTGCTTGTTTTTTGTTTTTTGTTTTTAAAAATACTTAGAATATTTGAAATCAGCACAGAGGAAGTTGCAGTTCCAGAGACGGTTGCAGACAAAATCCATGCAGCATCCATTATTTTCGGGAGAAAAGTCTGTCTCGGCTCTCATTTGGCCGAACCTCCCATTTCCAAGGCTCCTGCTGCCCGTTCCTGGCTCCTCTTCCCCGTGACCCAAATCGGCCCTTTGCTTTCTTTTCTCTCTTCCTTCCCCCCCCCCCCCTCGAATTTCACCCGTTCTGCTGTGACGCCAGCTTAGTGGGTTGTGCCCACGTCAGCCTGGGTGTGATGATGCTGTTATTTTTGGTCTTGCCACCTAGGATGCAGTCTTGGTCCTTTCTAATCCTGTCTTGTATCACCACCTCTCTTGCGCGCGTATTCTCACTCTCTCTTGCAAGAGATCAAAAAATAGACCCTCTGGGGCCTTTTTTTTTTAAAGAGGCTTTCTTTGCTTTGAGTTTATTAAAAGCAACTAGCAGATTATTCCAAGCTCTTGTCTCCTGCTTCCCTCCCTCTTTCCTCCCCCCTCCCCAGTCTCTTCCTTTCTAAAGGTCAGATGTTCCCGCAACCAGAGCTAATCCTAATTAAAACATGACCGGAATAACCAGCAACAGACCATCTTTTGATGTTTTGCTTCCAGCTTGCTTCTCTCTTCAGCTCCTTTCTTTGTTCCACCGCACCCTCCAGCCCCTCTGTTTCCCCCAACCCCCACCCCTCCAAAAAAACAACACCAGTAATCTGCTTCTGACGGTTTGGTAAAATATCATGGGTTGGCTGGCATGCTAGATGATGTGGTTTAAGCCGTATCTCGCTTAAGAAGTTTGCCTGCTCTTCTTTAAAAAAAAAAAAACAGTATTGAAGAAAGCAGCCAGTGCTGCATTTCTCACAGAGTGGGAGTTATGCAAATCTTGGGGGGGGGGGGCAGAAAATACTAGAAGGAAATGTCTACGTTCGCATAATGCGCTGATCTATCGTGGGATTGGTTTCGGAGGGTTGGTGACATGTCTGAATCCAGCATCGGTTGTTTATAAAATTACAGTTTATGATTCGGTTATTGTATAAACCAGGGGTGAAATTCAAAATTTTTCCCTACCGGTTCTGTGGGCGTGGCTTGGTGGACGTGGCAGGGGAAGGATACTGCAAAATCTCCATTCCCACCCCACTCTGGGGCCAGCCAGAGGTGGTATTTGCCGGTTCTCTGAACTACTCAAAATTTCCGCTACCGGTTCTGCAGAACCTGCTGAATTTCACCCCGGTATAAACCCATCCAACTGTGTTTGGGTTAATAAATTGTCTAAAGAAGGCATGTCCAACCTTGGCGAGTTTAAAACCTGTGGATTTCAATTCCCAGAATTCCCCAGCCAGCGTGGGCTGGCTGGGGAATTCTGGGAATTGAAATCCACAAGTTTTAAAGTTGCCAAGGTTTGATACGCCTGGTCTAAAGGGATCCATGGCTTTGATTCTCCTCTTTTTCTTTCTCTGGCCCCTTCCTCTAGCCCTCTAAATGGGGAGTCCATCCATTCATGCTTTTGCAAGCCATAAATCCCTCTCTTACAACCCACAACCTTCAGAAATGGGGCAGGAGGAAGGGCGGGTTGAGGGAGAGACTGCATTCAAAGGGCATTGATGTAAAATTAGGCAGCAAAAATGGCCTGTTTTCCAGGACAGGGGTCTCCAAACTTGGAAGCTTTAAGACTTGTGGACTTCAACTCCCAGAATTCCCCAGCCAGCCATGCTGGCTGGGGAATTCTGGGAATTGAAGTCCACATGTCTTAAAGTTGCAAGGTTGGACACCCCTGGTCTAAAGGAATGCAGGGCTTTTGCACGGAAAGTGGATCTCATCATAGCAAAGAGATTTCAAATGCACTGTATGAAGAGAGACCATATAAATTCCTGAAGACCCAAGTGTGAAGCGCAGCTGTTTTCCTACAGAATGAGAACAGAATTCGAGACGGCAGGTCTTCCAATCGATTGCATGAGATGTCCACGGTCAGAAGCAATCTGCCTTTGAACAAGAATTGTCAGTACTGCTGCTTTTAGCTCCCGGCTAGGTGGCTTGGGACCAACCAGCCTGCCCTTCCCCGTTTATTAGGGCTATCCTCCCAGAATGCCTTGCGAGAGTGGCAGGAGAGGGATTCTGGGAGTTGCAGTTTCCACAGAAAAGGAGAGAACCAGATTGGTTAAGAGTGCAGCCACTCTCACATAAACAGCATATAACTAAAGGTAGCGAACGTATTCCTTCCTCTTCTATTTTTTCCCACAACAACAACAACAACCCTGTGAGGTGAGTTGGCCTGAGAGAGAGTGACTGGCACAAGATCACCCAGCCAACTGTCATGCCTAAGGCGTGATTAAAACTCCCCGTCTCCTGGTGATTGGCCCAAAGTCACTCATCTGACTTTTCATGCCTAAGGCGGGACTAGAACTCACTGCTCCTGGTTTCTAGGCCAGCACCTTAACCACTACACCAAACCATCTCTCATATATAGTCATTATTTTCCTCTTTTTCTTCTTTGTTGGAACCTCTTATTACAGGTAGTCCTCGACTTACGACCACAACTGAATTTATGTTGCTAAGTGAGAAATAGGTTAAGTGAGTTTTGTCCTGTTTTACGACTTTTTCTTGCCACATTTGTTAAGTGAATCGCTGCAGTTGTGAAATTAGTCAGCCAGTTGTTAAGTGAATCTGGCTTCCCCATTGACTTTGCTTGTCAAAAGGTCGCAAAAGGGAACCCCGGGGACACCGCAACCGTCATAAATACGAACCAGTTGTCAAGCCTCCGAATTTTGATCGCATGACCACGGGGATGGCTGCAACGGTCGTTAAGTGTGAAAAGCGGTGATAAGTCACTTTTTTTCCAGTGCCGTTGTAACTTCGAAGGGTCAGTAAATGAACTGTTGTAAGTCGAGGACTACCTGTATCTCCTCCTGCCTCTCCAAGCCCTGGGCAACTCCCAGCAGGTCCACCCAACCATGCTCCGGATTAAATCTCTTCAGCTGTCTGGGGTTGGCCGCTGCTTGTTTTCAAGGAGTTTTCTCTTATGTGTTTCACACACACACACACACACACACACACACACACACACACACACACACACACACACACACACACACACACTCTCACACATCCTCCCCACCCCCTGGCTGTTCTAAGATGGCTTTTCTCTGGGTAATGAGATATGAGGTGAGGAATGTGGGCTGCTGGCCAGGAGTCCTTCCCCTGCCCCAGACCCCACCAACGCCCTCTCCTCCTCCTCCTCCTCCTCCTCCTCCTCCTCCTCCTCCTCCTTATAAGGTCCGGTCTCTGAGGCCTCCTTGCTCGCCTCCTTTCTAGGGAAGAGCCGGCCCAAAGCAAACCCCTTTCCAAGAGTCCAGCCGCCTCCTTCGCCCTTTTTTGCCTTCACCCAGGAATGTCCGAAGCGGGCTGGGGCTGCCAGTGGCCTGGCTTGAGCCAAGGTTTCCGGCCGGTGGCCAGAACAGAAGCAGAGGGAGAGACGAGAAAGGGGATGGAGGCATCCCTGCTGGTTAGTTTTTAACAGCCAGGCAAGTCCTCCAGGGTTGGTCTGGATGGAAGCCATTTTCCTCACGAGACAAACCCACTGAGGCAATTCAAAGCCATGGGATAATACAGGCAGTCCTCGGCTTAACGAGCACAGTTGAGCCCAAAATTTCTGTTGTTAAGTGAGACATTGGTTAAGTGAGTTTTGTCCCGTTTTACGACCTTCCTTGCCACCGTTGTTAAGTGAGTCACTGCATTTGATAAGTAAGTAACCCGGTTGTTAAGTGAATCTGGCTTCCCCATTGACTTTGCTTGTCAGAAGGTCACAAAAGGGAATCGCATGACCCCCTCCCCCCCCCGGACACTGCAACCGTCATAAATATGAGTCAGTTGCCAAGCGTCTGAAAGCTACAAAGGTCGTAACTGAAAAACGGTCATAAGTCACTTTTCTCAGTGCCGTTGTAACTTTGAACGGTCACTAAATGAATTGTTGTAAGTCAAGGACTATCTGTAGGTCCTTTTTGGTACAGGTAGTCCTCGACTTACAACAGTTCATTCAGTGACCGTTCAAAGTTACAACGGCGCTGAAAAAAGTGACTCATGACCGTTTTTCACTCTTACGACCTGTGCAGCCGTCTCATGGTCACATAATCAAAATTCAGACGCTTGGCAAATGACTCATATTTATGACAGTTGCAGTGTCCCTGGGCTATGTGATCCCCTTTTGCGACCTTCTGACAAGCAAAGTCAACAGGGAAGGCAGATTCACTTAACAACCGTGTGGCTATCGTAACAACTACAGTGATTCACTTAACAACTGTGGCAAGAAAAGTTGTAAAATTCGCTTCACAAATGTCTTGCTTGGCGACAAAAATTTGGGGCTCAGTTGTGGTCATAAGTCAAGGACTACCTGTATGCTCAGAGGCACTGTGCATTTTGGTCCTGGTTGAGGTTGGGGGGAGGAGAGAAAACATCCTCGTATCCCAAGAAACTGGTCTTTGGATATCTTGATCATTTTTATCCTCCTGGAGAAAGCTCAGCAAATAATCGTAAATATAGGTAGTCCTCAATTTACAACCATTCATTTAGTGACCATTCAAAGTTACAACAGCCGTGAGAAAAGCGACTCAAGTGGTCCATGCACTTAGAACTGTCTCAGCATCCCCATGGTCACATGATCAAAATTGGGGTGTTTGCCAGCCAGCTTGTATTTATGACGATTGCAGTGTACCAGGGCCATGTGACGGAATCCACCATCCCAGCTGGCTTCCAACAAGCAAAGTCAATGGGGGGTACCCGGATTCGCTTAATGACTGCATGTCTCGCTTAACAATTGCACTGTTTTGCTTTACAACCATGTCAAAAAAAAAAAAAGGTAATATCGGGCCCAAATTATTTAACAATCGCCTTGCTTAGCAACAGAAATTCTGGTCCCAATTTTGGTTGTTAAGTCAAAGACTACCTGTGTTGTTTGTGTAGTTGGGTCAGAGGAAGGACTGGACTGCCTTGGTGTATACGTTGTGTATACTCCAAAAACAATGTGCTTCGGTCCTTTGAGTGGCTAGGGGAGCTCGTTCCAACCAGAGAAAGGCAGAATTTGGACCGTGAGCCTTTGACCCAATTTAAACTGCTTCTCCAGCCTTCTCACCTGTCTGGGTGCTGAAATTGGTGGATAATGTGCCCCATTTTCCGGAAGGCCTAGCGGAGGTTTTTCCTTCCCTTGGGGAGATCATTCAACCTCCTTCTTCCGAGTTCAGATAAGGGAAACGTGACCCTGCCAACTCAGCATGAGGGCTTGCCAGAAAGGGGCACGACAGATTTGTTCCTCTCCCAGAACAGGTTACCCCACGCCTGTCAAAGCCCGACTGCAGAATCCAGGAAATATTCAAGAGAGTCTCTCGTGTTCTACGGAGGTCCTATCCAGATTGAGCCTGTCTTCTCCAGATTGAGGCCTCTCCCTGACCCTCTGTGGTAGACAAATACGGCGAGGAGGACAGTTGAGGCAGAAGTCAGCCC
The DNA here is from genome assembly GCA_003457575.1 of Thermophis baileyi. NCBI lineage: Eukaryota > Metazoa > Chordata > Lepidosauria > Squamata > Dipsadidae > Thermophis > Thermophis baileyi. The sequence continues at coordinate 3,359,835 of QLTV01009056.1, forward strand.
CCAGCACAAGCGGTGCTTCGTGTACTGGGAATCGAAGCATCTTCCACCCACCAGCCCTCTGGCACTTGGGGTGGTGATTCATATGGACCTGGGTGAACTCTCGGGACTGTGGGGGGGGGGGAAATCTTGGTAGATCTATCACGGTGCAGTAAATCTAGAGCAAGGGTGTCCAACCTTGACAACTTTAAGACCTGTGGACTTCAATTCCCAGAATTCCCCAGCCAGCCATGCTGGCTGGGGAATTCTGGGAGTTGAAGTCCACAAGTCTTAAAAGTAACCAAGGTTGGACACCCCTGCTCTAGAGCAACTATTTGGGAAACTAGGCCCCAATGTACCTACCAGCAGCAGGACGGGGAAAGCGGTGCGAGAACCGGTTATCGTCCAGAGTTGCGACATCTCTAGAAAGGGTGTGACACCATCTCACAAGCAGAACAACAGATCAGAGAAGATGTTACTTAGGTGTCCGCTTTCCAAGACAGAGAACTACACCGCCACATAAAAAAAAAACAGCAGTGGGGACTCAGCCAGCCGCCTGCTTTCGTGTTTCAAATGGACACTTGACCATATAAGGGGACAGAATCACATTTGGGGAAATGATAAAGAGTCGAGGCACAGCGACTTATCTTTCCCACTTTTTTTTGGGGTCCTCGCCTATTCGTAACGTGAGAATCAGGCTAACCTTGCAGATTTTTGTCAGGATTAGTGGCACCACCTCGGTCTGGCATCTTTATATTTTCGGCTGTGGTAGGAGGGTAGCTTTGTCTCTCATCTCGCTGGTTGTGTCGACCAGGACGGTTTGGAGCTGTGGTTTGTCACGTTATTCTCTGAAGCCTAGTCGAAAATCCGTAGCAAGGGCTGTGGGCTGTTGGAGGGCCAAAGGAGAAGAACTCTTGTTGAATTTTGGCACCAGGAAGCAGGCTTTAAGTTCAACTTTGGAAATCGCGTTTGTTTGGAGAAAATGTTAAGCGTAGAGAAGTAAAGCGAGATAACGGAGCTGCGCAAACAAGGGGTGCTCCATTAACTTTTAGAGGAACGTTGTTGTTTTTTCCCCCTTCTCCTTCCTAGCTGTGGGATCGTTTTAACAAGTAACCGTTTTACGCTGTTAATTGTTCCAGTAAGGCAGTTCTTTGTTTGTTCCTTTCTGTTCTTCCAGAGACGGAAAGATAGCGGCCAACCCTCATGCGCATGACCCAATCACTACGCTTGAATAGCCTTCAGAGCGATAACCTTAGGTCAGCTGCCCTGGGCCAGACACACACACGCACGCACGCACACACTCAGAAAGTAGAACAGGCTGTGCAATGAACCTGGTGGTGGAAAACAAGACTTTCCATTCATGGATTGGGGGGGGGGAACCTCAACCATGAGTACAAGGTCATCTTCCACATCCGTCTTCCCGGCTTTGTCAGGCAGCGAGCGTCCAGGTGTATGGGACTACAGCTCTCATCATGCCCAGCCTGATTTCCATGACCACTCCGCCTTCATTATTACCACTCAGTTCCTCTGGATCTTTGTCCCTCACTCTTAAAAGCAGATCAGCTGAGGTTGTGTGTTTATTTACCTGCAAGCAGCCAGTAGATGGTGCTGGGGCTTGAAATACAATTGTATATCTATTTGTGTGTGTGTGTGTGTGTGTGTGTCTATCCCAAGAGGAAACCCTATGGAAGGGCAAGGCAGGGATGGCTCACCGCACACCAAAATTTCCTTATTTTAGCTCTTCCTCCAGCCTCATTTCAGGATTTTATTAGTGCACCAATTTTTTTTAGGACATTATCAATATCCTCTTCTTTTTTCCCCCCAGAGGAGTGGTGCCCGTTTCTATCATCCTTTCCTTCTCCTTGTGTTTTTTGTAGGAACTAAAGGATTAATTTACTTCTGTAGAGATTTTGTATTCGGTCCTGATTTTCGCTTGAACTCATCTCTAGGTTGAGGCATCTTTGCAAGGCTGGGGAGGAGCTAAACTCAAGGACCTGTGGACACCTTCCCCAGTTCCTTTGATGCTGGTTGGGATGAAATGAAAAATTAATACTTCCAGCACTGCCCCCAAGCGATTTGATTTATTTAAGCTTGCGTTGTTGACTTGCAGAGTTGTGCACTCCGGCTTACAGAATAAGCTGTCTCCTCAAATCACCCCCCCCTTTTTTTAATCAAAAGTAGCTTTCCTTGAAGGTTGGCACTGCACCCCAAGTTTCTCCTCTCCACATGGTCAAGAAATAAACGACTTCAAATGCAAATATTCCCCAGGGAATTTATCCTCGGATGACCGAGATAGCCTAGCTATTTTCCCACATCAGCTGACAGCTGCCCTTTATTTTTGAAGCAGGCCAAAATCTGGTCGAGGCTGCTTCTTTTGAAGAGGGAGGTACCTGAATGTCAGGGGTTGGACATCACCTCTTTGATGCCCAGAAATATTACGGGGGTGGTGGAAAAGAGGCAGATTGTTCACACCGTGGAGAACGCTTTCTTGGATCATCCACGATTCTAAAGGTGGAGTTCAGAGCTGGAAATCAATTATGGGGCCTAACCTAGCTGGAGCCCCATTGGGACATTGGGAGAGGCATATCATTCTTCATGTGAACTGACAGCGTTCATATGAAGAACGGTTGGTGGAACTGGGTATGTCTAGTTTAATGAAAAGAAGGACTAGGGGAGACATGATAGCAGTGTTCTCAGGGGTTGCCACAAAGAAGAGGGAGTCTAGCTATTCTCCAAAGCACCTGAGGGTAGGACAAGAAGCAATGGATGGAAACTAATCAAGGAGAGAAGCAACCTAGAACTAAAGAGAAATTTCCTGACAGAACAATCAATCAGTGGAACGACATGCCTCCAGAAGATGTAGAAGATAGAACACAGGAAATAAGGTTTTTAAGAAGAGATTGGACAACCATTTGTCTGAAATGGTACAGGGTTTCCTGCCTGAGCAGGGGGTTGGACTAGAAGACCTCCAAGCTCCCTTCCAACCCTGTTATTCTGTTAGAGGCAGCAGGGGCACTTGGCCTTGGGACTGTCTCCTTTCCCAGTTTGGCCAACCACACCGGGCTGTTGTGAGGATACCCATCCCCCCCACACAGCTGCAGCCAACCCAGCAGCTCCGGGCAGGAAAGGCGGAACAGCGATCAGGCGGTGGGAACCGGGGAAAGCGGCAGGCAGCGTTGCGCGGATCACCATCAGAGGTCAGGCCAAGCCAAGCCAAGCCAAGCCGAAGCTCTGTGGGATCCGACGGGCCGGGCCTCGAAATTGGTGCGCTGGGTGTGGCGGCCGGCGCCCGGTTGGCGTGGCGTTGGTAGCGGTTGGCGGGCCGTGCCCAGCTGGCACAATTACGTGGGAGTGGGAAACGACGCACACCCGGCGCTGATCGCTTATTAGAGAGGAGGGGGCGGGGGCTGGATGGGGCCGAGATAAGGCAGGGAGACGCCGCTGTCGCTCCCCCCCCCGCCCCGCATTGTGGATGTCGGGGTGTCTCTCCTCCGTGCAGCCAGGGTGTGCACGGGCGTGCGTGTGCGAGCCTGCGCGTGGAGGGCGGTGGGGGGGGGGAGAGGTAAAGCAGAGCCCGGCTTTCTCTGCACCGCGCCGGCCTTGACAGCCAGCTACGGAGGGCGGCCTCGCAAGCCGAGGCGGAGTGCTTTGGCCGCCGGCCAGGTTCCCACAGAGCCCTGGTTAAGAAAATACATCCCGAGCTGATGGCGGTTGCCGTGGCAACTGGCCAGCTGCCAGATTCGTGGGGGCAGGAGGGAAGCTGGGGGGGGCGGGAGGCCCCAGGTGCGCGCCGAGG
>QLTV01009056.1:3363647-3388364 GCA_003457575.1 Thermophis baileyi
AGGGAGGGGGGAGTTGGGAAGGGGAAAGAGGAGGGGGGGGCCAGACGGGGAGGCAGGCGGGCGTGTTGGTGGACGAGAGAGAGAAAGAAAGAAAAGGAGCTCTCTTTCTCTTCCTCTCTCTCTCCCCCTCTGTTCTCTCTTTCTCCCTCCCTCTCTTCCTCTCTCTCCCTTCCTCTGTCCTTCTCTCTCCCTTCCTCTCTCTCTCCCTCCCTCTCTCTTTCTCCCTCTTCCTCTCTGTCCTTCTCTCTCCCTCCCTCTCTCTTTCTCCCTCCCTCTCTCTTCCTCTGTCCTTCTCTCTCCCTCCCTCTCTTTCTCCCTCCCTCTTCCTCTCTGTCCTTCTCTCTCCCTTCCTCTCACTCTCTCCCTGTTCTCTCTTTTCCCCCTCCCTCTCTCTTTCTCCCCTCCCTCTCTCTTCCTCTCTGTCCTTCTCTCTCCCTTCCTTTCCCTCTCTCCCTGTTCTCTCTCTCCCCCTCCCTCTCTCCCTGTTCTCTCTCTCTCTCCCTCCCTCCCTTCCTGACCTCCTCTGTCCTCTCCATCCATCTCTCCCTCTGTTCTTCTCTCTCTTCCTACTTCTTTCTCTTCCTCTCTGTCCTCTCTCTCCCTCTTCCTCTGTTCTTCTCTCCCTCCCCCTCCCTCTCCCTCCCTCTCTCCCTGTCCTTCTCTCTCTCTCTCTCTCTGTTCTTCTCTTTCTCTCCCTACTTCTCTCTCTCCTCCTCCCTCTCTCCCTACTTCTCTCTCCCTCTCTGTTCTTCTCTGTCCCTCCCTCTCTCTCTCTTTCCTCCCCCCCCCACTCCCGTGAATGGAAGAGATTTGGCGCGCCCACGCAGGGCACGGGGTGGCGCGCGCGCCTTTGAAGAGAGGGGCCGTGGAAACGGCAGCGGGTGCAGATGGGGGGAGGGGAGCGCGTGGGTGCGCAGCTGCCTCTGTGAGGAAACGTGGTGGTGGTGGGGGGGAGTGGGGAAAAAAGGAGGGAGGGGGTAACCCAGCGAGGAAACGGCAGGAAAAAGAGTAGGAAGGAAGCTTTAAAAGCCCGGGAAGGCGTTCATTGATTTTTTTTTAGACCGAGTCTACTTTGGTGCTGTGGCGGTGCCAAAGCGGGAGCGCGCGAAGGAGGAATTGGGGAGGTGCGTGCGTGTGTCCGCGTGGACGCGCGCAAAAGGGGGAGGCACGCGAGGGTGCCTTGACCCAATTGCGCGTGAACGCGCCCCTGGGCGCCTGCGGCTATCCGCCTGGCTCTCTTTTTAAGTGTACATTAGAGGCGGTTATGGACACACCTGAAGACAGGAGACGGGAACGGAGGCGGGCACGACCAGGCTTCGTGGCTCTGGAGTGGAGAATGTGCACAACAACAAGCCCAGTGTGCAAAAACAGGCCTAAACGCGTCTGGGAGGGGAGGAGGCGTGTTGCTGCAGGAGACAAAGCCCCCTCTCAAAACAGGTTGGGGGCAGGGAGGCAGTGATGCATCTGTGTGTGTGTAAGACAGAGAGAGGAAGGGAGGGAGGGAGGAAGGAAGGAAGAGAGAAAGAGAGAGAGGAAGGAAAGGGAGGGAGGGAGAGAAGGAGGAAGGAAAGAATAAGGAGAGGGAGAGAAGGAAGGAACAAAGGAATACGGAGAGGGAGAGAAAAATGGAAGGAAGGAAGGAATAAGGAGAGAGGAAGGAAGGAAGGAAGGAAGGGGAACGAATATGGTGGGCCAGAATCTGAGCTATTATTTCCCCAGTTTAAAATTTAGCTCCCATTCTCCCTTCTCCTGACAAGGCAAGGTGCTCTCCTTCCCTAGACAAGCTGGGACAAATGTTTGCAACATGCACCCTCCCAAGGCAGTAGTGTGCATGGGTGTGCACATCCCCTCCCTCCACGGGTTTTCTGGGGCATTCAGCATCTCCCAGCCCAAGCTGGCGGGCAGCTTCCTCCGGGTTGCTCCAGCTAAGCCAACGGGTTCAGGCGGGCCCTGCTCCCTCCTGGGCAAGATGCCACAACTGTTCCTTTTACAGGAGAGCCTCTTTCCCCCCCCCACTTTCTGCCCTCTGGTGATCTGTGGAAAGCCAGGGGGGCGGAGGCAAGCCCAGGAAAGAGGAATCTTACAAATGTGGGAGGGGGAGAGTGACGGGACAGTGTGGTTCTTGTTTCCTTAGGGGCCCTTTTGGTGCCCCCTTCTCCGCCTTTAGCCAATATATAAATAGCAAATTGCAAGGCCGAAAGGGCAGCTCCAGCCTGACCTTGCCCCCACTCCACTTCCCTGCCATGGGGCCGGCCCCTGAAAGGGGATCATTGTGTGACATGAGTCCCTCTGTACAAGCGCAAGGCTCCCCTGCTTCCCCAGGATATCATTCTGGGGAAGCATTCCTCCTTTGCAAGGCCTCCTTCCCTCCCCTGCCACCTACTAAGAAAGCTTGCAGCTGGAGCACAACTGGAGCCCAGGGATTGAGACAGGGGTGAAATCCAGCAGGTTCTGACAGGTTCTGGAGAACCGGTAGTGGAAATTTCGAGTAGTTCAGAGAACCGGCAAATACCACCTCTGGCTGGCCCCAGAGTGGGATGGGAATGGAGGTTTTGCAATATCCTTCCTCTGCCACGCCCACCGAGCCACACCATGCCCACCAAGCCACGCCCACAGAAGCGGTAATAAAAAAAATTGGATTTCACCACTGGATTGAGATCTATAGGGATGTGGAAGGATGGTCCTCATCCTCATCCACAACAAAAGTGTGTATAGTCAAGGCTATGGTTTTTCCCAGTTGCAATGTATGGTTGTGAAGGCTGAGCGCCAAAGAATGGAGGCCTTTGAACTATTATGGTGCTGGAGAAGACTCCTGCGAGTCCCTTGGACTGCAAGGCGATCAAACCGGTCAGTCCTAGAGGAGATCAACCCTGGCTGCTCTTTAGAAGGCCAGATCTTCTTGGAAGAGAAGTGAAACTTTTTCAAGGAAAAAAAAACAAAGTCCAGTTGCCTTTTGGAAAAAGCACCTTTTGGGGGTCATCTATCATTATCATTGATCTATCATTATCTATGTATGTTTGTATGTATTTGTGTGTGTGAGGACTTTGAACTATTATGGTGCTGGAGAAGACTCCCTTGGACTGCAAGGCGATCAAACCGGTCAGTCCTAGAGGAGATCAACCCTGACTGCTCTTTAGAAGGCCAGATCCTGAAGATGAAACTCAAATACTTTGGCCACCAAATGAGAAGGAAGGACTCACTGGAGAAGAGCCGAATGCTGGGAACGATGGAGGGCAAAAGAAGAAGGGGACGACAGAGAATGAGGTGGCTGGATGGAGTCACTGAAGCAGTCGGCGTGAGCTTAAATGGACTCCAGAGCATGGTAGAGGACAGGAAGGCCTGGAGGAACGTTGTCCATGGGGTCGTGATGGGTCGGACACGACTTCGCAACAACAAGGGATGTGGAAGGATGGTCCTTGCCAGCCATGAGGACAGATTTGGGCTGGTTATATTGGTGTATACAAAATATGGGTGAGCCTTTAGCTGAGTACGTTCCCTTTGGTAATTTTCTGCTTGACTGAATTGGTCGGCAAGGGTAACTCTCAAATTAACCAGCCATGAATTGGGATGTGCAAACCAGGTTAGCAAAGTTTGCTTATGATTCATGGGAATCCACATATAGGTAGTCCTGGGCTTGTGAGCACAACTGAGCTCCAAATTTCTGTTGCTAAGTGAGACAGTTGAGTTTTGCCCCCATTTTACAACCTTTCTTGCCACAGTTGCTAAGTGAATCGCCGCAGCTGTTAAGTTAGTGGCATGGTTGTTAAGTGAACCTGGTTTCCCTACTGACTTTGCTTGTCAGAATAGTCGCAGAAGGGGATCACATGACCCGAGGACACCGCAACCGTCGTAAATATGAACCAGTTGCTAAGCATCTGAATATTGATCATGTCACCATGGGGACGCTACAACAGAGAAATGATCACTTTTTTCAATGCCATTGTAACTTCGAATGGCCACTAAGCGAACAGTTGTAAGTCAAGGACTACCTGTATGCTATGGTCTGATAGACTATCCCTAGACATTAAAAAAATGGATTCAAGTCTTTTCCTTATTGTTATATTGCCAGGAAGATTTTGCCACAAACCACTCATAGCTGCATTCACACACCCCAATCCCAATGGAACAGGTGGTGCTCCATTGCTGGAGGTTTTCAAGAAAAGATTGGACAATCCTTTGTCCAAGGAAGTATCAGGCCCCTTGTGTTGGGTAGGGGGTTGGACTAGAGGACCTCCAAGGTCCCTTCCAACCTTATGATTCTTTGATTCTGGTTGTCTATGGTATAACCTGCAAAATGGAAACCTACCTGTTCAATCGATGCTAGATCAGAAAATTGTTGTTGTTGTTGTTGTTAGTTGCGAAGTCGTGTCCAACCCATCGCGACCCCATGGACAGCGTTCCTCCAGGCCTTCCTGTCCTCTACCATCCCACGGAGTCCATTTAAGCTCACGCCGACTGCTTCAGTGACTCCATCCAGCCACCTCATTCTCTGTCGTCCCCTTCTTCTTTTGCCCTCAATCGTTCCCAGCATTAGGCTCTTCTCAGAAAATGGGTGAACTTAATAAGCAACTTCAGTGTGTTGTGCAAACTTATTCCTGGATGAATTTGGGCCTGATTATTTCCGTGTCTTCCCCTTGCTGACATCACAAGATGTTAAAAGGATAAATGAAAGGAGGGGGGGCGGGAATTATGCATGCCATTCTGATTCATCAAATGTATGAAACCCTATTTAATATATGAATGTTATACATTGAGGGATGTTTCGTGCACACATGGAAACATTTTTGCCTTGGGCCTGGAAATGGTGATAAGGGGTAATCTATCATACGTTTATTCCATTTTGCACACTGTTGCTTTCATTCATTTGCAGATGGTGTCTTTTTTTTTTTTTTTTTACTGCAGTTCACTTTTTTTATAGAATCAAAACCAATAGTCATGTAGTCCAGTGTTTCTCAACCTTGGCAACTTTTAAGATGTCTTGACTTCATATCCCAGGATTCCCCAGCCAGCCACGTCCAGGCATCTTAAACTTGCCAAGGTTGAGAACACTGATCTTAGCACAATATTTTTCAAACTTGGCAATTTTAAGATGTGTGGACTTCAACTCTCAGAATTGAATTAGAGTTGGAAGGGACCTTGGAGATCTTCTAGTCCAACCCCCTGCTCAAGCAGGAGACCCTATATGACTTCAGACAAGTGGCTGTCCAGTCTCTTCTTGAAAACCTCCAGTGATGGAGCACCCACAACCTCTGGAGGCAAGCCGTTCCACTGGTTAATTGTCCTCACTGTTAGGAAGTTTCTCCTTAATTCCAGGTTGCTTCTCTCCTTGATAAGTTTCCATCCATTGCTTCTTGTCCTGCCTTCAGGTGCTTTGGAGAATAACTTGAATAGCAGCCCCTCAAATATTGGAACACTGCTGTCATGTCATCCTTAGTCTATTTTTTCTCTAGACTGGCCATACCCAAATCCTGCAACTGTTCTTCATATGTTTTAATCTCCAGGCCTTTAATCATCCTAGTTGCTCTTCTCTGCACTTTTCCCAAAATCTCATCATCTTTTTTGTAATGCGACCAAAATTGGATGCAATATTCCAGGTGTGGTCTTACTAAGGTTTTATAAAGCGGTATTAATACTTCATGTGATTTTGATTCTATGCCTCTGTTTATACAACCAAGGATTGTATTAGCCTTTTTGGCTGCTGCCACACACTGCTGGCTCATGTTTAAGTGATCGTCCACTAAGGACTCCAAGGTGCCTCTCAGAGTTACTGCTATTGAGCCAGGTTTCGCCTAATCTCTACTTGTAACTTTTGTTTTTCCTGCCTTAACTGTAAAACCTTGCTTTTCTCCACATTAAACTTCATTTTGTTGGATAGGGCCCATTGTTCAAGTCTGTCGATTCAAGCTGGCTAGGGAATTCTGGGAGTTGAAGTCTACCCTGAGTTGCTGAGTTTGAGAAACACTTATCTCATCCAACTCTCTGCAAAAGTACAAGAAAAGCAGTTAAATCATCCAGGAGCGACAAATGGCTCTCTATCCCCTTCTTAAAACCTTTAGAGATGAGAATCTTCCTTGCACGTCCTTGATCCAAGAAATGGCTTGAGACATTTTGCACTTGGAACAACAAAAAGAAAAAATCCAAACGAAATGAGCACAGGCTGTGTTCTTTTGGAAGGCTTTATTTTTATTTTTTTGTGTTCTTTTTGCAGGAGCCTTTGGCAAAGGAAGCTGCCTTAAAACCACAAAAAAGAGCCAGAATAAAGCCACCCTGAGTAATGCAAGGCTGCCTTGTCCCTCAAGGCATGGCAACTCAAGGCACTTTGCACGTGGGCACCGCCGTCATTTTCTCTTTTATCAGATCCGGGATAGGCATTTTCGAGATTTTTAAAGCTGGTGCTGACTCAACTTGAAATTTCTTCCTATTTCGAACGTTGGCTTTTCCTGCCAAGTGCACTGACTTGGCACTGTTGCAAACCATGCCAGCCAGGTGCCTTTTGGTACTTAAAGAGGCTCCTCCCGCAGGGTTGGGTGGGCCGCCCTGCAGCCACCCCCTTCCCTTCCTACCCAGGGGCGATTTTCCCATCCCTGCCCAATTCCTCCCCCCTTTTCCCTCCCCCCCCACATCCCTCTCCCGCATCTTTGCTCTGCCTTCTCCCTTCCCAGGCAGTTCTCGATAATGACAGGGTGTGCCCGCTGCTGCAGGGCTTGGAATAAAAGGCTGAAAGTTGCCACCCAGTAGGAACTGGCTGAGGCGAAGCTGTCCCAGCTGGAGTGAAAGAAGGCCCGTCATCAGCTGCCGCCTTGGGTCCCGGCCTTGCTCTCCTGCCCCATTTAATCATGGGATGTTCTGCCTGCCTGCCTGCCTCTCGCTGGTTCCGCCAGCAGCCCTCCTCCTTCCCATGGAGCCTTCCTCGCCCACCTCTTTGTGTGGGCACACGGGATGACCACAACCTCCAACCTGGGCACCCACAATTAAAAGTCTTTCCCCAGCTCCCTGCCGCCTGCAAATTTAGGCTCTGCACCTTGCCATTTCCTACTTCCTGGGAAAGCCTCCATCTCAAGACCTTAATTTAAAGAGGCCTCCAATGAGCTTTCATACGTGGGCTGCAGAAATCTGAGCAACCACTGGAGGTCAGTAAAGAGTTAGGTTTTTGTTCTGCACCCCTTTACTGCCACCTAAGAGTTGTCCGTGTTTTCCAAACTTGGGAACTTGGAGACGTGTGGACTTCTTGTCGCAGAATTCCCCAGCCAGCAAAAACATCTTAAAATGGCCAAGTTTGAAAAACGCAGGTCTAGATTTCCGCAATTCTGGTTATTCCCCAGTTGGATGAGAATTCTTTCAAATTTCTTCCAAGCCCTTGTTACGTCTGCAGACATTTGCTCTGCCAATAGCTGTGCAGACTGTCCTGGCCTTGGGGAGATATCTGTGAAAATCAGGGCCGTTGTAGAGAGCAGGACACACCGGTCTTTTTCAGCCTGATGCCCTTGGGATGAGTTGCGAGTGTGACTTCCAGCCAACTTGGTTTCTCCGGGAGCATTTCCAAGCATCAACTGTTTGGAGAAGGCAGAGCAAACAGACAGTCCTGAAATAGCTGGAACGGATGCTAAGACACGTATCGGACTATCCAGCAATGAAACTGAGCAAAGCTATGGAGGTTTTTCCATATACCTTCACCATTAACTTCCACCCCCCAAAAAAAGGCTGCAGATTCAACACCCGTTAAAACAATTCAGGAACCATCTGCCAGGTGTCTGTCCAGCTAAAGGAAGTTGTGCCTATTTTTGCAGTGGCACAGGTGACCCGTGAAGCTGGAGGTAGCCCGTCATGCATGCATTCTGGGAACGGCTTGCTTTGACAGGCCTGGGATCCTTGGGGAGTCGCCAAAGTTGGCTCCTGCCAAGCTTGGCAAATTACAACATGTGCAGGACCAACTCCTGGGCGTGCCTGCTTAGAGGCCCCATCCCATGGAAATGTAAGCCCTGGAGAAGCCTGACAGATAGATTGTCTGCCAACTTGGTCGTCCTATTTAGCAATAGCAATAGCAATAGCACTTAGACTTATATACCGCTTTCTTTCTTTCCTTCCTTCCTTCTTTCTTTCTTTCTTTCTTTCTTTCTTTCTTTCTTTCTTTCTTTCTTTCTTTCTTTCCTTCCTTCCTTCTTTCTTTCTTTCTTTCTTTCTTTCTTTCTTTCTTTCTTCTTTCTTTTTCTTTCCTTCCTTCCTTCCTTCTTTCTCTCTCTCTCCTTTCTTTCTTTCCCTCTTCCCTCCCTCCCTCCCTTTTTTCTTTCTTTCTTTCCTTCCCTCCCTCCTACCTACCTACCTACCTCCATGCATCACTACCTCCCTTATCTGTCTGCCTGTCCATCCGTCCATCCATCCATCCATCCATCCATCTATCTATCTCCCTGCTCAAGCAGGAGACCGTATACCCGTGATGGCGAACCTATGGCACGCGAGCCATATCTGCCAGCACGGGAGCCATTGCTGTAGATCAGCTCCAGCGCGCATGCGCGCACTGGTCAGCTGATTTTTGGCTGGCCACGCCCACTCCCCTCCCAGGAGTCTCCAGCGGCCCGTGTTGAGGTAAGTAAAGGGCTTGCGCGGAGGCTCGGGGCGGGTGTTTTTGGCCTCCGGGCTGGAGCCTGGGGAGGGTGAAACACGGGCCTACTGGGCCCACCAGAAAGGCTCTGGGAGGGCATTTTCAGCCTCCAGAGGGCCTCCGGGGGGGGGCGGGGGAGGCCGTTTTCGCCCTCCCCAGGCTCCTAGAAAGCCTCTGGAGCCTGAGGAGGGGGAAAAATGGGCCCACCGTGCTATCGCATGCCAAAAGCGGGTGGAGCGCTGGGGGGTCGGGTGCATTGAATTATGGGTGTGGGCACATGCGTGTGTGACCCCCTCCACTCCCCCCGCTTTTGGCACGCGACGGCAAAAAGGTTAGCCATCACTGGCCTATACCATTATTAGTATTATTATTATTATTTATTAAATTTGTATGCCACCCAACTCCCAGGGGACTCTGGGCGGCTCACAACAATATAAAAAACTATTAAAAGAAAACATAATAAAAACAGTTAAAAACAATTAAAAACTCATACACACCGTTTCATGGCCGGATCTCGCCAATTACAGATCAACGGCCCCAAGAGATCAACGGCCCCAAGCTTGCTGGAAGAGCCAGGTCTTCACCACTTTCCGGAAGGCCAGCAAGGTGGGGGTGGTCCGGATCTCAGGAGGTAACTGGTTCCAGAGGGCCGGGGCAGCCACAGAGAAGGCCCTACCCCGCGGGCCCGCCAGCCGGCACTGTTTAGCTGACGGGACCTGGAGGAGCCCAACCCTGTGGGATCTTACCGGTCATGGGAGCTATGTGGCAGAAGGCGGTCTCGAAGATAACCTGGTCCTGAGCCATATAGGGCTTTAAAGGTAATAACCAACACCTTGAATTGTGCCCGGAGACCAATAGGAAGCCAGTGCAACTCGTGGAGGATTGGTGTAATGTGGGTGTACCTAGGTGCACCCACGACAGCTCGTGCAGCCGCATTCTGGACCAATTGTAGTCTCTGAACACTCTTCAAGGGTAGCCCCATGTAGAGCGTGTTGCAATAATACCATTAGATAGGTGGCTGTCCAGTCTCTTCTTAAAAACCTCCATTAATGAAACACCCACAACTTCTGGAGGCAAGTCGTTCCATTGATTAATTGTTCTCACTGTAGGAAATTTCTCCTTAGTTCTAGGTTGCTTCTCTCCTTGATTAGTTTCCATCCGTTGCTTCTTGTCCTACCCTCAGGTGCTTTGGAGAATAGCTTGACTCCCTCTTCTTTGTGGCAGCCCTTCAAACACTGGAAGACTGCTATCATGTCACCCCTAGTCCTTCTTTTCTCTAGACTGGCCATACCCAAATCCTGCAACCGTTCTTCATATGTTTTAGTCTCCAGGCCTTTAATCATCTTAGTTGCTCTTCTCTGCACTTTTTCTAAAGTCTCAACATCTTTTTTTGGTAATGTGGTGACCAAAATTGGGTGCAGTATTCCAGGTATGGCCTTACTAAGGCTTTATAAAGCGGTACTAATATGTTGGACATGTTCTTCGCCTTGAGTTATTTGTAAAAATAATAAAGGTGGGATACAAACAAACCAATAAATAAATAAATCAGCGAGCAGCTTGGAGTAAGGAAGGAAAAAGTCCGGGAAGCAACTGCCTTAATTGCTAAATCTTAAATCCTGGTTTATAAACCAGACTAGATAGGCTTACATAATGCCCTAACCGGACTCCACCCGCCTTATCACTCGGTGAGCATAAATAAGGCGGCTTTATGTGTGTTTCCAGCTGCCGGACAAGGGGAGGGAAAGGGAAGGCGGATGGTGTTTGGACAGGAACGAGAAAACAAAGCAAGTTCCTTGTAAATGCAGACCGTCAAGGGATGCATTCTTCCACTCCCTGTGTTGACTGGCTCTTCCTGCTAGGAATTCACCCCAGGCGACAACAAGCGTTTTCCGGATCAATGCCTCCTTATCCCGTCCCCGTCCCCACCCCCAGGATGTCCTGCCACCTCCATTCTTCTCAGCCCCCACTGCCGCCAGCAGATGGGCAGCCGGCCGAGGGGGAGGCCAACACAGGCCATTCTCCAGGCAGCCTCAAATCCAGGAATGGGATGGAAAATAGCACTAGCACTTAGACTTACACAGGTAGTCCTCGATTTACAACAGTTCATTTAGTGACCGTTCAAAATTACACCGGCACTGAAAAAAGTGACTCAGGACTGTTTTTCGTACTTATGACCGTTGCATCATGCCGTACGGTCACATGATCAAAATTCAGATGCTTGGCAACTGACTCGTATTTATGACGGTTGCAGTGTCCCGGAGTCATGTGATCCTCTTCTGACAAGCAAAATCAAGGGGGAAGGCAGATTCACTTAACAACTGGGTTATTAACTTAACAACGGCAATGATTCACTTAACAACTGTGGCAAGAAAACTAGTAAAATGGGGCAAAACTCACTTAACAAATGTCTTGCTTAGCAACATTAATTTTGGGCTCAATTATGGTCGTAAGTCGAAGACTACCTGTATACCGCTTCATAGTGTTTCCATAGCCCTCTCTAAGCAGTTTACAGAGTCAGCATCTTGTCCCCAACAATCTGGGTCCTCATTTTACTGACCTCGGAAGGATGGAAGGCTGAGTCAACCTTGAGCCGGTCAGGATCGAACTGCTGGCAGTGGGCAGAGTCAGCCTGCAATATTGCATAATGCAAAGGGAAACAGGTTAACCAGGGATGGAGAATAAACTACCATTCATTATTGAAGGGGTGCGAGTTGGATGAGAGCAATCCAATGCCCAAAACAGCCGCCCAACTTTTGATTGTCCAACAACGCAGGTCCTCAACTTACAACCATTCGAAGTTACAACGCTGCTGAAAAAAGTGACTTATTTTTCACACTTAGGACCATTGCAGCATCCCCGTGGTCACGTGGTCAAAATTCAGATGCTTGGCAACTGACTCGTATTTATGACGGTTGCAGTGTCCCAGGGTCACGTGATCCTCTTTTGCGACCTTCTGACAAGCAAAGTCAACGGGGAAGCCAGAGTCACTGAACAACAATTTGACTAATTCAACAACTGCAGTGATTCACTTAACAACTGTGGCAAGAAAGGTCGCAAAACGAGGCAAACTCACTTAACAATGGTTTCACTTAGTAACAGAAATGTTGGGCCCAATTTTGGTCGTGAGTCAAGGACTTCCTGCATTCAGAAGGGGCCGAGGAAAAGGAGTTGGGAAAGTGAGAAAGCCGGGTGGAGAGGCCTATGAAACAACCACACCCAAGCTGCACATATAAACCTCATATTCATGGTTTATTGAGTAAGTCCTCCATGGATGGATGCATCGCACTGCAGTGCTGTGAAAGCCTCATTCTTAACCCACCATAATCTAGTTCCTGCAACGAAAGTTATCCAAAAGCCCATAATGGCCTCAGGAAAAAATGGGGAGGGGGCTAGGAAGGCAGGATGAGGTCATGTACTTCTTCCCAAAGGGGTCCCTCCAGTACTCAATATCTGTTAGTTTGGGAATTCTGGGAGTTGAAGTCCACCCAACTTGCCAAGTTGGAAAAGCTTAGCTTTAGAAAGTTCACACAGCCCCCTCCCATCTCCATTTGTCCCTCCTGCTGCTGCTTCTTCCTAGCGTATTCCCGCAGGTACAGGGTCCGCTTTTCTTTGTTGATGGTATCTTCACAGCTCTGTTTTGGACGCCCGCAGGATCGCCGGCCATTGACTTCTAGTTGGTAGGCAGTCTTGGCCACAGTGGAAGGTGCTCCTCTCTGGACATGTCAGCGGTGGGTTGCTACTGGTACGGCCTGGATCTACGAACCGGTGGCGGCGGCGGGAGGCTCCGCCCACCCGCCCTGGACGCTTCTGTGCATGCGCAGAAGCGGCACGCGCATGCGTGAGTGCGCGCACAAACTGGTAGCAATGGGATTTGCAACCCATTACTGGGACATGTCCATACCAGCAGAGCCGGCCTTCTCTCATCTTCTCTATAATTGGTGCCACACCAAAATTTTGTCGAATGGTGTCATTTGTGATGTGGTCAAGAAGGGAGATGCCCGATATCCAGCGGAGCATTCACATTTCGCATGGCATGGAGAGAGCTTTCGGTCCCTGTTGTTGCTGCCCAGGATTCAGTGCCATACAGTGCAACAGGGCGGATGGTTGTCTTGTAAATCTTAGATTTAAGACGGGTCTGTCACATAACACACCGGTGAGTTCTCGCCAACGCATGCAGGCTGCATTCACCCTTGCTCGCACCCCACCATTGATGTCGCCATCCGCATAGAGCATAGCATTTGCCCCTCCTGCTGATATAGCCTAAATAGGCTTTTGGGTTTTGTTTTTTTCTATTGGGGTGCGTGTGGAGGTTTCCCAGATCGCCCCACCCAATTAGCCACCCACCCACTGATGCTCTCCCTGTGCTTGTCGGCTCCCTTCCTTCCAAGCCTGCTTGTTTTGGCAAGCCTCCCCATTGCAGAGTTGGGGAGGAAGAGTTCCATCCACCCCAGGGGTGAAATCCAGCATGTTCTGATAGGTTCTGCAGAACCGGTAGCGGAAATTTTGAGTAGTTCGGAGAACCGGCAAATACCACCTCTGGCTGGCCCCAGAGTGGGGTGGGAATGGGGATTTTGCAGTATCCTTCCCCCAGGAGTGGGGTGGGAATGGGGATTTTGCAATATCCTTCCCCCAGGAGTGGGGTGGGAATGGGGATTTTGCAGTATCCTTCCCCCAGGAGTGCGGTGGGAATGGGGATTTTGCAATATCCTTCCCCCAGGAGTGGGGTGGGAATGGGGATATTGCAGTATCCTTCCCCCAGGAGTGGGGTGGGAATGGGGATTTTGCAGTATCCTTCCCCCAGGAGTGGGGTGGGAATGGGGATTTTGCAATATCCTTCCCCCAGGAGTGGGGTGGGAATGGGGATTTTGCAGTATCCTTCCCCTGCCAAGCCCGCCAAGCCACGCCCACCAAGCCACACCACACCACGCCCACCAAGCCACGCCCACAGAACCGGTAGTAAAAAAAATTGGATTTCACCACTGATCCACCCCTGGATTAGCTCCAGGCGAGGCTGATTAGAAAGGGGAGAGCCAGGTGGAAGAGACCAGTTGCAAAATTATTTTCTGTTTCTCAAGAGGCATTTCTCGAGCGGGCTAGCTCGCCTCCAGGACTCTCATTCGTTCATTCATTTATTTATTACTGACTATTAAATTTATATACTGCCCATCTCGCTGTTTAGGGAGACTCTGAGCCGTTTACAATATACAGATAGTCCTCAACTTAACAACCATTCATTTAGTGATAAAAGATTAAGCTTTATCTCAAACTTTTGATGTTTATGTTAACCAATCAGAAAAGTTTGAGATAAATAAAACTTCAAAAGCTTAATCTTCGCCTACAGGTAGTCCTCGACTTACAACAGTTCGTTTAGTGATCGAAGTTACGACGACACTGAAAAAACTGACTTACAACTGTTTTTCACCCTTATGACTGTTGTGGCATCCTCATGGTCACGAGATCAAAATTCGGACGCTTGGCAACTGACCAGGGCCATGTGATTCCCTTTTGTGAGCAAAATTTTAAAATTTTCACACTTTACACTTTTGCCCGTGAATAACTGTGAGCATTAATTTCGGGTTTACAAATCAATTTTAGCAAGGACGCAAGTTTTTAAATGCAGAACCCACAAATAACAAATAACTCTGATTTGGCGCAGCAGCACCCTGAAGGAATAGATGAGAGGTGGGGAACGATGGGTGGCTCAGGAATTCTGGGAGTTGAAGTCCACAAGTCATAAAAAGTCCATCGTTCCCCACCTCTGGAATAGATGAAAGCCATGATTCCTGGGTGAGGGAAGGATTTTTAAAAACAACAATTTGCAAGGCAACAACCACGGATGGAAACGCACCGCCTTGAAAACAGGCCAAACCACACCACACCGTTGCAGCCGTAGATTGAACCCAGCTGAGTGGGAGAGGGTTCCCAGTTGCAGCATCAACTCACTGCCGACTGCCAGCAGTTCGATCCCGACCGGCTCAAGGTTGACTCAGCCTTCCATCCTTCCGAGGTCGGTAAAATGAGGACCCAGATTGTTGAGGGCAAGATTCTGACTTTGTAAACCTCTTAGAGAGGGCTGTAAAGCACTGTGAAGCGGTATATAAGTCTAAGCGCTATTGCTATCAGATCAAACAAAGGTGTGCAGCCATGGCACCTTTATGACCTGTGACTCAGGAATTCTGGGAGTTGAAGTCCACAGGTCATAAAGTTGCCATAGCTGCCCACTCCTGGGATAGAAGCTCCCAGACCCGAGAAGCCTGCTGGGCAGGTGTCTTTTTTAAGTGCTTCCACCCAACGTACACACCTGCACACCCGCAATCTTCAAGGGATGACCAATCCAAAGTGGGTTTCAACACACGGGGGCCAGGGTTGTGCGTTATGTACTTAACCCGGTCAGCCACCAAACCCAACCAGAACTGGGTGGAACGGGAAGCGCACAAAGTTCCACTAACTGAGCCAGAGGTCAACCGTTTAGGTATATAAACTCTCCATTACTTCCTGCTGGGGCATTTGTGTTTACGTCATCCCTGGCTCATTGGCCAGGGAGGCTGTTGTAGGCGTGGCTTGAAGGCTGCAGCAGCCTATCGGGGACTGGAGATGACTATCCTCTGCTTTGATCCACCATCTTTTTTACTAATCTGAAGCTCCTTCTTGTTCCTCCTTTAATGTTGATCAATTTTTCTTCTGACTCAAGGATGGGCGAAGAGAACTATAGCAATAGCAGTTAGACTTATATACCGCTTCATAGTGCTTTTACAGCCCTCTCTAAGCGGTTCACAGAGTTAGCATATTGCCCCCAACAATCTGGGTCCTCATTTTACCCACCTCAGAAGGACGGAAGGCTGAGTCAACCTTGAGCCTGGTGAGATTTGAACCGCCGAACTGCAGCTAGCAGTCAGCTGAAGTAGCCTGCAGTGCTGCACTCTAACCACTGCGCCACCTCGGCTCTATCCCTCGGTAATGGGAACAGACTCTATCCCCAAAGTACAGGTAGCCCCAACTTACAACCATTTGTTTATTGACACTTCGAAGTTACAACAGCACTGACAAAAATGACTTGCAGCCAGTCCTCGCCCTTATGACCCGTCGCATTATCCCAACACACCTGTGATCAGAAGTTGGCAACCGGCATGTATTTACGATGGTTGCAGCATTCTGAGATCTTGTGATCGCCACTTGTGATCTTTCGAGCTGGCTTCCAGCTAGCAAAGTCAATGGGCGAAATCCAGATTCGCTGAACAGCTGCATGATTCACTTAACAACTGCAGGGACAGGTGGTTCCCAGGCTGTTTTGCTGGATCTGTAGAGCTTGAAATCTGCTATTAATTCCCATTCCAACAGGTGAGAGTCCATTTGTAATACCAAGCATCTTAATAAATAAGATTGCTTTTAGGGAAACAGGCTATCAAGAATACGTATTGTAGCCTCATTTTCTCAAGATGGATAGGAATGTGTCTAGTCTAATGAAGAGAAGGACTAGGGGAGACATGACAGCAGTGTTCCAATATCTCAGGGGCTGCCGTAAAGAAGAGGGGGTCAGCCTATTCTCCAAAGCACTTGAAGGCAGGACAAGAAGCAACGGATGGAAACTAACCAAGGAGAGAAGCAACCTGGAAATAAAGAGAAATTTCCTAACAGTGTGAACAATTAATCCGGGGGTTCTCCTGGACTCGCGATTCCTGCTTGAAGAGCAGGTGGCGGTTGTGGCCAGGAGGGCCTTTGCGCAACTGCGGGTTGTGAACCCGTTACGCCCTTTCCTGGACCGACAATCCCTACTCACGGTCACTCATGCCCTAGTCACTTCCCGTCTTGACTATTGCAACGCGCTCTACATGGGGCTGCCCTTGAAGAGCATCCGGAAGCTCCAGTTGGTGCAAAATGCAGCGGGCCGCATGGTTTTTTTGCAGACCTCAGTGTGCACATGTATTACCTCTCCTGCGGGAGCTGCATTGGCTGCCGATTTGCTTCCAGGTGCAATTCAAGGTGCTGGTTGTCATCTTTAAAGCCCTTCATGGCTTGGGGCCAGGTTATCTGAGGGACTGTCTCTTGCCGGTCACATCTACCCGCCCCACCAGAGCGGGGAGGCAGGGAATGCTGCGGGTCCCATCCCCTAGGGAGATACAGGGCCTTCTCCGTGGTGGCTCCCTCTCTCTGGAACATCATTCCCCCAGAGATTAGAATGGCCCCCACTCTAATAATCTTCCGGAAGGCGCTGAAGGATGTCTTATTTGGGGGGGGGAGACAGGGTATATTATTAATTTATTATATGATTCTCTCTTTTATTAGTTTTATTGTTTTTTGTATGAGGTTTTTATATTCTTGTAAGCTGCCTTGAGTCGCCATGTGCGAATAGGCGGCAATATAAATTTCTTAAATAAATAAATAAATAATCAGTGGAAAGACTTGCCTCCAGAAGTTGTGAGTATGCCATCACTGGAGATTTTTAAGAAGAGATTGGACAACCATTTGTCTGAAATGGTATAGGGCAGTGATGGCGAACCTATGGCACGCGTGCTGGAAGTGGCACGCAGAGCCATCTCTCCGGGCACGCCAGCCGTCACCCGTTGCTCTTCTGGGTTCCGGCGTGCACATGGTCTTTGCACACGCATGCGTCCCAGAAACCAGAAGACCAGGTGACCAGCGTGCAAGCGCCCGTCGGAAACTGGAAGCTGAGCTTCCCAGCACGGACATGCGCCTGGGAACTGCTCTTCCGGTTTCCGGCGCTCCCGCGTGTGCACACCAGGGAGCTGCTCTTCCGGTTTCTGGTGCTCCCCCACACACACACACACACACACACACACACACACACACTCCCATTTCAGCACTCGATGCCGAAAAGGTTCACCAATAGGGTCTAGAGTCTCCTGCTTGAGCAGGGGGTTGGACTAGAAGACCTCCAAGGTCCCTTCCAACTCTGTTATTCTTGGTTTCTTGGTAATCCAAGACTCTGTAGGTCTTCAATAGGCCAGGCAAGGTTTGGAAAGAGATCAAAGGTGATGGGTGGAGTTTGATGGAATCTGGGCAAGGCTATGCTTAGGTGTCCAGCCTCCTTCCCAAGTGACACCAACCTGGGAAATGAATAGTTGTCAACCTGAGCAGCTCATAACAAGAGCGAATGGACCTGTGGCTCTCTGCCTATGAGGCACTTTTGGACCAGAGGTAGCACAGCTTAGTGGCATTGTCCTTGCCTCGGGAGCAGGAGGTGCCAGCGTTTCATCCTTGGCATCAACATTTGGAAAGATCTGAAGGAAGATGAGAAAAGTCTTGGTGCAGAAAAAGTCAGCAGGATCCATGAAAAGTCAGCAGGATCCATGAAGAGTCCCTTGGGAGTTGGGCGGCATACAAATTTAATAAATAATAATAATAATAATGAATCACCTGCCTTGATGTTGGGCCGCCCGTCGTTCCAAAGCTCTGTGATTCAGCGAGAGAAAGGTCACCTCCATGGAGAAGGTTCCAGGTTGCAACCTTGACGTGGCCTGTTTCCACCACCTCTGGATAGGTTTGTCATTCTTAGGAGTCACCCAAACAAGATAAGCTCTATGTTTCTCTGTGGGAGGATTCAGCTTCCTCCAGAGGCGAGGCCAAGACACATCATCTTTGAATAGAAGACTATGG
The DNA here is from genome assembly GCA_003457575.1 of Thermophis baileyi. Lineage (NCBI taxonomy): Eukaryota > Metazoa > Chordata > Lepidosauria > Squamata > Dipsadidae > Thermophis > Thermophis baileyi. The sequence goes on from QLTV01009056.1 coordinate 3,381,862, forward strand.
TCATCTTGCTTTCAACTTGCCCTGAAGGTCAGTTTAAGCCTCCGGGGGAATGGACTCATTCCCAGGGCTGTTTTGAAGGCACCTGAGGACACTTCTGTTTGAGGTCTTTGGTGCTCTCTGAGCTTGGTTGTTTTCTTGCAGACGTTTCATGACTCCACTAGCCCACATCATCAGTGTTAGAAGGGAGTGGGATTTGTGGAGAGGAGGAGGAGGAAGACTGTGGGGTCCTTGGTGCTCTCTGAGCTTGGTTGTTTTCTTGCAGACGTTTCATGACCCAACTAGCCCACATCATCAGTGTTAGAAGGGAGTGGGACTTGTGGGGGGGGGGAGGAGGAAGACTGTAGGTTCTTGCAGACGTTTCATGACCCAACTAGCCCACATCATCAGTGTTAGAAGGGAGTGGGATTTGTGGAGAGGAGGAGGAGGAAGACTGTGGGGTCCTTGGTGCTCTCTGAGCTTGGTTGTTTTCTTGCAGACGTTTCATGACCCAACTAGCCCACATCATCAGTGTTAGAAGGGAGTGGGATTTGTGGAGAGGAGGAGGAGGAAGACTGTGGGGTCCTTGGTGCTCTCTGAGCTTGGTTGTTTTCTTGCAGACGTTTCATGACCCAACTAGCCCACATCATCAGTGTTAGAAGGGAGTGGGATTTGTGGAGAGGAGGAGGAGGAAGACTGTGGGGTCCTTGGTGCTCTCTGAGCTTGGTTGTTTTCTTGCAGACATTTCATGACCCAACTAGGAATCATCATCAGTGTTAAAAGCAGTGGTGAAATCCTACCGGTACGCCCCGGTACGGGCGTACCGGTAGCGGCGGCCGCCAGTGGTTCGGAGAACCGGTAGCGGCGGCAGCGCGAGGCTCCGCCACCCGCCTGGACGTCGCCATTTTCTTGTTTTAAACCCTCTGCGCATGCGCAAAGCCTTCTGCGCATGCGCAGAGGGTGAAAAAGTGTGCGTGACGGTGGCGCGAGTGCAGGCGCAAATCGCGCGCTTCCGAACTGGTAGGGAAGGTAAGTAGATTTCACCGCTGGTTAGAAGGATATGGCGCCAAGCTCAGAGAGCACCAAGGACCCCAAAGATCAACCCTGAGCAATAAATACTCTCTTCTATCGGTTCAGTTCTCTCTGGATCTCTTTGTCCCTTCCCAAGACAAGACAAGTGTAACCCCACCCCAGTCTTCTCCAAGACCAGTTCTCTAAAGCTCCAAATTGTTCCCCTCCCAACTTCCTACAACTTCCTCTCCTTTGTCAGTGCACCTGAGCCTGGCTCAACCAAGGCTGATAGGCATCAGCTGAAGGCCCGAAGACGCCTTCCATGTCCAATCATCCCATCCTCTGGGAGGGGGCGGCGGGAGTTGGAATCTCGCATCGGCAAATACCCTGAGGAAGTGAGTTCCAGAGATTAATTGCTCAGAGTATTTTTTTTTTAATTTTTTTTTTAAATAAGGAAGCAGTCGGCTTGTTTTTTCCTTCCTCGGTCACTGGCAGAAACCGCCTCATGACTCACTGCTACACGTGTCGCCCATTTAGCTAAACGTCGCTAATGATAGAAATAGCGATGGTTTCCTAGTGCCTCACAACTTTGTCCTCTCCCAACACCAGCAATTGCAGTACAAGGAATGGGAAAACAACATTGTTGACTCTTGAGATGGTGAAGCTGGCCCCAATTTTGTCGTGAACCCTTGTCTCTGATTTTTAGTGCTCGGGTCTCCAACCTTGGCAACTTTAAGACTTGTGGACTTCGACTCCCAGAATTCCTCAGCCAGCTTTGCTTTAAGACTTGTGGACTTCGACTCCCAGAATTCCTCAGCCAGCTTTGCTTTAAGACTTGTGGACTTCGACTCCCAGAATTCCTCAGCCAGCTTTGCTTTAAGACTTGTGGACTTCGACTCCCAGAATTCCTCAGCCAGCTTTGCTGGCTGAGGAATTCTGGGAGTTGAAGTCCACAAGTCTTAAAGTTGCCACGGTTGGAGACCCCTGTTTTAGTGTATTCACGACTGGTTCCTCCATATTTTTATTCAAATAATCCCTGTAGCTGACATGCATTTTGAAGTTACAATGGCTCTGAAAAAAGTGATTTACGACTGTTTTTCCCACTTAACAACCTTTGCAGCATCCCCAATGGTCGCACGATCCAAATCCGGGTGCCTGGCAAGGAGCATGTATTTACGACGGTTTCACTCTCCCAGCGCTATGTGATCACCATTGGCAACCTTCCTAGCCAGCTTCCGACCAGCAGGGTCAATGAGGGAATCCAGATTCGCTTAATGACCGCATGATTCACTTCAAAACAGCTGTGATTTGCTTAACGGCGGTGGCCAGAAAGGTTGTAAAATGGGGCACAACTCACTTAACAGCTGTCTTGCGTTGCAATGGAAATTTTGGGCTCACTTGTGGTTGTAACTGGAGGACCACTCATAGGTAACGTACGACCTAGTGACCGTTCAAAGTTATGACGGATCCCTCCTCCCAAAAAATACTTAGGACACAGATTTGAAGTTCTAGTGGCCACCTTCCCCCCCAAAAAATAAATCTTCCTTATTTTCATCACCTTCATAACTGTGAACTGTCGGTATCCGAGACAATCTCTAAACAAGGACAAGCTGTATTGATTAATAGCTTTTTTTTTTTTTTTAGAAAAATCTAACTCAGGAATCTAACACTGTACTAAAAGAATTCTGCAAACACAAATCACCACCAAAAAAGTCAGTTTTCTGAGCTAGCAAATTTTTACGCAGGGTATGCCTCAGTGGTGGGATTCAATTTTTTTTACTACTGGTTCTGTGGGCGTGGCTTGGTGGGCGTGGTATGGCTTGGTGGGCGTGGCTTGGTGGGCGTGGCAGGGGAAGGATACTGCAAAATCCCCATTTCCTCCCGATCAGCTGGGACTCGGGAGGCAGAGAATAGATGGGGGCGGGTCCAGTCAGAGGTGGTATTTACTGGTTCTCCGAACTACTCAAAATTTCCGCTAGTGGCTCTCCAGAACTGGTCAGAACCTGCTGAATCCCACCTCTGAATCCCACCTCTGGTATGCCTCACCGGGTGTTAGCGGCTGATGTTTTGCAAACCAAATAATTTAGACATGAGACAAACAGCCACTGTTTTGCAATGTTTCTTTGGCCAGTGATTACAAACAGCTTGGTAAAACGCTCCAAAAACATGCTCAAGAATAACCAAGTTTGGGAGGTTGTCCAGAGGCAACCAAGGTTTTGATAACCCCCAACCAACTTTCATGGCAGTTTTAAGATTTGTGGACTGAATTCCCCAGCCACCAATTGTGGACTTCAGCTCCCAGAATTCTACAGCCAGCACAGCTGGCTGGGGAATTCTGGGAGTTGAAGTCCACTACATCTTAAAGGTGCCCTATTTGAGAAATACCTGGCTAGAACTTTTCTTGAAACCAGAACTAAAGATGTTTAAAAACAAAGGAAGATCAAGAGTGCAAGATGTCAGATATGATGCACTCCTGGCTTCATCGCTCACCCAGGGGTGAATCAGGTGTCAGCAGGAAAGGTAGCCAAATTTGGCAAAAATGAGACACTGTATGACAAACTGCCCCAAATACTCAAATGAGTAAGCAGTGGCAAACACACTCATGGAAACGCTTGGATTAGCAATCAATTCCCTTGGCAGTCTCAGCTCTCCTGGTCCCTCGTCCTCCTCCTCATCTTATCTCCAAAGCCCCAAATTCAGCATCCTACCTTTTTCTTTCTTTTTTTCTTTTTTGTATTTATTTTGGTTTATCAACAAGAGTAAAACACAGAACAGAAAAACAAACATCCAACACTAACAAAGAAAAAAAAATTGTGTACAAAAAAAAGGGGGGGGAACCCCCCCCCAAACATCAAATATATCTTAACATTAAACATCTTTAGGTTTATTGTTAGATATACAGGTAGTCTTTGACTTACGACCACAATTGAACCCCAAATTTATGTCGCTAAGGGAAACATTTGTTAAGTGAGTTTTGCTCAGTTTTACGATCTTTCTTGTCACCATGCAATTGATTAGTTTAGTAACACGGTTGTTAAGTGTATTTGGCTTCCCCACTGACTTTGCTTGTCAGAAGGTCCCCCACATGACCCTGGGACATTGCGACGGTCATAAAGGTGAGTCAGTTGCCAAGCGTCTGAATTTTGATCACGTGAGCATGGGGATGTTGCAACAATCGGGTGAAAAAATGGTCAGAAATCATTTTTTTTCAGCCCCGTTGTAACTTAGAATGGTCACTAAACGAACTGTTGTAAATTGAGGACTACCTGTATTTGAGCATCCTACCTTTTCTAGCTTCTCTTCTCTCTAAATCCCTGAATGATTGTCAAGGTAGATAAGGGAGCCCATTTATCCCTTTTTTTCCCCGGAATCAGTAGGGGCCGCAAACCAACTGTTGCAAAATATAGATAGTCCTCGAATTACAACCGTTCATTTAGTGGCCATTCAAAGTCACAACGGCACTGAAAAAAAGGGACTTGTGACCATTTTTCACACTTAAGACTGTCGTAGCATCCCCCGTGATCACGTGATCAAACTTCAGACGCTTGACAACTGACTCATATTTATGACGGTTGCAGTGTCCTGGGGCTCATGTGATTTATTAATTGTATTTTATTATTTATTTTGTATTAATTGTGATCTCCTTTTGCGACCTTCTGACAGGGAAAGTCAATGGGGAAGCCAGATTCACTGAACAACTGTGATATTCACTTAACAACGCACTCAATTCACTTAACGACTGTAGGAAGAAAGGTTGTAAAATGGGGCCACATTCATTTAACAACTGCCTCGCTTAGCAACAGAAATTTTGGGCTCCGTTGTGGTCTTAAGTTGAGGACTACCTGTAAGGAAGAAAGGATTAGATTGGCCTGTCCACGCGTGCCAGCAGAAGGGGCCTGCTGGGGACCCCATCAAAAAAGGAATTCCGGCAGGTGGGGTCCAGGAGGAGAGCCTTTTCTGCTGTGGCTCCCACCCTCTGGAACATCATGACCTCTTGAGGTGAGATCCGCCCTCACCCTCTAGGGCAGGGGTGTCAAACTGGATTTGTTCGAGGGCCGGATCAGCATTGTAGTTCTCCGCCGGCTGGGGGGGGAGGGGGAGACGGGATGGACACCTCCTGCAAACTTTGCCGGACAAAATGGGGTGTGGGGTGGGCGCATGCAGGAGGCCGTCCAGGCCAAAATTGGGCCGTGCGCCCCCCCCCACATGCCCCATTTTGGCTACCAGAGGCACCACAGGCCGGTCTTTTGCTATTTCCAGGCCGGCCCCACGGGCCAGATTTAAGCACTCCGCGGGCCAGATCCAGCCTGTGGGCCTTGTGTTTGACAGCCCTGCTCTAGGGCTTCCGAAAGAGCCCCAAAACCTTGCTCTGCCATTTGGCCTATGGGGGGCTTTCCATGCTGGAGATGGTTAGTGGAGTAGGAAGAAGATTTATTTATTTATTTATTTATTTTATAAAATTTATATGCCGCCCAACTCCCGAAGGACTCTGGGCGGCTTACATCATAAAAAATAAAACATATAAAAGCAATTTAAAAAAAACATCTATATTTAAAATAAAACATTCACACAACCATGCATGGGCCAATCAGGGCAACTATTGGCCCCAGGCCTGCCGGAAAAGCCAGGTCTTAACGGCTTTACGGAAGGCCAGTAAGGTGGGGGTAGTACGGATCTCGGGGGGAAGTTGGTTCCACAGAGTCGGAGTGGCTACAGAGAAGGCCCTCCCCCGCGGTCCCGCCAGCCGGCACTGTCTGGCCGACGGGACCTGAAGAAGGCCAACCCTGTGCGACCTCACTGGTCGATGGGAGGAATGTGGCACAAGATCCCGTCCTGTTGTGCAGGTAGTCCTTGACTTACAACCATTCGTTTAGCAGCCATTCAAAGCTACAACAGCACTGAAAAAAGTGTCTTGTGACTCGCACTTACGATGTGATTATACCTTGGGTGCTTAGCAACCAGCGTGTGTTTACCACAGATGCGGCATCTCCGGGTCAGGTGATCACCACTTCGGACCTTCCCATCCCACTGCCACAAGCAAAGTCAATGGGGGGGAAGCTAGATTTGCTTAACAATGTCGCGGTTCACTTAACGACGGCGGGAATTTGTATAACAATCATGGCAAAAGAGGTCGTGAAATCGGATGTGAGTTGCTTAACAACCGGTGCAACAGAAATTCTGGTTCCGGTTGTGGTTGTAAGTCAAGGACTATCTGAATTTTGGTTTTTATCTTATATAGTCTCTGTTCTTTTCTGGGAGACGGTGAAGGACAGGGAGGGGGTGCTGGTGTGTTGTGGTCCATGGGATTGTGAAGAGTTGGACACGACTTAGTGACTGAACAACAACGCATCTCTTTATGTTAATATTTAATGTTTTAACATTTTGTAATTGCTTTTACAATGTTGTCCACCACCCACAGGTCACTTGACAGTGAGATAGGCAGCATATAAATTTGATTGATGAGAGAGAGAGAGAGAGAGAGAGAGAGAGAGAGAGAGAGAGAGAGAGAGAGAGAG
>QLTV01009056.1:3389967-3403947 GCA_003457575.1 Thermophis baileyi
GAGAGATAGATAGATAGATAGATAGATAGATAGATAGATAGATAGATAGATAGATAGATAGATAGATAGATAGATAGATAGACAGACAGACAGACAGACAGACAGATGATAGGAGAGAGAGAGAGAGAGAGAGAGAGAGAGAGAGAGAGAGAGAGATAAATAAATAAGCAAGCAAGCAACAAGCTGGGGGGGGGGTTTCTGGCTGTTTGATTTCTAAATTTCCAGAGCAATTTAGCATTTTCATTTTCTATTACTTTCTCTATCTTATTTTATTCTTTTATGGTCCCGCCAGCTCATTCCAGTGGAGTCCTACCTGTTAGAAATATTAACCTGAGTTAGCTGAAGTCAGAGCCTGACAAGTTTTGACAAGCATGGATAGCCATAAGATGTGTCTCCATAACACCCAACATGGATAGGCTGTGATTAACCCAGAACAATGTTTCTCAACTTTGGCAGCTTCAAGATGTGGGGACTTTGATTCCCAGCATGGCTGGCTGGGGGAATTCTGGGAGTTGAAGTCCCCACATCTTCAAGCTGCCAAGGTTCAAAAACACTAATCCAGATGTTTCTCAACTCTTGCCAAGGAGCGGAATAAAAGTATCTGGGAATGAAAAGAGCAACAGAGCAGAATTTTTCAACCAGACAGAAATGGGCAGAGTAAAAAAATCTCAGGAAAAGTTTTCTACCTCTGTAAATTAAGCACAGTTTAGTGTCCTGTCCAAATTCCAGAAAAACAGATTTGGCTAGGATTTTTTTTTTAAAAAGACTCTTTCCTTTTTAGGGTATTGAAATCTCTCGATTTGTATAAACTATTTGGAAATGAAGGGCGACCCCACTGAAAACATGGTACCCATTGCAGTGATTCCCTTCCCAAGGCAAGCTGAACTGGGTACGGGTAATGCCTTATGAAGTTTTGTTCAATGAAATCCAGGGTGGTTTTTATGATGATGATGATTGTCCTTCCCGCTATCCACAATCGTTTCACAAGAAGGCCGGTTGCTATTTTTTAAAGAAAGCGGTCAAGCGGATCTCTTGCGTTGGAGAAGGGGAAAAAAATCTAACTGGGGTGGCGCCCTGTGAAATCTTAGTCATGATTTCCCAAGCTGTTAAGCCAGTGGATTTCTTTCCTCTTCTTCTGAAAACAGAGGGCATTATATTCTGAGGTGTTTTCAGCCTGAGTTGTGCCACAAGGAGGAAATCTGGCTGAACCCACCGAAACTTGCTTCTGAGTAGACCTGTTTCCAGATTACACTTTGCAAGTAATCTACCTGAATCATTTCCCAAGCCAACCAGGTTGTACTGCTACTGGCAGCTGTTCCTCCCTGTCAGTGTGTGTGATCCGTAGAATTGTCGCCCGCCCTTCTGGCCAGTCTTCGGGCATTCAGGAAGGGTGGCCCAATGGTTAGAGGAATCCAGCACTGGCCCAGTTCTGGGCTTGGATGGTACGCTGACAGGTCTCTAAGGCATCCCTTTCCTCCTTCCAGAGCTGCTTGGCTAATTCTGTAATGCTGCCCTAATGATAACCATGATTTTGAAGAAGAGCTTGTGGCAGCGCCAGTCATGCCAAGGTGTAGGGAACGGAGAGCGGAGAAGAAGGAGAGAGAGAGAGAGAGAGAGAGAGAGAGAGAGAGAGAGAGAGAGAGGCAGAGACGGGGTGGCAGCCAAGAACCCCATTAGTGGGTGGAAACTAAGCAGAGCTGGGAGGACCCGTTGTGTCAGAGGGAAGGTGGAAATCTTTCAATCAGCCCTTGGTCTGCGGCTTTCCAGATGGATGGAATACCGCTCCCATAGTTCCCAGCCAGATGCAAGAGATCTATATCCATTCTGTTGGAGGAGGAGGAGAAGGAGGAGAAGGAGAAGAAGAGGGGGGGGAGGAGGAGAAGGAAGGGAAGCAGGAGGAGGAGGAAAGGAGAAGAGGGGGAGGAGGAGGAAAAGGGGGAGGAGGAGGACCATGGGGTCCTTGGTGCTGTCTGAGCTTGATGATTTTCTTGCAGATGTTTCATGACCCAAATAAGCTGACATCATCTGTGGTAATCCTAGCACTGATGATGTTCGCTAGTTGGGTACTGAAACATCTACAGTACAAGAAAACAACTAAGCTCAGAGAGAGAGAGAGAGAGAGAGAGAGAGAGAGAGAGGGGGAGGGAGGAGGGGGAGGGGAGGAGGAGAGGGGGAGAGGAGGAGGAGGGGGAAAGGAGAAGAGGAGGGAAGGAGAAGGAAGAGGAGGAAAGAAGGAGGAGGAAGAGGAAGAGGAGGAGGAAAGGGGGAGAAGGAGGAGAAGAAGAAGACATTACAGGAAGCATGGTCATGGGGGATTCTAGTTGAAAATACCTTGTGTACAAATCAATTCCTTTCCTAGACATCTTTTTCACCTGTTTATATATTCCCATATTTCAGTGTAGGAAGGAGGGGAAATGGGAGATCTCTGTAAGGTCCGTATGATTCGCCTGTTTCTCATCTACCCTTCATTGGTCCTGTTGTTTTCCAAGCACCCAAATGTTGAAAGACACCAGTGTTCAATTTCTAATAAGCATGCTCAGAAAGAAACCTGTTGAAATGAGCAAATAAAATTAAGAAATAGCAAGTACTCCTCAACTTATGACCAGTAGCATAAGATGATTGCGTGTTGGGTGCTGGGCAATTGGCCTGAATTTATGGCCATCTGCAGTGTCCCGCAGTCACATTTTACGACAGTCTTGCTGAAAACCCACAACTACTGCTGTGTTTTGGCCAAACCGTCCCATAGGGAACCATTGGTTTGCTTCACAATTGCAGCATTCAGTAAATGACCACCCCAAAAAAGGTCGTAAAATCCGGTCATTCATATGAGTGATCCGATTTACAACCATCATGATTTATGACCATGATGGGCAGGCTCCATTATGGTTGTAAATTGAGGACTATTTGTACTGCCTCTTGATTGATTGATTGATTGATAGATAGATAGATTGCGGTCCCATTAAGTTGTTGTTGACTCTCAGTGACCACATAGATATTTAATTGGAAGGAACCTTGGAGGTCTTCTAGTCAAACCCCGGCTCAAGTAGGAAAACCTATATACCGTTCCAGACAAATGATTGTCCAATCTCTTCTATAAAACCTCCAGTGATGGAGCACTCACAATTTCTAGAGGAAGCCGTTTCACTGATTGTTTTTGTTGTCAGGAAATTTCTCCTTAGTTCTAAGTTGCTTCTCTCCTTGATTAGTTTCCATCCATAGCTCCTTGTCCTACCCTCAGGTGCTTTGGAGAATAGCTTGACTCCCTCTTCTTTGTGGCAGCCCCTCATGTCTCCCCTAGTCCTTCTTTTCATGAAACTAGACATACCCAGTTCCTGCAACCGTTCTTCATATGTTTTAGCCTCCACTCCCCTAATCACCTTTGTTGCTCTTCTCTGCACTCTTTCCAGAGTCTCAACGTCTTTTTTGTATGGTGAACCTTGTGCTCAGACCACACCGGAAACTTTCCATCGAAAAATGCAGCGTCTAAAGTCACAGGAACTGAACTAGGCCCTTCTGCAACATTTCCTGGGTATTAAAACAATGTATTTTTTTTTAAAAAAAAAGTTGAATTTATTTATTTATTTGTAACATTTATTGGTTTTACTTTGAGTCGTGCAGTCTGCTTAACGTCCGCGTTGAACATGGGCCTTTACAAAGTGCAAAAGGGCAGAGAGGTTACGATCGGAAATTAGATCTCAAAAATTATACCTGTGAACAATTGGGTGCACGGTTGGTATTTCCCATCCCAGGATTTTAATTCTCTTTCTTGCACATGGTATGTGTGCGTCTTTCCAATCCCGCCTTCAGAGAAAATTAAAACACACACACACACACAGAGACAGAGAGAGAGGGAGAGAGAGAGAGAGAGAACTGGCTGCAGGCATGTTCTGGGCACTGGTGCACCGGAGTGCAATTTCCCACCTCCTCCGGGCTGGGTGGATGACAGGGGCAGTGTTACATTTCTGGCTGGGCACCAACTGGGACACTGGCATGCCTTGCCTTGGCGTGGGAATGCCTAGGCTGTGAGTGTGTCCCTGTGTTTTGTGTGACAGCCCCATTGCGTCACCGCCAAGCCACGCCTTGGGGGGAGGGGAGCAACACCCACCGGCCCTTCTGACTCAGAGCGAGGCGACCAAGAGGCTGACCTTCAGCAGCGACTCATCCTGAAGGCTCTCTGGATCTTTCCTTTCCCAGTTAGGAGTGTTGAACCCTGGAGAGTATTCGAAGGGTTGCGCAGGCCAGTTTGAGTCGCCTGGAAACCCAACCCTGCCAAGTTTGGCAGAAGAAGATGGGAGGGTTAGAGGACTCCCTCCCTGCCTCCCTCCCATGGGTCAGGTTCCCCAAGCTCGGCCGAGGAATCAAATAAAATTGATAATGATGATATCCACTCAGTCATATCTGACTCTTGGCAATGCTATGGCCCAGGTCTAATTAAGGGAATAACAAAGTTGGAAGGGACCTTGGAGGTCTTCTAGTCCAACCCCCTGCTCCAGCAGGAGACTCTGTACTATTCCAGACAAGTGGCTGTCCAATCTCTTCTTAAAAACCTCCAGTGATGAAGCACCCACAATTTCTTGACGCAAGTCGTTCCACTCGTTGATTGTTCTCACTGTTGGGAAATTTCTCCTTAGTTCTAGGTTGCTTCTCTCCTTGATTAGTGTCCATCCGTTGCTTCTTGTCTTGCCTTCTGGTGCTTTGGAGAATAGTTTGACTCCCTCTTCTTTGTGGCAACCCCTGAGATATTGGAGCACTGCTATCATGTCTCCCCTAGTCCTTCTTTTCATTAAACTAGACATACCCAGTTGCAGCAACCGTTCTTCATATGTTTGAGCCTCCAGTCCCCTAATCATCTTAGTTGCTCTTCTCTGCACTCTTTCTAGACTCAGTCTCAACATCTTTTTTTACATTGTGGAGACCAAAACTGGATGTAGTATTCTAAGTGAAGGCATTATAAAGTGGTATTAACACTTCACATGATCTTATAGCAATAGCACTTAGACTTATATACCGCTTCATAGTGCTTTACAGCCCTCTCTAAGTGGTTCACAGAGTCAGCATATTGCCCCCAACAATCTGGGTCCTCATTCATCTTGATTCTATCCCTCTGTTTATGCAACCTAGAACTATGTTGGCTTTTTTGGCTGCTGCCGCACGCTGCTGGCTCATATTTAAGTGATCGTCCACTAAGGACTCCAAGGTGCCTCTCTCACTTCCAATCTTGCACTACTTCTGTGACTTTTTCTACGCTCTGGCTGGTGCCAGCTTTGAACAGCCTGTTCTTTGGCATGCTTGGTTCTTTTTACTGCTAACTCTTCCAAGCATAATTGCTTTCTCCAGTGAATTGCCCTGCATGACATGGCCAAAACAAGTGAAACATGGCCAAACTAAATAAAGTTAGGGTTAAATAAAAATAAGATTACCTGATGCATTTCAACAGGTATCTCTCTCATCCCCAAGTTTCACAGGTCATGTGCAAAAAGCGAGAGGAAAATGCCCCAAGGACCGTCATTAGGTATGTGCACACAACCTGCTTGACTAGCTAATTGAAGAAGCTGGTTTACAAACCTCAGCACAGAATTTTAAGCTTGGTTAGAGTTAACCCTCCTCCTCCTCTTTCTCCTCCTCTTCTACCTCCTGCTCTTGCTCCTCCTGCTCTTGCTCCTCCTCCTCTTCTTCTTCCTCCTCCTCCTCCTCTTCTTCCTCCTCCTGCTCCTCCTCCGCCTCTTCTACCTCCGCCTCCTGCTCCTCCTCCTCCTCTTCTACCTCCTCCTCCTGCTCTTGCTCCTCCTCCTGCTCCTCCTCTTCCTCTTCCTCCTCCTCCTGTTCTTCCTCCTGCTCTTCCTCCTCCTCCTCTTCTACCTCCTCCTCTTCTACCTCCTCCTCTTCCTCCTTCCTCCTCCTCCATCTGTGAATCGGAGCTTCACATTTGTGGGGGAGCAGAATGCACCAAATCATGTGTCTCCTTTGAACATTGTCTTTCCATGCAGCCCTCAGGTGGCTCACTTTCACAGGAACACAACGCGCCCCCCCCCTTTGCGACTGATCTTTGACGAAAGCAGCAAATTGTACCTGGGAGCAATCACCCAGCTCAAACCCCACTTTATTTACTGTAGTTGTTTTAAGAAGAACGGCAACAGTATAGAATGTGTTTAACCAAAATATTTCTGGTTGAATAAATATGCAGGTAGTCCTCGACTTACAACTTTGCATTTAACAACGGTCCGAAGTTACAACAGCACCAAAGAAAATGACTTACAATCAGTCCTTGCACTTACAACCACCATCCTGGCGTCCCCATGGTCACATGATCAAAATTTGGGCTCTTGGAAACTGACTTGCATTTACGACTCTTGTAGTGTCCCAGGGTCATGTAATTTCCCTATGCAACTTTCCCAGCTTGTTTCCCTACAAGTAAAATCAATGCAGGAAGTTGGATTCACTTAACGACCGTGTGATTCACTTAACTTAAAATCGTAACAACCTGAAACAGTTAAACAGTCACTATGTTTGGGCAAAATAGTTAAATTGCTGGTTGAGTTAACCCATGTACTAAGTTTTCCCAAAAGTGCTTTTTTTCAAGAGGCGACTGGACTTTCTTGGTTTTCTTTTGAAGACGTTTCGCTTCTCATCCAAGAAGCTTCTTCAGCTCTGACTGGATGGTGGGGAATGGAAGGGTTTATACTCCTTGCAGACAGCTGGTCATTTGCATCCTTTTAGAGAGAGACGTTGAGGCCACTTGGAGGTTTATCTGTGTCATCAGGGTCAGCTGAGTAGTGCGAATGGGTGTGGAGCCTTCTTGGAACTGCTGGAAGGATTGTGTTGTAGACTGGAGATAGAGGATGTCTTCAAACGTCTTCAAGGAAAGATAAAGAAAGTCCAGTTGCCTCTTGAAAAAGCACCTTTGGGACAAACGTGACCTGGATGACTGAGAATCTCCATAGACATGTTCCGGGTTCAAACAAGCAGCCATTGCTATGTTGGGCTTTCAGTTTGGTCAAGAATCTCATCACAAGCCAAACTTTCCCTACTTACAGCATAAAAACCTGTGACGGAATTAATCAGTTCCTTGAAAAAACTCAGCGTACAGAAGGTGTTCCGGTTTCATTCAGAAAAACCCACGTAGTAAATCTGTAATCTGCTGCTTCTGAGCCATTCCCGCGAGTTCTAATGACTCAAGTAATCCAAAGTTTATTTTAATGTGCAGGGCAAAAGATCAGTGTCGGAATTAGATAGCTCAGATAACGCAGTCCAAAGTTTTTCTTTGGCTTACCTCGGATAACCTACGGAAGGGACGGTTTCTCGGCGAATTCTGATTTTCTTCCTGCGACGCCTCTCCTGCAAAGTTTACCCTTAAAAAAAATAAAATAAAATAAAAAAGCTTACATTCGGTGCCCTGGCTGGTTTTCCTTACGAGATACAAATTGGGTAGAGATCTCCTTTGATTGCCGTGCCCTAAATTCTAAGCTTTGATCAAAAGGAATGCCTTAAGCTAGCAACTCAGGTTCTGCGGAGATTTATCTCGCTGGGCCTTAGCCTCTGTGGCCCTGGGTAATTGCTGATTGCCATCTGCTGTACTTCTGCCATTCATCTAGTTAACATAGATTCCAGTTTTCAGCAGAGAAGGGTGTGATGCCAGGGCTGTGAGCTACAGCAGCGAACCACAAGCTCAAAAATCTGACTCTCTTGGGGTGCTGGGATCCCACAACTGGTTCAGAGCAAAGGAGCCATGCCAGGAAAGGGGAGAAGGGTTGGGTTTTTTGGTTGGGTTGTGTGTGTGTGTGTGTGTGTGTGTGTGTGTGTGTGTGTGTGTGTGTGTGTGTGTGTGTGTAGAACGATGCAGCCAGGAACATCTGCCATTTCTGATCATTTCAGGCCAAACAGGCAGAGCTAGGCAGACAAAACCATCTGCCGCTAGTCTAGAAACCCTGGCACACAACGTTGCTAGCTGCGAGGTTTCGTGGCACGCTGGGTGGAATTAGACGGGATCCCACGCGATGCGGGGAATTTAATCTTTTGCTTTTTACGTTGGTGACGGGAGGAAGGCGGCTTTCCAGAAAGACAAGCCTGCAATCGGTTTAGCTGAGCAGAATTTACCCCAGGGTGGGGGTGGGGGTGGTGATAATCTCAAGGATATGGAGTGGTCCAGCGAAGCACTTCTCCGATTCTTGCTTTTTTTATAATTTTTTATAATTTTTTATTTTTATTTTCATATGAACAATTCACATATTTATCATCTCATTCCTCATTTCATTCTTTTATACAATCATTACACATTTTATACATATATCTTATATTTATCTTATTGCTTTATTTAAATCAGGGTTACTTTTTTACCATCCCCCTTTCCTATCTTACAGCCCTTTCTTCCATTTCTTCTTTCCTTCCCTTCTTCTCCTCCTGTACTACTTCCCTTCTCTCTCCTCTCCTCTTCTCTACTTCCTCTCCTCCTTCTCTCCTCACTCTCCCCCCTCTTTCCTCCTCTTCTTCTTTTCTCCTTCTTCTCACTCCTCTCCTTTCCTGCTTCTTTGCTTTACTTTCTCCATTTCTCTGGGATGGTATTCCAGCAACCCTAAATTCTTTTACATGTTCTTACGTTTTCCCCTTTGTTTCATATATATTCTTTTAATTTATTTCTTTTATCTTTATGTGTTTGTCAATTAATACACTTCAAATTTATGGTTTTTCCAATTCTTGCTTTTCGTGGCCGATCCAAACTCCAAGTCCAGGTTAGGGCATGTGGGCGGTGGTCCTGCAGGGAGAGCGAAGCCCTCCTCCACACAGGGTCACAAATGTTGCCCGTGAATTTTGCACGCCCACAAGCACCGGACAGCCATTTTCAAGCTTTGGTAGACAAAATCTAGGATCTGTTCCGAGGTGGACCTCAAACATTCGTTGATGCTGAATGGAAAATCGCTGGAGTGGTTAAGCTTGGAAGGAGAAGAGGGTGGAGGAAATATATAGCTGGATTCTACTAGAATAGCTACTGTATGGTTAAGAATATTTTTTTTTTCTACCGGGCTCCAGTTCTTTGGAACAGACTTCCACTAGAATTACGCCTGGAATTGAAGTCATTTAAAATTAAAAACAATAAAATGGTGTCTTTTTGATGTGTTCTCCCCACCCCACAGGAAAGGTGCTTTAAATAAATAAATAGATCAATGTTTGCTTATTACTTGGTTAATAGAAATAGTCCTCGATTTACAACCGTTCATTTAATGACTGTTCAAAGTTACAACAGCACTGAAAAAAGTGACTTATGACCAGTTTTACGGCTGCGGCAGCATCCCCGTGGTCATGTGATCATACTTTGGGGGTTGGCAACTGGCATGTATCCACAATGGTTGCAACAACCTGGGGTCCTGCAACCTCCTTAGGCAGCTTCTGACAATGGGAGAAGCCAGATTCACTTAATGACGGCACGATTCACTTAACCACTTCCGTGATTCGCTTAACAATGGCCAAAAGTCATAAAATGGGGCATGACTCACTTAACAAATGTCTTGCTTAACACCAGAAATTTGGGGGTCAAGCGTGGTCGTAAGTTGAGGACTTCCTGTATTCTTCTGTGTCATAGGCCCTTTCAGTTCAGAAACTCCTTAGTTTATATACTGATATTAAACAGGTAATCCTCAATTTACAACAATAACGGAGTTCAGGATTTCTGTTGTAAATCAAGCGAAGCCCCGTCCGCGGGATGCAGGCAGCACGCAAAACTGCACACACATCCTGGTCTACGGAAAAACTTCTCTCCACGGGAAAGGTCCCTGGTGCCCAAAAGGTTGGGGGCCACTAGTATAGAGTTTCCTGCCTGAACAGAGGGTTGGACTAGAAGGCCTCAAAGGTCCCTTCCAGCTCTATTATTCTGTTAAGGATATTTCGAAGCACATCAGGTAGCAGAAAGAGTTTGGGGATAGTGTTGGAAGAAATGTCCATCTGGGTTCAGTTCCAAGCGGGAAGAAAGACACTGGAAACATGGAGACTGCTTGGAAAGATGGTTTAATGGTGGACAGGACCACATGGTTTTGAGGTCCTGGGCAAAAAAAAAAAAAGCACATGGGTGTGAGAGAGAGAGAGAGATTTATACCCTCTGTTGGGCTTTGAATTTGAGCTTGTATTCTGATTGGTTGTCAGACTCCCATGAGGCCATGCAGGGGTAACTTTGTAGGTTGCCTTTTGAGTCCCAGGCTTGGTTGACTCTTTGACTCTTATGCCATCTCCCCAGGTGCCATCTGAAGGAGGTAGATCTTTGTTATGTAGAATAGACTGGCCAAGGCCTTAATGGCCCATTGACAAAGGTGTGGGGGATCAATGTTCCCTCTAAGCTGCGCGGCTGCGCGGCCGCGCACATGACAGGGAATCGCCGCGCGGCAGTTTCCAATGTCAGAGGGAACATTGTGGGGGATGAGTTTCTGCCTCCCTTTTAGGAGAAATATTCTGCCCTTTTAATATTTCCTAAAATACCTCATTTTCCTAGGAGAGGGGTAGGTGCTAACTTCCTACAATAGCAAGGCAAGAATGCAGTCAGAAGTCCCGAGCAACATCACAAAACAAGCATTCAGAAATCATTTTCTCTTGAAATCATGTCAGCCTCCCTCTATCCTGTTTTTCTCCTCCACCACCCCTGCCTGGGGACAGCAAATCCCTAAAAATATAATCCGCTGATATTACAGCTCCTGTCTTTTTATGATACCTTTAACTTGTCGGTGGGAGCAAGAAGTGATACATTGAACTGGCCTCTGGGGGTATCATTCAGAAGAGCTGGGTATTTCCCACACTCACAACCATTAATCTTAGGATAAGGTCCTTGTTTCTTAATTAATGATGCAGCAGCCCTGGACTCAGCTTGCTCAAAACGTATTAAGAACAAAAATTGGGTCCTGACTTTTAACAAGGTGCTGGAAGATCTAGGGCAATAGTGACACATTCTCCAGCCCAGTGTTTTTCAACCTTGGTAACTTTAAGATATGTGCACTTCGACTCCCAGAATTCCCCAGCCAGCTATAATTCAGGGAGTCGAAGTGCACATATCTTAAAGTTGCCAAGGTTGAAAAACGCTGCTCCAGCCACAGGAGATGAGTGCAAGTTTTCCAGGAATTTAAAAGGCAGCGAAGGACAAAGACAACTGTCAGGCCTGCCCCATCTTGGTCTTCTAGGAAAGAAATACTCTCGACTCCATGTGTAGCAAAAAGAATTCTTTCACTAAAAGCCAAGTGGTTACAATAAAGCAAAGCCTGATCTGAGGTTTCGCGCACGAAAGTTTCCCAGTTAACTTTCCCCTTTATGTTCCTCCCCCCTGCCCCCGTTATCTCCCAACTGTCCAGTTACATTTGAAGATGATGTTTTGGTAACTCTCCCTGCAAAGGCGGGCTGGATCGCAAGCCATTGCATTCCATTTCCCATCTTGTGGCCTTGGGGTGGTGCTTAGTTTCAGTTTTTTCCCCCCTTTTCCCCCAGCTCCCTCCCACTGTAGTTCATGGCAAACCAGCATCTAGCAAAGCAAAGCAAAGCAGGAGCGAAAGGAAGGCAGTCCTGACAGCATCATTTCAGATCACAAGATGGTGGAGGCCAGTGAATTAGCTGAAGCAAATTGGCTTGGAGGTATTTGCATGGAAGAACCAAAGGGCCCAGAAACCTGCTGGGTCTAGATCCCAAACGGGATCTAGATCCTGATCTGAGAACAACTAAAAAGCTGGAGCATTCCAGTAGAGAATCATGAGTAACTCTGTGGGAGATTTTTTTTTTTTTTTTTTGGCCCAGCGTCGCCGGTGCCGAGTAACGCAGCCTGAGTTCTCGAGCTGCCTTTCGCCTGGGGCCTCTGTGATCCCGAGGCCAGCGTGGTCGCGCTGAGCTGGCAGGTGTAGGTGAAACTCAGCCCAGCCCAGGAATTGCTGGAGGTGTGCTGCAAATCAGGATGCGCCGCTGTCGGCTTTCGCAAACCAACGAGTGGGAGACTTTGAAAACAAGCTGGAAAGGCTTCTAGTGGCAATCCACAGAGGGAAGGGATCGTGGGAGGCACCAAGCTAGCAATAGCTGTGAGGAGGGGAGGGGGAGCCACAGGTCAGGGCTCAGGGTGGGGTGTCTGCAGGCCCCACAGGGAGGAAGGATGCCTGAGCAATGACGTACACCTAGGCATGGTTCCTTTTGTGATAAAGTAAGCAGGTAGGAATGCTTTGCGCACCGTAAAACGTTTGCCAACTTTCTCTCGTCCAGGTGTGTGTGGATGGCAGCTGTGGCAGGCTCCCAAGACAACCACTCAAGGGCAAGCAAAGCTGGCTTATAAAACCAAACTGGGTTTGTTTATTTCTGGGGTTTTGCACGAATCGGAAGGTCCCCAATCTGCTGCTGCAAAAGTATAAAAGCCAAGTGTGTGTGGAGATTCTCAATCATCCAGGTCACGGTTGTCCCAAAGGTGCTTTCCCCCCCCGCCTTGGTTTTGTTCTTTGAAAACATTTCACTTCTCGTCCAAGAAGCTTCTTCAGTTCTACAACATGCCACATAATCAGTTGTAGAACTGAAGAAGTTCTTGGATGAGAAGTGAAGGAAGTGAAATGTTTTCACAGAAAAAAAACGCCAAAGGAAGTCCAGTTGTCTTTTGAAAAAAAAAAAAAAAAGCACCTTTGGGATAAAAGCCAAGATACACTTTGTCTCAAAATGCCAAATTTGGACTAGCAGGCTGATTGTTTTGCATGTAAATCTCCTCTCCCACCCCCGTTTTCCTCCTTGGAGGAGGGGGACGGCAACGTTTTCCTGTTGTAAAGATTACCGGAATTCGCAACTCTTGGGTGATTTGTGTTGCAGAAATGCAGAGTTAGGGGATGAGGTTGGCATGGCCTTCTTTCCAGGGGTGAAATCCAGAAGGTTCTAACAGGTTCTGGAGAACCGGTAGCGGAAATTTTGAGTAGTTCGGAGAACCGGCAAATACCACCTCTGGCTGGCCCCAGAGTGGGGTGGGAATGGGGATTTTGCAGTATCCTTCCCCTGGAGTGGGGTGGGAATGGAGATTTTGCAGTATCCTTCCCAGGGGTGAAATTCAAAATTTTTCCCTACCGGTTCTGTGGGCGTGGCTTGGTGGGCATGGCAGGGGAAGAATATTGCAAAATCCCCATTCCCACCCAACTCTGGGGCCAGCCAGAGGTGGCGTTTGCCGGTTCTCTGAACTACTCAAAATTTCCGCTACCGGTTCTCCAGAACCTGTCAGAACCTGCTGAATTTCACCCCTGATCCTTCCCCTGGACTGGGGTGGGAATGGAGATTTTGCAGTATCCTTCCCCTGCCACGTCCACCAAGCCACGCCCACAGAACCGGTAGGGGAAAAAATTTGAATTTCACCCCTTTTTGTTTCGCTGTATGTTTTTAGAATAGAATAGAATAGAATAGAATAGAATAGAATAGAAATAGAATAGTAGAATAGAATAGAGTAGAATAGAATAGAAAATAGAATAGAATAGAATAGAATAGAATTCTTTATTGGCCAAGTGTGATTGGACACACAAGGAATTTGTCTTGGTGCATATGCTCTCAGTGTACATAAACCTAGCTGGCGAATGGGAAGCCTTCTTCTAGATCAGCATTTCTCAACTTTGGCAGTTTGAAGATGTATGGACTTCAAGTCCCAGAATGGCTGGAGAATTCTGGGAGTTGAAGTCCACACATCTTCAAACTGCCAAGGTTGAGAAACACTGTTCTAGAGCACAGGTCACCAACCGGTGGTCTGCGAGAAAATTTTGGTGGTCCGTGGAGAAATCTTGGCCCCTGGGATGGATATGGCCGAGAGCAATTAATCCAGCCCACGCGCGGAAACACAAGGCTGCACCACCCAACATCACCCCGCCCACACGCCAGCCCCCACTCTTAAGGCCGAGCGCAAACCTCACCTTGAATATAGCGGTGCGAGCCACACGAGCTGGAACAGGAAGGTAAGACCAAGAACTCGCTGCGCTCAGCTGAACGGCTGCCTGGGGGGGGGGGGGGGTCACCCTC
>QLTV01009056.1:3406025-3432611 GCA_003457575.1 Thermophis baileyi
TCCAATTTTGTTATAATTAAATAAGCATTTATAATTTTGTTATATTAAATAGGTGCATTTCATATTAATAAAATGGAAGTTCTCTGATCATTATTTTACAAATGTATTTATCTTTTTTAAAAAAATTCATATTAGTGGTCTGCGGGACTTAAAATTATGAATTTGGTGGTCCCTGAGGTCCAAAAGGTTGGGGACCCCTGTTCTAGAGCAGGGGTCTCTAACCTTGGCAACTTTAAGACTGAGGAACTCTGGGAGTTGAAGTCCACAAGTCTTAAAGTTGCCAAGGTTGGAGATGATCTAGATGATGCTGGGGTCCAATTCCCATCAGCCTACCACCATAGTTTGGAGAGATGGGAGTTGTGGTCTGATCCCTGCTGCAGAGGTAAAAGCAGGGCAGGGCTGGGCTGGGCAGGGAAGAAACAGGACGCCTCGTTGTTGCACAGACATGTTAAAGATCTTCTGTGAGAAAACACAAGCAAGGCAAGAGGCTGTTTTGCTGGAGAGCTATCAGGCTGAGGGCTGTTTATAGAGTTCTGTCCCACCTTTTCTTCAGGAGCTCAGTGCTGCTTGATTCTATTTTCTCCATAAACCCAACCCTGCGAGGTAGACAGAGTAGAAAAATGGGGAACCGCCCAAAATCATTCAGGGAGCTTCCAAATGGCTGAGGTAGAACTAGAACTCCCCACTCCTACTTCAGCCCTTTACCCACTACACCTGATTGGCTCTTGAACTGAGAGGGCGGGGCCCAGAGTCAGCCAATCAGCTTCTGGAAATGAGGTAGGACTAGAACCCAGGTCTTTCCACTCCTAATCCACCCCCTACCCCCACTACATCTATTAGCTCTTGAGCTGAGACGGAAGGACTGGCCAGCCAATCAGCTTCCAGGGATGGGGGAGGGCTAGAACTGGATTTCCCCCTCCTAGTCCAGTCATCTTTCCCACTACACCTGATTGGCTGTTGTACTGAGGGGGAGGGATCACCATGGAGTAACCTATCTACAAGTAGTCTTCAATTTATAACTATAATTCAGCTTGGATTTACGGTCATGGCAGTTGTTAAGCAGATCACCACGTGACCGCTCCGGATTTTGCAACTCTTTTTGTGAAAGTCATTAAGTGAATGGCAGTGGTCATTAAACAAATCCGTTTGATCCAATGGGCTTTTTTTTTAATGGAAACTGGAAGTAAATGCTGGAAATCGGCCAAAAATGCCAAAAATCAGTCACGTGACCAATGGGATGCTACAAACAGCCATAAATGCGAGCTGGTTGCCAAGCGCCCAAAATGTGATCGTGTGACCGCGGGAAAAATGTGTGTGTGACCCATAGCTGGGTCATAAATATCTTTTTGGGAGTTTCTGTGACTTCAAACGGTCACTAAACGACAGGTCGTTAAGCAAGGACTGCCTACATGTGGTCCCCAGGAGTCAACAACGACTTCATGGCACATAATCAATTAAAACACTAACAGAAAAGGATCTAAGCTCCAGTTTTTAACAATACAAATTGGAGACAAATAGTAATGGCCTTAAGGTCAAATTCAACCCCCAGTGACAGCAGATCCGATGACAACGACAGTAATGACAATGGACATGGTAATCTCTATACAATTTTTTTTTTTTTTTTTTGCTAATGATGCACGTGTGGCTTCTCTTCGCCTCCTTCTAAAATCATCCCCTGGGATTTCTTAGTGGTGTCTCATCCACATCCAGCCAGGTCTGACTCTGATTAAATTTGGGAGATCACTCAAGGCCAAATTTTGTGCTACCACCTACTACTTTGGAACCGAAGTGAAGAGGCGAGTCTATTTCTTCCTCCCGCCCACGGATCTGTGACTTCGCGGTACCTACCTCTGCAGGAACCATTCTCCTTTTCTAGAAAGGGTGACAGCGGGCAGCCGAAGAGGTGACGTGGGCAGGGCCGTGTCACCTACCGTGGGCGAGACCAAAAATTGTTCACCTGCAGTGCAGTGTGGGGGGGAAGGGAGATTTTTCAGTTTTTCTTTTTTGTAAAACCGTCCTTTTAGATTTCGTACCACAGGGGGTCCTTGACTTACAACAGTTCATTTAGCGGCCGTTTGAAGTTACAGCGGCATGGAAAAAAGGGGCTTAGTGACTGTTTTTCACACTTAACGACTGTTGAGGCATCTCCATGGTCATGTGATCAAAACTGTCACCTGGCATGTATTTATGACGGTTGCAGTATCTGGCGGTCATGAGATCAACTTTTGCGACAAACAAAGTCAATGGGGAAGCCAAATTCATTTAACAATCGGGTTGCTAACTTAACAACTGCAGTGATTCACTTAAAACTGTGGCAAGAAAGGTTGTAAAAATGGTGCAAAATTCACTTTACAAATGTCTCGCTTAGCGGCAGAAATTTTGGACTCTGTTGTGGTCATAAATCAAGGACCTAACTCTCTCTCTCTCTCTCTCTCTCTCTCTCTCTCTCTCTCTCTCTCTCTCTTTATATATATATATATATAAAACAACTTTTCTTGCCACATTTGTAAAGTGAATCACTGCAGTTGTTAAATTAGTAACACGGTTGTTAAGTGAATCTGGTTTCCCCCTTGACTTTGCTTGTCAGAAGGTCGCAAAAGGGGAACACACGACCCCAGGACACTGCAACTGTCATAAATGTAAGTCAGTTGTCAAGCATCTGAATATAAATCACGTGACTATGGGGATGCTGCAATGGTCATAAGTGTGAAAAATGGTAATAAGTCACTTTTTTCAATGCATTGTAACTTCGAACGGTCACTAGGCAAACTGTTGTAAGTCGAGGACTACCTTTACCTGCATAGCTGGCTGGGGAATTCTGGGCGTTGAAGTCCACTCATCTTAAAGCAGACAAGTCTGAAAAACTCTGGTTTAGGTTTTATACCTTGATCTTGGAATCACGGGGACATTACTGGCACCTCCTCCTTTACAGCAAGGAGGTAGAAGAATATTGTTTTGATTCGGTTTCTTTAAGCCAGATTAGTGCAGCTGACTCAAAAGGATTTCACGGGATGGTAAAATGGCATTTAGACTGATTTTTAAAAGCAGGAGACCTAATGATGAATGTTTTGTTAAAGGTAAAGGTAAAGGTTCCCCTCGCACATACGTGCTAGTTGTTCCCGACTCTAGGGGGCGGTGCTCTTCTCTGTTTCAAAGCCGAAGAGCCAGCGCCGTCCGGAGACATCTCCGTGGTCATGTGGGCTGCATGACTAAACGCCGAAGGCGCACGGAACGCTGTTACCTTCCCACCAAAGGTGGTCCCTATTTTTCTACTTGCATTTTTTACGTGCTTTCGAACTGCTAGGTTGGCAGAAGCTGGGACAAGTAACGGGAGCTCACCCCGTTACGCGGCACTAGGGATTCGAACTGCTGAACTGCCGACCTTCTGATTGACAAGCTCAGCGTCTTAGCCACTGAGCCACCGCGTCCCAAAACAAAATGTTTTGTTACAGGAGGCTAAAAGGCAGATGGGCCAGTTCGTCCTTCGGAGTGAAGCTGACTGTTTTCACATGATCGATTATGTGCCACCAAGCAATCAGTGTCCACTCGTGGCAACGGTATGGATCTTGTCTAGAAGGATCTGTCCCTAACCTGATCCTTCAGGTCTTCCAACTGTGCCCCACTGTATACTGAGTCTATCCACCAACCTTGCTGCTCTTAGTCCTCTTCTTCTCTTCTCTCTTCTTCCCTTCCCTTTCCCAGCATCAGAGCCTCCTGTTCAAGATTACAGGTACAGGTAGTCCTGGACTGGCAACTAGGAAATCATCTGAAATTACAACAGCATTGGAAAAAGTGGTCCTTGCACTTACGGCCATTGCAACATCCCCATGGCCATGTGATCAAAATTCTGTTGCTTGGGACCAGCACGTATTTCCCACGATTGCAGCATCCCAGGGTCTCGATGTCCATGGAGATTCTCAGTCATCCAGGTCGTGGTTGTCTCAAAGGTGCTTTTTTTCAAAAGGCAACTGGACTTTCTTTGTTTTTCCTTGAAGACATTTCGCTTCTCATCCAAGAAGCTTTTTTCAGTTCTGGCTGAATGGTGGAGGATGGAAGGATTTATATTCCTTGTAGTCATCTGGTCGTCAGCACAATACAGTGAGATATGTACAGATCCATACATTGGAGAAACAAAACAACCACTTCACAAACGCATGGCACAACATAGGAGAACAAACCCATCAGGACAAGATTCAGCAGTTCATCTGCATTTAAAAGACAAAGGCCACTCTTTTGAAGACAGAAAACTCCACATTCTGGAGTTGACCCCTTGAAAGAGGGGTCAAAGAGCCCATCTACGTTAAGATTGAACAGACCTCTCTCAACAGAGGTGGGGAGGAATACGACACCACCTATCTCCTGTTTACAACACAGTCCTTTCAGCATTTCCAAGAAGGCCCCACACCCATTTGCACTAGTATTCAGGTGACCTTAAGAGCACAGACAAACCTCCAAGTGGCCTCAATGACTCTCAGAAAGAATGCCAATGGCCAGATGACTGCAAGGAAAATAAATCCTTCCATCCTCCACCCTTCAGTCAGAACTGAAGAAGCTTCTTGGATGAGAAGCAAAACGTCTTCAAGGAAAAACAAAGTCCGATTGCCTTTTGGAAAAGCGCCTTCGGGACATCCCAGGATCTTCTGATCACCATTTGTGTCCTTCCCAGCTGACTTCCGACCAGCAAAGTCAATGGGGAAGCCAGATTCAGCGAACAACGGAAGTGATTCACTTAACAACCGTAGTAAAAAGAAAGTGGTCAAATTGGGTGTGGCTCACTTAACAACCGCCTAGCCCTGGAAATTCTGGCCCCAATTGTGGTCATCAGTCGAGGACTACCTGTAGTGGCCATGAGGTGTCTTCTTGAGCCAATTGGGGGAATTTAAGAGCCCGGGGGACCAAGAAATGGTTTCAGTGTTTACCGTGAATGGTTAAAAAAAAAAAAGTCAAGATGGCAGCCACAGTGAGGTGATCAAAGCTGCGTCTATTATGACCACGCCAGTAGTGGGTTCTAAAACCCTTTACTACTGGTTCGCGCGTGCGCAGAAGCGTCCCAGGCGGGTGGGCGGAGCCTCCGGCCGCCGCCGCCACTACCGGTTCTAAGAACCGGGCAGAACCGGGAGCAACCCACCGCTGGACCACACCCTAATTAATTACATTTATTTTATTGTACCGCGCCGACTCGTAGCAGGAGGCAGCCAAGGCGGTGTGAATCTGAGCGAGGTTTGAAGGCCGTCTGGTCAAATTCAGCATGGAAAAGGGACAGGAAGCTCTTAGTCACAGCCCAGCATGTGAGAAAGCTTATTAGCATTCCCCGAGAAGCCTCTCCAGTGACTAAGCCTGGTTTAGTCCTCAGAGTTCCAGTAAGAAGAGAGGCCATCCAGTCTGGAGATATAATGTGATCGAGATCCTATCTTGGGTCTCAGTTGCTTCCCATAGGTGACCTTCTTTTAAAAGGCACAAACAGATTGCATCAGGGCCCCTGAGCATGCACAGAGAGTCATTCCCTCACAACCGTGTAACCACCGCCTCTTCGGGTAATAATACAGGTGATCCTCAATTTACCACCACAATTGAGCCCCAAATTTGTTGCTAAGTGAGACATTTGTTAAGTGAGTTTTGCCCCATTTTACAACTTTTCGCGCCACAGTTCTTAAGTGAATCACTGCAGCTGTTAAATTCGTAACACGGTCGTCAAGTGAATCTGGCTTCCCCATTGACTTTGTCAGAAGGTTGCAAAAGATGATCACATGACCCCGGGACACTGCGACCGTCATAAGTATAAACCACTTACCAAGCATCTGAATTTTGATCATGTGACCATGGGGATGCTGCAACGGCCATAAGTGTGAAAGCCGGTTCACTTTTTCAGCGCCCTTGTAACTTCAATGGTCACTAAACGAACTGTTGTAAGTCGAGGACTACCTGTAAACAGTATTCAAGGCCCAGCAATTCAACTATCTTTCTCCCGAATTTCAAAGGTTTAAATACTTGATGTAGAGGGGATGCCTTGTGGTCCTCGAGTTATGGCCATTCATTTAGTGACTGTTTGAGGTTATGACAGTGCTGAATGAAGGGATTTATGACCAGTGCTCGAAATTCTGGCCATTGCAGCACCTCTGTGTCATGTGAATGAAATTCAGGTGCCTTGCAAATCAGCTCAGGCTTACAACCACTTGCAGCGTGCTGCAGTCAGAATTTGTGGACCTTCCTTACTGGTTTCTTTCAAGCAAAGTCAATGAGAAGCTGGCTTTCTGATTTTTTTTTTAAAAAAGAATTGCTTATACTTTATAATTTTTTTTTTTTGTAGTTCCTACCTTATGGATCACAATTTGGTCCAGAATTTCCGTTGCTAAGCAAGGTGGTTGTTAAAAGACTGGAGGCAAACCGTTCCACAGATTGTTTTCACCATCAGGAAATTTCTCCTTAGTTCAAGGTTGCTTCTCTCCTTGATTAGTTTCCATCCATTCCTTCTTGTCCTGCCTTCAGGTGTTTGGAAGAATAGTTTGACTCCCTCTTCTTTGTGGCATCCCCTGAGATACTGGAAGACTGTTATCATGTCACTCCTAGTCCTTCTTTTCATCAAACTAGACATACCCAATTCCAGCAACCGTTCTTTGTATGTTTTAGCCTCCAGTCCCCTAATCATCTTTGTAACCTTCACATAGCCTTCCTTAGCTTGCCCAGGACGTCAGGAGGGCCAAATCTGTAACCTTTTGTGTGTGTGTGTGTGTGTGTGTGTGTGTGTGTGTGTGTGTGTGTGTGTGTGTGTGTGTGTGTGTGTGTGTGTGTGTGTGTGTAGCAAGCAATTCATGTGGGGTTAAAAGGGACCGGGAGTCCTTATCCAAACACTGTTGTTTGCCCTGTTCTACCCCACCCAAAACGTTTTGGACTATTCCGCTGGTTGTTTTGAAGCCCTGGCCCAAGCTCTGGGTGAATCCAAGGCAAAGAAAAAAGGGAGAGAAAGCCGACCTTTGCCAGCTGAGTCACCGGCCACAAGGACATCTCTGAAGGCCGAAGTGGGCAGAGGCACTTGGGGATGGACCCTGCCACAATCTACTGCTCCGTAAAGCTATTATTGCATGTGCTTGATTAGATCTCTGTTGGTGGGACGCAATACAGGTAGTCCTCGACTTACGACCACAACGGAGCCCCAAATTCCTGTTGTTAAATGAGACATTTGTTAAGTGAGTCTTGGCCCGTTTTACGACCTTTCTTGCCACAGTTGTGAAGCGAATCACTGCAGTTGATAAGTTAGTAACCCGGTTGTGAAGTGAATCTGGCGTCTCCATGGACTTTGCTTGTCAGAAGGTCGTAAAAGGGGATCACATGACCTCCGGGACACAGCAACGGTCATAAATATGAACCAGTTGCTAAGTGTCTGAATTTTGATCACATGATCATGGAGATGCTGAAAAGGTCGCAACTGTGAAAAACGGTCATGTCCAGGGGTGAAATCCAGAAGGTTCTAACAGGTTCTGGAGAACCGGTAGCGGAAATTTTTAGTAGTTTGGAGAACCGGCAAATACCACCTCTGGCTGGCCCCAGAGTGGGGTGGGAATGGAGATTTTGCAGTATCCTTCTCCTGCCACGCCCACCAAGCCACACGACGCCCACTAAGCCACGCCCACAGAACAGGTAGTAAAAAAATTTGGATTTCACCACTGGTCAAGTCACATTTTTCAATGCCGTTGTAACTTTGAATGGTCACTAAACGAACTGTTGTAACTCAAGGACTACCTGTACAGATAGTCCTCGACATGCCACCATTCATTTAGTGGCCTTTAGAAGTTACAACGGCACTAAAAAAGTGAATTATGACCATTTTTCACACTTATGACAGTTGCAGCATCCTCATGGTCACATGATCAAAATTTGGCCGCTTGGCAACTGGCATGTATTTATGACCGTTGCAGTGTCCCCGGGTCATGTGGTCACCCGTTGCGACCTGCTCAAAAGCAAAGTCAACGGGGAAGCCAGATTCACTTAACAACCGGGTTACTAACTTAACAACTGCAATGAATGATTCACTTAACAACTGTGGCAAGAAAGGTGGTAAAACGGGGCAAAACTCACTTAACAACTGTCTCGCTTAGCAGCAGAAATTTTGGGCTCAATGATGGTCGTAAGTCGAGGACTACCTCTTCTTCTGCAATGCTGCTGAGAGAACGACATGAGCATCTCCCTGAAACTAGCAGGAGCTGAGCACCAGATAAAACAGTTGCTCTCGCGAGTGGGGCCGCGAGGAACGGGATGGTCACGACAGGATACTCGCAGTGATGCTCGTGCGAGTGGGGCTGTGCGCGCACACTGGCCAGCTACTCACGCAGCCCAGTGGACAATAGGTTGGGGACTCCTGCTTTAGACCCTTACAAAAGGATGGGAGAGTGTGGGCCAACCTGACGTCTGATGGGGGCAAGATCATTCAGAGGGCAAGGAGCCACAGCAGAGAAGGCCCTGCTCCTGGACCCGGCCAGCTGGAATAATATTCTGGTCATAAATCAAGAACTGCCTGTAGTATGTTTCTATATGGCTTAGATTCAGAGATGGGTTCCTCCCGGTTCGCACCGGTTCTATAGAACCGGTAGTAAACCGGTGGTGACATCACGGAGCCGGTTCTGTCAGTGCCAGTCCGTGGACGCCACCATCTTTTTGGGGGGGGATTTTTTGGGGGGGAATTTTTTGCTGTTTTTTGCTTCTGCGCATGCGCCACCATCTTGTTTTCGACTTTTTTTTGCTATTTTTTGCTTGTTTTGCTTCTGCGCATGCGCAGAAGCTGAGTTTTCGGCACTGCGCATGTGCGGCCACGTGCACAAAGCATGCGCACCACCATGTGGCACGCAATGCACGCGCAGCCACGCAGCGCGGGAGGAAGTAAACCGGCAGCGAGGTAAGTTAGAACCCACCCCTGGTTAGATTAAGTTACATGGTAAAGGACAGAATTCATTCTATTTTAATATTATGTGAATCTTTTTTTTCTTCATTTTAACCGCTCTTGTGTATAAAAAAAGTTAGATTGTACGATCACTGTTGTGTCATAATAACTTACTATTTTGGTTACATTTGATGAATAATAACATTAAAATAGAAAACAAGAAAAGAAGGAAAGATACTGAAAAAAACGGCACCAAGCTGGGATTTGCAATTTTACTGGGTCAAGAACAATGTGTGGCCTTTGTCATAAGGCTCACAAAAATGAGGCCAACAGAATATTAAATTTAATATCATTTCATTTACACTTGGATTGTGGCCTTCTCCTAGGTATTAAGATTCGCATCCTCACTTTTTAATATTTGGGAAATTTTCTAAGGTGTTTTTAAATATAGGTAGTCCTCAACTTATGATCGGTCATTTAGCGACTTTGAGGTTATGACAGCCCTACCGTGAGGGTACTTACAATCCACTGAGTCGCGATGGCGCAATGGTTAGAGTGCAGAACTGCAGGCTACTTCTGCTGATCACTGGCTGCCAGCAGTTCAAATCTCACCGGCTGAAGGTTGACTCAGCCTTCCATCCTTCCGAGGTGGGTAAAATGAGGACCCAGATTGTTAGGGGCAATAGGCTGACTCTGTAAACCGCTTAGAGAGGGCTGTAAAAGCACTATGAAGTGGTATATAAGTGCTATTGCTATTGCTAATCTGGATCTGAAATTTTGGCGGTTGGACCCCCCTCTGTGGACGTGACCAAATTTCAGTCGTAACAGGGCTTCATTTGCTGTTTGTAGCGTCCTGCAGTCACATGATCACATTTTACGACGGTTTTGCTGAAAACTGGCACTTACTTCCAGTTTTCTGCCAAATCATGCCCAGAGCGAACTATGGGTTTGCTTAACGACTGTGGCATTCGCTTAACGACTGCTGCAAAGAAAGTTTGTAAAATTGAGTTTGGCCATGTGACCGACTCATTTTACAATTGCCATGATTTATGACCATAATGGGCAGTCTCCATTACGGTCATTTGTCAAGGACTACCAGTATGCATTTGGAGACTAGAATGAAATTTGTACTCTATACAATGAATTTCCTTGGGTGAATGGTGCCGTAGTTTTATGTTTATAATGTTATGCCAGTTATTGCATTTTTATGGTCTGATATTTATATATATAAAAGCGAAAACCACTCACGCATTAATCACGAAATCTCCAGAACCGTAAAGCCTACAAACTTGAAATTTGCCACGTATGTTCCTCTTGGCTTCTAGGTGCTCACTAAGAAAGGATTTTTCGAAATGACCATCGGAGCATGAGTATTTCTTATATTATTATTAGTTACTGTTACAAGCTCTGATGCTAAGGAGTTCTACTCCCCCTCCCCACCTGAAAAGAAATCTGATCCAAATGCAAAACACAAGCAGAGGAGTTTCAGTTTCGCTTTTGCTTTCACAGCAGCAAGCAGCTTTACTACAGAACAGTTGAGCTAAGCCATGCTAGCCAGATGAATACCGATGGATGCTGGTAGAACAGATATAC
Organism: Thermophis baileyi; assembly: GCA_003457575.1. Taxonomy (NCBI): domain Eukaryota; kingdom Metazoa; phylum Chordata; class Lepidosauria; order Squamata; family Dipsadidae; genus Thermophis; species Thermophis baileyi. Next base: position 3,416,491 of record QLTV01009056.1, read on the forward strand.
AGATGCAATAAGGAAAATACAAGTAAGGGAAACTGCCTGTTTCTCCCATGGCCAGTTCTATGTGGCATGCTCCAGAGTCAGTTCACCTGACAGCCTGGTCATCCTCCAGCCAAAGAGCAAAACCAGGAATGTTGTTTACAGGGAGGTCCTGAGCAATTCATCTGAGGGACGAATTTAAAGTCTATGCTATGCAAATAATGTCTTCATCTGTAACAGAAACTTAGCTTACCATCTCTTAACGAAATAATACAGTCCCTTTTTTAACTACTCATTAATTTTCAAGCTTTAAGTGTCAATTTATCAAGCCCCATCACATAGTTTCGTAGCGAAGCACGGGTATCAGCTAGTGTTTGATATATATTTATTGGTTAGCTAGTTTATTATTGTATTATATGTTGCCTCCTGGCAACCATAAAAGCATTTGGAAGAAATTAAATAAAAACAAATGGAAATAAAGAGTTGATAAGGATTACTCTCCAGTCACATTTAAATAATTCCCTTCTATCTAGGAACGTCCATGAGGCCAAAAAAGTCAAGATGGCAGCCATGATCATAATTGCCATGTTAACTTTTTTTTGACTCCCTCCCACAAATGCCTCTCATCTCCACTAGGGGCAGCAAAGACCCCTGACAAGCTCTTAGCTTCCCTCTAGTGATGATCTCAATTTTATTTTATTTTATTTTATTTTATTTATCTTAGTGATGATCTGGATTATTTATTTATTTATTTATATTTCCTATCCCTATTATTTCTAAACCATCCATCATCTCCCTCAGAGCCCAGATAGGGTGAGGGAAAGAAAACGTTGTTTGAGCTGTGTGAATTCGGCTGATCGTGGTTTAGGTAATAAACTAAGTGGAGGGATCATGGGCCTCTTCAGGATGCAGCCCAATTTTTGGAAAGATCTGCCGCTGAAGTGACCCCTTCCATTCATCAGAGCAATTGGCAAGACTGACTGCTCAAAAATAGCTCCGGCCTTGGATTTTACCCATTCATAGTCCTTTACTGAGCCACTGATCGCCTCGCATCCCCGCTGGCTGCCTTCACACAATCCCCTACTACACCTATTTACCCCATTAACTCCTTTGGGGAAGCACACCGTCTACTATCCAGAGCAGGGGTCACCAACCTTTCGGACCTCAGGGACCACTAAATTCATAATTTTAAATCCCGCGGACCACTAATATGAATTTTTAAAAAAAGATAAATAGTATTTAGTGCAATATAAAAAAAATGCAAATAATTTTTCTGCGGACCACCAAAATTTTCTCGCAGACCACTGGTTGGTGACCCCTGATCCAGAGGACGCGGCTCTGCCCAGGAACTAAGCGCGCAACAGCCTGTTGCACAAACGGGTCTGCATGGACCACCGGGTCCAGCGTGTCGTGTCAAAAGCCTCTTCTTGCCCACGGAAGAAGCGAGCCTGGGAGCGTTTCCGGGCTGCTCGGCTCGCCTCTCCCGCCCCCTAATCTCCAAGTCTCGCTTTGCGACCCTCATGGGGTCGAGGAAAGCCAAAGCTGAGCTGGCCATTCCGCAAAAGCCCCATCGGGTGGAGCTGCAAAGGGGGGTGGGGAGAAAGAAACGATCAGGTCCCGCCGCCGTGCCCGGGCCGATCGCGCAGTTTATCCCCGCCCGCCACTAATATCCAAGCCTCGCTTTGCGACCTTAAGGGGTCGGGGAAAGCCTAAAGCTGGCTGGTCATCCCGCAAAAGCTCCGACGACGGGCGATAAGAGGCGATCGGGTCCCGCTGCTTTGCCCGGGGCAATCGCAGACTTGATGCCCTCCCGCCCCTAGTCTCCAAGCCTCGCTTTGCGACCTTAAGGGGTCGGGAAAAGCCAAGGCTGAGCCGGCCATCCCGCAAAAGCCCCAGCGGGCGGAGCTGCAAAAGGGGGTGGGGGAGACTGGGGGAGAAGAGGCGATCTGCTCCCGTAGCCGTGCCCGGGGCGATCGCGGACTTCACCCCCACCCCACCTCTCCCACCCCACCCGGCTCGAAGCGCAAGCGGCCCGCCCGGCCGAGCTCGCCCCTCGCCTCGCTTTGGGCGCCCGCCGCAGCCTCAGCCGGCGAGGTTGGCGGCGTGACGTCAGCGGGCAAATCCCACTGCTGACTTTGCAGCCTCGGGAAGAAGCGCTTGGCCCATCATCCCCCGCCTTCTCTTCCTTCTCTTGAGTTGGATCTCTCTTTTTTTCCCCACCCCCCTCCCTCTCCTCCTCCTTCGCAAGCCCCACCCAGCCCCGTGTGACTCTCCTTGTGCGCGCGCGCGCGCGGGCGCGCGTGTGTGTGGGATTAAAAAAAAAACAAAAAACAAAACTTTTTGGAGCGCCTCCCTGAACATTAAAAAAGCCACCGGGCTGGGCAGCGGACACCTTTGGCGAACCGGGCAGCGCAGGCGGCGGCGGCTGCTGCTGCTGCTGCTTGCAGGGCGAGAAGATCCTCGCCTTCCCTCTTTTCCTGCCGCCGCGGCCGCCGCTTTCCCACGACCGTCACCCGGGTTGGCTCTCTCGCCCCCTCCCGTTTTACGGATCTTAGCCGGCGCTTCAAGAGCTCCCGTCTTGTCCGGAGCTAGGATACCCCTTTATTTCTGCGGAGAGGACATTTCGGATTGTCGATTATTTTCCAGTTTCTTAAATTCCTGTTTTGTTTTGTTTTGATTCGGGATCGGTCCGGCGGAGGGGCGTCTGACGGCATCGGTGAGTCCCTTGGAAGCGCGTCGGAGTTGCCAAAAGAGACCCGCGGCGGCTCTCGGTGCTGGGAACGCGACTCCCTTGTACTTGGGTTTAGCCGGGCTTCGGTTCCCACGTTACGCGGAGGAGACGGGGGGGGGCAGCTCTCCCGTGGGGAGCAAAGAGATCGGGTCGGAACCAGCTTTGATGATCGGTTTTTGTTTTTTGGGTGGTTTTTTTTGTGTGTTTTTGCTCTCTGACCGAGTTGCGGTCTTTCTTTTACTTCGGAGTAAATCCCGCTCAACCCAGTAGAGCCGAGCAGTGAGTAGACCCATCCAAAACTACTTTCCCAAAACTGTTTTAAGCGACAACCTGTATTAGGGGGCCCCTTACGTTGGAGTAGGGCCGCTTCCTCTTGAGTAGATCTATTTTGTCCCGCCGAAGACTTGCTGGCACTACTAGATCGAGAGAGATCGTTGTCACAATAATAAATCGGGCGGTGCTGGAAGAAGCAGGTTAAAAAAAAAAAAAGAAAAGAAAGAAAGATCGGTCATTGCTAACCTTTGTAGCTTAGGGTGGCAACTGCTTGGAGAGTTAGATCCAGTTTATTGTTCTTGGGGAGGATTCAATCCAGATTAAGCAAGCCTAGATATCACAAGGGGAAGGGCTGTCTCAGGATGGGACTCCATCCTGGGGCTTATTCCCACCGAATTAATATAGAATTAGGTCTAAAATGCGGGCCAGAGGGGGAAAAAATTGTATGCTGTTTTTTCTCTCCTTTTTTAATCTAAGAAAGATCCCCCCCCCACAACACCCTTTTCCAGGGAAGAAAAAAAAATCAGTACAATGGCCCGGAATCCCTGTGGACATAAAACAGATGTGGGATTTCGGAGGCCGATAGGAGTGAGGATGGGCGAGCATGACTGTGAACAAAGCTTTATGTGTTCTTCCCTCCAGCCTTTGTGAGAAAAAGCATTTTTTCTCAACCAGCCAGATGCTGGTTGAGATGTCTGAACCAAACTTTATGGTTTTTACTTGACAACGAAGAAATAATTAGAAAGAATATGTCCCGTACTTTAATTTAACAGAATCAGCCACACTGGGAAGAGGGGAGGTTGGCATTTAAGTCCATCTGGCTTGACTTTTCTTTCTTAGCGCCTTGATTCTCTCTGTGTGTACCTGAGAACATCTGTAAGGGGTTAAGAGCCTTTCCTGAATTACCAATTTGCTGGGGGAGGGAAAGGAAAAACTAGAGAAAAAAAAGGCCTGCTCCAGTTAGAACTGAAGAAGCTTCTTGGATGAGAAGTGAAATGTTTTCAAGGGGGGGAAAAACGCCCAAGAAAATCAAGTTGCCTTTTTGGAAAAGCACCTTTGGGACAACCATGATCTGGAGCTGGCTGGGGAATTCTGGGAGTTGAAGTCCTCCAGGCTTAAAGTTGCCAAGGTTGGAGACCCCTGATCTGGATGATTTAAGAATCTCCATAGACTTTTAGCCTGCTTTGAAGGACCCCGTCAAAGGAGCGTCTCTTGGCTTGTGGCTTGGATGGCCCTCTAACTTTTCCAACCCTTCCCAATCCATTTCTGAATATCGTAAGGACTTAAGATCCTTTTTACTAAAACTCCCCTGTCCTGATTTTTTGGGGAAGTCGGGGCATTTAGACAAGTCCAGAGAAGCAAGAAAGACGGTCCTATGTTTTTCCTTTCTTCCTTCCTAGAGAGAAAGGCAAGATAACACAGGTGGGAAAAACACACATATATTACCCGGAATGTGATGTCTGTTGGGGAGAATCTGTCTCTCCCTTTGAGGGAATCCCATTCATTTATCCGACCGCTTTTTTTCTGCCCAAAGAAAACGCAAGCCCCCTTCCTTGGAGAGCTGGGGCAGCCAGCTTCTGCTGAGCCCTTCCACCTCCCATTGATTTTTTTTGCCCACGTCGGCAGGATCTGACTTAATCCCGTGTCTGGCGCCCACCCTATCCCGATCCCCTCTTTTTCCTTTGTTGCATTGTCAGGATCTCTTTCGTTCATCTTTGTTTTTCCCCCAAACCCTCCTGCAGGAAAAACTGATCCCTGTCTCCTGTCCCACCTTTCTCTCTGTCTCTCTCCCACTCAGTTTTCAGGCTTCCCAGAAACTCCATGATATGGTGGGAGTACAGCGTGGGTGACCAGAGTCCAATGCCTCCTTCTAGGCAAATAGATTAACACACACACACACACACACACACGCATATTAATTGCGATATTCTCCCGCGTGGTTTCTGACCTGGAAACCAGGGCGTGTGCGAGCTTCTTTGTTTACTCTCTGATGACAGAAGTGTACTCTGAACATGCTCAGGAAGACCGCGGTTACTTTTATTCTCTCCCAACAATCCAGGAGCCGGAAAGAATTAACTTTGTGGACCGGAACTGGTTCCGATGATGATGCAGGATCCAATCTGGGTCGGTCACGGGGACCAGAGGTTTAGTCTTCCGAGCTTTCGGACTCATTCTGGAGCCCATCCTCAGGGAACTTCTCTCTCACTCGAATGTGTGACGCTCGGAAGGCAAAACCTCTGGTCCCCGTGACCGTCCCAGTTTGGATCCTGGAACATTATCCTGGGACACGTATATTTGCCTTCGTTCATGAGGTTTGGATTCGTGGGCAGGGAGGCCATCTTTCAGCAAACTGCTGCTCTCCTCCTCCTCCTCTTCTCCCCCCCCCATTTAAACCCTCCCCACCTTGGGATGGCCTTCCATGCCATGCTCCCCTCTGCCTCTTGGCTGGACCTACAGCTGCTCTTCTTTTCCTTCTCCTTCCAGTCACCGCTTCGCTGGCCACCCAACCTGGGTGTCCTTGGGAAGCTCGGGATGGGTTTGCCTTCCTGATGGAAGCAGGGGGGGGGGAGGACAGTTTGGGTGGCGAGTCGACCCCCAGCTCTCCGAATCCCGGAAGGCGGGGTGGAGACTGAAGGCATCGTTTGGCGCTGGGGAGAGGAGGCTGCTGGAAGTGGGAAGGTGGGTGAATCCAAGGATGTGTCACTGAAGCATTCAGAAAATTAAACTCTTGGCCACGCGTAACGCCCTGTGCATTGGCAGAGGCTGGGGCGGGGGGGGGGGAGGAATCTCAGGCCATCAGAACTTGCCTGCCTGAGTCACGCAGGTCCTGAGCTCTTCTCTGCCCGCTTGGAATTTTGCTTCAGCGTTTGCAATGCCCCAGTTAAAAGGGGAGGTTTCCGTGCGCAAAATGCTGGCTTGTAAGGAGGGCCCAGAACTCCTCTATGGGGAGTGATGGTGGGGGGGGGTAACTGCTGTCCTTCGAGGACTGGGTAGAGATGCATTGCAAAGTAATCCAGATTCCAGATCCTGCCACCTTATTTGTTCAGAGTAGGTTGCAGAGGCCAGTAAAAAAAAACAACACACAACTATTTTTTCCCCCCTTGATTCTCAAAGAATTGTGGATTTGGTGAGGCACGGGCAAACTTTGGTCTCTTGGATGATTCCTGTGGCAGCATCTTCACAAACCCGGGCATTGAGTCTTTCTCACTCCGTAACCCTGTGTTTCTGCGTCTGAGTTTGCAGGTCTGGGTTTATGGAGCTGAATCTGCCAGCATCCCCCAAAACACATTGATGGAAGGACCCTGAACACACCTGTCAGAATGTTAGTGTTGCTCCTTTTTAATTAAAAGAAGGAAAAAGAAAAACAGGAATAGTGCTACGGATTTATTTGCAAATGGCAAAGGGTTTTTTCCTCCCTCTTTTTGCTTTTGCTTTGACCTCTTTGGCCCTATTTTGTCTGGAGGATGGCCTAGGGAAGGGAAATACACTCACCCACCCACCCGCTTAGTAGGGATCCATGGTCCAGAGAGCATTTAGTTGACTTTATTTTTCCTTGGTTTGAAAATAAATCTGCAGCTTCAGCTTGCAGGCTTAAGTTGTTGGTGCGGAAGGGGTATGAGCTTGCAGCCCTGTCCACCCACCCCATCTCTCTTGGAAAAAATGCAGCGGGGCTGGAAAATTCCCAATCTAGTTTTTGCAGGCCAGGGGAACGGCATGCGGGCCTTTTGACATTTTGAACTGGGACTCTTTCCACTTTCCTTTTAAAACAGGAGTGGGTGCTCCCACTGGGGACCTTCGGATGACACACGGAAGGCCCTGCCTCAAAAGGAAGGGGAGGGAGTGGGAATTTCCTCCGTGGCAGATTATGTTGAATTAAAAGTCAGCTGCAATTAATACGCCCTCCACACACCCAGACACGCTGAATCCTGTTTCTTTCCTGACTTACAAGGTCAGTTTGGAGGCAAAAACCTCCAAGCTTTGGGGTATCCCAAACACTGAAAAAGACACAAAACCTTTGATTGCCCTAAGTTGTAGTGCAAAATTTTGGGGTGCCTCTCTTCTGGGGGAGTCACATTGCCTTCTATGCAAATGAAGGAGGAATAATATTTAGTTGTTATTGACCCTTTGGCCTTGGGGGGGGTCACTTTAACCGCACACTTCCCTTCGGCCTGCTCCTTCCTGTGCCACTTTGTGGGGGGGGGGGCTCACACAACCAAAGACAGCAGTGGCTAAACCGCAGGTAGAGGTAGACCACGACTTACAGCCCCAATTGGTACCAGAATTTCCATTGCTAAGCAAGGTGGTTGTTAAGGGAGTCGCACCCGATTTACAACCTTCCCCCTCCCAGAGTTATTAAGTGAATCATTGCAGTTGTTAAGTGAATCATGCGGTCATTAAGCAAAGCCAGGTTCCTCTATTGAGTTTCCTTGTTTTGGAAGCCGGATGGGAAGGTTGCAAATGGTGATCATGTGACCTTGTGTGGTAAATACATACCGGTTGCCAAATTCCCAAATTTTGATCACGTAATTGTGGGGATGCAACGGTTGTAAGCATGAGGACTGGTCCGAAGTCACTTTTTTTCAAAATGGTTGTAAGTCTATGACTAGCTGTTATCTTTCCAGAGCTTTGTTGTTGTTGTTAGTTGCGAAGTCTTGTCCGACCCATCGTGACCCCATGGACAACGTTCCTCCAGGCCTTCCTGTCCTCTACCATCCCCTGGAGTCCATTTAAACTCACGCCGACTGCTTCAGTGACTCCATCCAGCCACCTCATTCTCGGTCGTCCCCTTCTTCCTTTGACCTCAGTCTTTCCCAGCATTAGGCTCTTCTCCAGCGAGTCCTTCCTTCTCATTAGGTGGCCAAAGTATTTGAGTTTCATCTTCAGGATCTGGCCTTCTAAAGAGCAGTCAGGGTTGATCTCCTCTAGAACTTACCGGTTTGATCACCTCAAAGTATTTGAGTTTCATCTTCAGGATCTGGTCTTCTAAAGAGCAGTCAGGGTTGATCTCCTCTAGGACTGACCGGTTTGATAGCCTTGCAGTCCAAGGGACTCGCAGGAGTCTTCTCCAGCACCATAGTTGATTCTTGACGAACTTATCTTTTCTTTTATGTACACTGAGAGCATATGCACCAAGACAAATTCCTTGTGTGTCCAATTACACTTGGCCAATAAAAAATTCTATTCTATTCTATTCTATTCTAGTTCAAAGGCCTCAATTCTTTGGCGCTCAGCCTTCCTTATGGTCCAACTTTCACAGCCATACATTGCAACTGGGAAAACCATAGCCTTGACTACAAGCACTTTTGTTGGCAGGGTGATGTTTCTTTTTTTCCCCAGAGCTAGAGGATGCTATAAACAAGAGCGTTGGTTGTTTTCATCTAAGATTGGTTATCTGAAATGCTCTTTGCACAGGGACAGAGAAAAAGAAAATATTTCTGTCTCTCCAGAAATTTGAAATTAGTTTCAGCCCACAAATTTAATTCAAAAACCCATCCTGGGATTCAGACAAACCGACTGGAAAGGTTGCAGTTTAACATGGGTGCAGACATGATATTACTCATTGACCCCCCAAAACTTTCCAAGGAGAGCTTCTCCCCTTACCCCCATCCCACCCCACCCCAGCCATCCTCTAACCATTCACATTGGAGTCTCTTTCACGCAATCCTATTGTTCCCCAACCATTTGAGTTTCTCCCAGCAGAGGGCGCTCTTGCTTTGCTGACTCATTCTTGACAATACCCCTTTTGGCTTCCACACTTTAACTTTAAGCGGCCACGTTAATACAGAACATCTATAGTCAGATTAGCATGGAAAGCAGGCTGAAGCCCTAGAGCAGGGTTGCTTAATCTTGGCAGCTTTTAAGAGATGGGGACTTCAACTCCCAGAATTCCCTGGCCATGGGGAAATTGGCCTGGTAGCTGGACATTCTGGGGAATTCTGGGAGTTGAAGTCCCTCCCCACCTCTTTGCCAAGGTTGAGAAACACTGCTCTAGATTTGCGTCCTGTCTTTACATCCTATCTAATGTGCCGGCTGGGGAATTCTGGGAGCTGAAGTCCACACCTCTTAAAGTTCCCAAGGTGGACAAACATTCCCCTATTGGGCTTTTTGCAATAAAACCAGAATCGGTCCCTTAGACGTTCATTCTAGGCCTGGCCTCTGTTCTTAGTCCCCTTTAAAGACAAAAGACCCAACTTAAGCTTTCATTACATCCTCAAAGCACTAATAATGGTCAGAGAAATCAGATCTGGGTTGGTTTTTTTTTAATGTCTGTCCAGTCCAAATTATCCTCCCATTGATGGCCTAAAGATAAACTGGAAGGAATGACTGATAAATTCTTGGGAGAATGGTAATTATCTATACGTACTGATCAGGGGTGGGTTCCTCCTGGTTCGGACCGGATCGCCCGAACGGGTAGCAACCCGCTGGTGATGTCACTGAAGTGGATCGGCCGGTGCCGGTCCGTGGGCGCCGCCATCTCTTTTTTTGTGAATTTTTTGCGACTTTGTTTACTGTTTGGAAGGTGTTTTCCTCTTCTGCTGCTTGAAAAAGGGCCCTCCTGCCCGCCCGGCCCCGGGTTTATATTGACTTTTATTCCTTCCCCCCGAAGCACAGCTGATCAGCTCCTCAGCTGTGTTTTGGGCTGATTGCAGCTACTGAGCATGTGCGGAAGCAATATTGTGTGAGGGAACGTGCGTGAGCTGAGCGCGCGCGCAAAACGTCGCGATGCGAACTGGTGGGGAAGGTAAGTGGAACCCACCCCTGGTATTGATAGAATATTTGTAGCACAGGGCTGAATTGTGGGATTGTTGGTGCTTTCTGAGCTTGGTTGTTTTCTTGCAAATGTTTCATTACCCAACTAGGCAACATCATCAGTGCTACTAAAACCAGCAGTGATGATGTTACCTAGTTTGGTAATGAACTGTCTGCAAGAAAACAACCAAGCTCAGAGAGCACCAAGAACCCAACTATCTATACATAATTATTTCTGTCTGTATCCCCTACATTGTCCTCCCCCCCCCCCTTCTGACCTCTTCTGCTATTATTCTCCACTCCAAATCTTTCAAGATAATCTGAAGTGGTCTATAATCCATCAAAGTTTCTTCTGTTGTTATTTTGTCTTGTTTAGCTTTCAACATTCACAAGACTATTGTTTTTACCACGTGATGACTTGTCTAGAAAGTCTTTGCCAAGATAAAATCTCTTGGAGGTGATCTGGTTCACACGTCACTTTTAAGCAGGAACTGAACAAACCACAGTATGACTTGCTTTAAAACAGGAATCCAGCTATGGTTTCCCTGGTCTCTTGTGAGCATCTTCCCCCCACCCCCAAGAGTAAGTCACCATTTCCACCTGAAAGTGGTCTAATTCTAGATTCAGTCCAGAGAAGCCCAAAAGTCTGCATAGATTGTTGGGGGCAATATGCTGACTCTGTAAACTGCCTAGAAAGAAGGCTGCAAAGCACTGAAGAAGCGGTATATAAGTCTAAGTGTTACTGCTATTTCTGATTTTAATCTAATTATACATACAGCATTAGGTTCAAAGAATTTTCCCTGATATCTTCAACACACTTTCTCGGTGATTCAGTTCAGTCTGGGGTTGTGCGGGTTAGTCTTCAGACACTTTGTCACACGGCAGATAATAACAACTTCCCAAATCATAAATGAAGCATTAGCTGTATCTCCAATCCTCACGAACTCATGCCCACTTCATATTCTTCCGATAGTCTTTTGCTCACCGATATAAACTGCTATCACATTGAATACATCATGCCAGGGCAATGGGTTAAGCCGTGATCTGTTAAATCATGGCCTGCTGAACAATACCTAGATTCATGCCTCTCACTAAGTCAGTCTTTCTCAACCTTGGTGGCTTAAAGATCTGTGGATTTCGACTCCCAGAGTTCTGGGAGCTGAAATCCACACAACTACAAGCTGCCAAGGTTGAGTAACACTGCAGTAAGTTGTTAGTCATGGTTTACAAATGGTTGTAATTCATTTTCAGCTCATAGATTGTGCTAGGTCAGGACACAGCAAACCACAATATGCTAAGAAGCTTAACTGGCTGATTGAGCACCAGCTAGCTGTATTTCCACTCCATCTTATTAAACTTGGTTAGCATTCATCTTGGTTATCTTTTGTGGGTACCCAGCCAGTATCCCGGTTTCAATGAGAATAGAGCTGGAAGGGACATTAGAGGTCTTCTAGTCCAGCCCCCTGCTCAAGCAGGAGACCCTATACCATTTCAGACAGGTGGCTGTCCAGTCTCTTCTTAAAAGCCTCCAGTGATGAAGCACCCACAACTTCTGGTGGCAAGCTGTTCCACTGGTTAATTGTCCTCACTGTTAGGAAGTTTCTCCTTAATTCCAGGTTGCTTCTCTCCTTGATTAGTTTCTATCCATTGTTTCTTATTTTGCCTTCTGGTGCTTTGGAAAATAAGTTGACCCCCTCTTCTTTGTGGCAACCCCTTAAATACTGGAATACTGCTATCATGTCACCCCTAATCCTTCTTTTCTCTAGACTGGCCATATCCAATTCCTGCAACCCTTCTTCGTATATATCCATGCCTTATTTTTCCTCCTTGACACCCCCAAAAAAGGAAGCTGGAATAACAATAAAGCCAGGCCATTTCCCCCCACTTTTTTTTTTTTTAAACTCCACGGGCACAGAGTAGGTGTGAATTTTGATTCATGACCATAAGTGTGAGGACTGGTTGTCAGTCACTTTTTCCAGTGGCATTGTAACTTTGAATTCATGAAATGAATGGCTGTAAGTCGAGGACTACCTCTATCTCGCCAGAGCAAGAGGATTCATGCTATGAACCAGGTGGCAGTTTTTATGGGGGATTTCTCAGCTGAATGCCCTTTTTTGTGGAGAGAGGAGAGAAAGAGAGGGAATTCTGTTTCCCCCAGAATTTTGATTCGGTTAGAGCCAGGGGTGGGATTCTACCAGTTCGGGCGAACCGGATACTCCAACGATCAGCTGGGAGCGAACAGGTTCGTTCCGACAATCAGGTGGGCCCGCCCGCCCGCGCGCTTTACTGGCCTATATCTTCTCAGCTGATTCGCACGGCAGAGCGGATTGCCGCGCCTCAGCTGTGTTTCTCCCCAGCAGTAACGCGTAAGGTAAGTTTTTGTAAAACTGCGCACGAAGCACGCAATCACCGAACCGGTTGTTAAACCGGCAGGATCCCACCACTGGTTAGAGCGCTGTGAATTTTTTAAAGTCAGAGTCTAAGTTCCTGAGAGTCACTCAAAGTTGTTTCAAACTGCAAGATGGGCGGCAAATAAATTTGATAATAATATTTTTTTAAACCAGGTGTTTGTATTTGCATCTTTGTTTTAAAGGGAAGTGAGAACCAGGAAGATAAATCACTTCCCCCATGGAGTGACCAACCCACTTAGGTATGTCCTGTGAATATGATTGGCACAAGGGCCAAATTATGTGACTGGACTGGTCAGAAGGAAGCCAGGGTGTTGCCCTTCTGGCTTGGCAGGGAGATTTCTGGCTGGTTCCTGCTTCCTCCACCCACCCCGTTTGCTCCTCAAGGCCAGGAACCAAGGCTGAAACCTTGCAAGCTAAGGGACAGCGCAGGCGATTAGAACATAGATTCATAGGGCTGGAAGGGACTTTTGGAGGTCTTCTAGTCCAACCCCCTGCTCAAGCAGGAGATCCTTTTCCTTCTTGGGTAAATCGTGGCTCTTGATGGCCTCCTTGCAAGGACACGAAGACCTGGGAAGGTGGAGAGCACCACTCATAAACCATGGTTTGTTTATCCAAACCATGGTTTGTTTAATTATGGTTTGTTGAAATCACAGGAGGCTGTCTGCCCACCATGCTGATTCAAAACCAAAGGAAGTGTAGGGCAGCATCCGAACTTTGGATGATTATGACCCATCTCTTGCTCAGCCTGCCAAGTATAAGGCTAAAGCATTATATTGTATCAGCGTTTCTCAAACCTTGATCAAATAGAAATAGAATAGAATGAGTTGGAAGGGACCTTGGAGGTCTTCTAGTCCAGCCCCCTGCTCAAGCAGAAGATTCTATACATTTCAGATAAGTGACTGTCTAGACTCTTCTTAAAAACTTCCAGTGATGGAGCACCCACGATTTCTGGAGGCAAGCTGTTCCACTGGTTAATTGTCCTCACTGTTAGGAAGTTTCTCCTTAATTCCAGATTGCTTCTCTCTTTGGTTAGTTTCCATCCATTGTTTCTTGTCTTGCCTTCTGGTGCTTTGGAGAATAATTTGACCCCCCTCTTCTTTGTGGCAGCCCCTCAAATACTGGCCTCTTCTTGATGCGGAGGGAAGAATTTGGAGAGTTTAAATCCTGACACATCTGGATGTGAGAACCCAGAAAGCGGATTATGGCACCACCAGTGATTTTTATTTTTTTCTTCCTGTTTGTGACACCGAAGAGCTCTACTATTTGAACTCTTTTCTCCAAACAATTGGGATTTTTAACTTTTGCTGGTGTTAAAAGAAGCTGAACACGCAAGCCATTTTTGCCTGTTTCCTGCCTTCTCCAAAGGGAATTTAGAGTTTTCGATTTCCGGTTCTTGTTCACCAACTGAGCAAACAGTTTTGGGGGTGCAGTGAAGGGGGGGCTCTGTTTGGTGGGTTTGTGTATTAGGAGACTAAGAAAAGGATTCTCTTATGATTCTTGATGTGCTGAGAAAAAAGGTGTATCGAAACTCAGGTTTAGAGGTTTTATCATCGGTGTCTTGTATATGCTGGCCAATCTAGACAGTTGACGGGCCTATCAATCAGAATAGAGCTGGAAGGGACCTTGGAGGTCTTCTAGTCAAACCCCCTGCTCAAGCAGGAGACCCTATACAATTTGAGACAATTAGCTGTCCAGTCTCTTCTTAAAAACCTCCAGTGATGAAACGCCCACAACTTCTGGAGGCAAGCTGTTCCACTGGTTAATTGTCCTCACTGTTAGGAAGTTTCTCCTCAATTCCAGGTTGCTTCTCTCCTTGGTTAGTTTCCATCCACTGTTTCTTGTTTTTGTCTCTGGTGCTTTGGAAAATAAGTTGACCCCCCTCTTCTTTGTGGCAGCCCCTCAAATACTGGAATACTGCCTATTTTTCTCCCCAATAAGATGGGGTAGGGGCAGAAAGCAAAGGAATCACAGAAGCCTGAAATTACATGGGTCTGTAAAATCACAATCTACAGGCAGTCCTCGACATATGACCACAATTGGTACCAGAATTTCCATTGCTAAGTAAAGCTGTTGTTAAGTGAGTCGCACCCGATTTTACCACCTTTTTGCCAAAGTTGTTAAGCAAATGACGCAGTTGTCAAGTAAATCACATGGTCATTAAGCGAATCTGGCTTCCCCCATTGACTTTGCCTGTCAGAAGCCAGCTGGGAAAGTCACAAATGGTGATCACATGACCTCAGGATGCTACAACCACGGTAAATTCATGCCAGGGGTGGGTTCTGGCTTACGTCGCTGCCGGTTTGCTTCCTCACGCGCCGCGTGCTAAAAACCCAGCTTCTGCGCATGTGCAGAAGCAAAAAACAAGATGACTGCGCCTATGGTGCCGCCGAGAGAGCCGGTCCGGGGCGTGTCCAGCCAGCCATCGCTGCCGGTTTGGCGAGCGGGGAGAAATTCCCGCTATCGGCTCTATAGAACCGGTCCGAACCGGCAGGAACCCACCTGTGATTCATGCCCCTTGCTAAGTGCCCAGTTTTTGATCATGTGACCATGGGGATGCTTGGGGGGTCATAAGTGTGAGGACCAGTTATAAGTCCCTTTTTTTCAGTGCCATAGGTAACTTCAGTCGCTAAACGAATGGTTGTAAGTTGAGGACTACCTGTAAATTGTATACTTGTGCTATACAAAGCCGCCTACTCTATAAATTATGCCTCTCAGATGTGAAGAATTTCTAGTTATCAAAAGAAAAGAGAGATTACAATGGAACAGGAATGCGGGTTTACGCGTTTCTATTCCTGCCCGTTTTAAGCCTATTTACGCAGACAGATAGTGGAGATAGGAAACATAAATAAGATTGGTCAGGTTTACTTTCGAGTAAGCCCCAAGGAACAGTAGAAGTTACTTCCCGAGAAAAAACGTGCAAGTAGCCCAGCATTTGTTTCAGCCGAAAGAAGATTTAATCGAACAGCCAAAGAAATCCCAAATGAAAACCCTCCTAAATAATATATGCAAAAGCTATTGCAGCGTTTCTTTTTTTTAAAAAAAAAAACCGATTTGGGTGGGGGGGGAAGCAAAAAAAAAAAAAGCCGAATTATGACGTTTGAATCAACCCTCCTGCCTCTTTTAATTGCATTCCCCCCCCCGTCCTCCGTTTTACGATCCCTCCGTTTTTCGCCGTCTAGTGTATGCATCTCTCAGTCTCGATAAAAACTCCCGCACGCCGTATCGTTCTTTTATAAAGCTCTTTGTTGTAGCAATAATACATCATGAATGGCCCTTTAAAAAAAAAAAAAGAGCGGGGGGGGGCGGAGGGCGAGGAAATACGGGGGCTGGCTTCGCAGAAGCGTATGGGTGGAGGAAAAACTCCATTCTGGCACCCAAAGCCCCGCCCACTATTGCTTGATCGCTGGCGGGGCGGGCGGGCGAAGGGAGGGGGGGGTGCGGCGAGGCGAAGCATCCGGTCTCCTTCCACGTGGGGGCAGAGCCGCGAAGCGACGTCCATTGGTCGGCCGGGCTGGCGTCTGAGCGGGAGGAGAGCTCCGATTGGCTGCGGCGGGGCTGGCGGAGAGAAAAGGAGTAAAGAATGAATGGGGAGGGGGAGAGTCACTCCGCCCATTTAGAACGTTGATACATTCTAACTTTTTTTTCCCTCCCCCTCCTCCTCTTTCATCTGCCCTCCCTTCGCCTGTGTCTTCCCGGCACTGGTTACTTTCACACCAGACTCCGGGAGCAGCAGCGGCGCGGCGGCGGGAGCCGGCTGCTTCGCTGCTCGGTGGGTGCGCGCGTTTGGACACGGGTTCAAGCCCAGGTGGGGAAGCCAAGCTAGCCTGCGCGGGTCTGCTTTTGTTTCCTCCTTTTGGGGGTTTTCAGATTATTATTTTTTTTTTAAATCTACCCTGCTGCATTTCCGTAAGAAGGTAGATAGTTATTTTTTGGGGGGGGGGTGGAGTGGGAGGGTGGGGGTGGGGGAAATTTGGGAGAAC
>QLTV01009056.1:3432768-3462180 GCA_003457575.1 Thermophis baileyi
GGGAGAACACGTTATCCTTCCCCCCCCTTTAAGGACGCGTGTAATCCGCGCGAGTGGGGGGGGGAAGGGAAATAAGTGAGCTTTCTGGGGGAAAGGGGGTCGTGAAAGGACAAAAGACGCCCCTTTCCCCTCTCCGCGATCTCTACGCACGGAGGCTTGGCGGAGCGGAACTTTTCTTTTTAAAAGCTCCGAAGACGTTAGTTGTACTTGAATGTGCGCCCGGCCGAGGGAGGCGGAGGATGGGGAGGGGTGGGAGAGAGAGAGAGAGAGAGAGAGGAGACGGAGTCGGTCGCTCCAGGGTCGTGTAAACGCGGCGGGGGAAAGGCACTCCTTTGTCTGCGGGGCAGCCTGTCTGCCAGCTTCGTGGCCTCATCGCTGTCTCCTCCCCCTCCCCCTTTCCGCCCCAGGTGAATCGAATGGACCACCAACCCACCCCCAGGAGCTGCAGCCGGGGACCCCCAGCCTGCGACACTGTCCAGAGTGACCCTCCTATGAATGTTTTCATTCACACGACCACCGGGGCCCGGTATGAGCTCTCTGTCCCCGTGGAAGAGACGGTGGAAGGTCTGAAGAGGAGGCTGTCTCAGAGGCTTAAAGTCCCCAAGGAGCGGCTGGCACTCTTACATAAAGAAAGGTATTCACTCTTGTCTGCTTGTGGGTGTCTTTCTTTCTTTCTTTCTTTCTTTCTTTCTTTCTTTCTTTCTTTCTTTCTTTCTTTCTTTCTTTCTTTCTTTCTTTCTCTCTCTCTCTCTCTCTCTCTCTCTCTGTCTCTCTCTCNCTGAATTCCATTCCATTCCATTCCATTCCATTCCATTCCTCTCTCTCTCTCTCTCTCTCTCTCTCTCTCTCTCTCTCTCTCTCTCTTTCTCTCTCTCTCCTTCCCTCCCTTTCTCTTTCCCCCCTTTTGGGGGGGGTGTAGAAGATAGTGGGAAGTTAGAATTTTAGCCCATTTGTTTCTTTTTTTTTCTTTTTAAACTGGGAGAGACCTTAATTAAAAGCTGTTTTAGCTGCTTTGCACCTCGAGGAAGTCTCCTTCAGTTCAGGGGAGAAGGCAATATTCAGGAACTGCTTGGCGCTCCCTGGGTTTTTCTGGGTATTAAGATTTCTTTGGGCTGCAGCCTTCAAACTTCCCGAAGTGTATGGAGAAAAGTAGAAAGTGTACAATCTCTAGGCTACTCAGCAACTGCCTTGAACTTTCTTGGGTATCGAGTGTGAACGCCTGCAGAGAAACCTTTGTGCATGCCTGTCATTATATATCGTCCTTTTTTAAAAAAATGTTGGACATGTGCTGATTGTGGAATACTGTTTAGATAAGAATCCATGTATCTCTACAGAAGGGAGACACTGTGTGTGTGTGTGTGTGTGTGTGTGTGTGTGTGTATATATATATATATATATATATATATGGGGGGGGAGAGGGAGGGATTGCAGTAGCATTCATTTTTGACATTCAGGCATATATCATAAAATAGCCAGAGGGAGTTTATATGGAGTACTTAGGTAGAAGAGAAAAATATAGCTTGAACCTCTTTGTGGGTTTCTGCAAAATACCTTATTCCTAGTTTATTCTCTTGTAAAAAAAAAAAAAACCTCAGAAGGCTTTTGTAAAGAGTGGAGTGTAGACCCCTCCCCATAAATAACATGCTGGGTAGTCTAATTGGCAGAGTTGGCACTCCCCTTCCCATTCAACCTCCCCCTTTCCCCCTACTCTTTCTCCCTGCTGGGGAAGAAATATTCATATCTATTGATCTGATCTCAGGGTCAGAATTTGTCCTGGCAGTTTTTACTGAAGACGAGGAAGACTAGCAAAATAAAGACAACCCTCTTTAAGCAAACCCTTCCCCCCCCAAAAAAAAAGAGATTTATTGGGGAATCAGGCTTCAGATTCCCTTTCTGTCCTTGTCTCCCTTCTCTTTGGAGGTGTCCTTTGTTCTGAAGGTTGAATTTGGATAGCGTGCAAGTGCATAGAGAGAAATGTACACCTACACACACACACACACACACACACACACACACACACACACACACACACACACACACACCCACACACACACACACACACGCACGCACGCGCGCGCACACACACACACACATTCACGCTTGCATGCACACGGATGCAGGCCACCTCTCATGCAGACCTTCTAACTGCTTAAAAAGGAAAAAAGGGGATCTCTAGAGAAATCTTGGAGGCACAGAGAAGCCTAGCTGGGGCTGACTTGAATGTCCTTTGTGAGGGGGAAGAGAGGAAGGGTTTGGTCTGGGGGTGGGGAGGACAAGGGCTATCTGGAGTGTCTGAGCCACTCTCTTTGTTTAACTAAATCCCCCCCCCAGCTTTGTTAGAGAATGCAGTCCTTAAGATGCAAAACAGCTCTGTCTTTGTACAGTCAATTCTCTTGCTGCACCAGGGCCTCAAAATCTCCCAAGTCCACCCCTCCTTTACTCCTTCCCAGCCCTCTGAGCTTATGGCACTGAAAGAAGATCTAAAATCTTATCAAATCTAGCTTTAAAATCATTTTTTTTTTAAAAAAAATGTCATTTTAATCTCCCAGCCCTTCTGACAATTAAGAAGTTCCAAGTATCAGTACAAGCTTAGGAAAATATTCTGATTAATTTGGAATAATGGTCAATGATGAGCGGGGTGCCGGTTTTTATCGATCGATCTGTTCCCAAAGCTGCCTTTCCCCCCATCCTCTTTGAGAATCAGACTGGAAAAATTAAAATAAAATTCACCCACCTTCAAGTCTCTTCTAGAGCCTCCACTCTTCCCCCCCCCCCAAAAATATTCAATAGCTCCTGATGGGATTCTTTATCTGCTTTTTTTTTTTTTTTTTTTTTTTTTTTTTTAACCTTCCTTAGCTTCCCAGATCTGTCAATTCAATTGTCTGGAACGGTAGTCTCTTAGAAAAGCAAGAGATCTTTTCCGTTGGAGAGTTGCCTGCAGAATCACAGCCCTTCTCTCATGGGGGCAGCCGAGGGAAGAGAGAGACTTATAATATTATGTTTACATAAGGAGCGGGAAGTGGAGCGCCTGTTTGGTGGGAGGGAGAAAAAAAAGAAAAAGGATCTGGGCTGCATCTTTAGTAGAGATCGGAAGCACTAATTTTGTCCCGGGGAACCATTTTAATAATAATAAAAGCAACAGCAGCCCTCTATTTTTTTATTTATTTTTTTTAAATCACAGCCTCCTTAGCAACCCCATGCTATTTTTTTCCCCCCCTTTTTCTTTTCTGTCTTTATAACAGTTGCAGTTCTCTGGCCTTAAAAATGTTTGAGGAAGTGTTTTGTCACCGGTGTGGCTCCTTCTGACATTGTAAACCAAGCCTTCACTTTTTCTTTCCATTCCATTGCTTTTCTCCTCCAGTCGTCTGAATTCAGGCAAGCTGCAAGATTTGGGGGTCGGAGAAGGGAGCAAGCTGACTTTGGTACCCACGGTGGAAGCTGGCTTGATGGTAAGTTTTTTAGCCTCTTGCTGATCATGGTTTCAG
Organism: Thermophis baileyi; assembly: GCA_003457575.1. Taxonomy (NCBI): domain Eukaryota; kingdom Metazoa; phylum Chordata; class Lepidosauria; order Squamata; family Dipsadidae; genus Thermophis; species Thermophis baileyi. Next base: position 3,436,254 of record QLTV01009056.1, read on the forward strand.
GCCGGATGCTGGGAGAGTCTGGCCAAGGTCACTCTAGGGGCAGGAAATTCAGAAACCTAAACTTCCTCTCTTCTTCCCTTCCACAGTCTCAAGCATCTAGGCCAGAACAGTCGGTGATGCAAGCATTAGAAAGTTTAACTGAAACTCAGGTAAGATGCAACTCAGGTAGATACCGATGAATTGTCTGTTCTCTTTTAAAGAGACTGTTTGGGCCAATTCTTCCATCTTTAAGAGAAAGAGAGGTGCAGAAGAAGCCTCTGCAAAAAAAAGATGGGGAATTATAGATATAGGACTGTCACTATGGGGCCACTGCAAAGGGAATAGGATCGCCCTAGGTTGGGGTTTCTCAACCTCAGCCACTTCGAGATATGTGGACTTCAGCTCCCAGAATTCCAGGGGCTGAAGTTGAGCAACACCGCTGTAGAAGTTTGGACTACAATTCCCAGGAGTCCCAAGTGGTTTGGCACCTCAGGCCACAAAGCAAAACATTGAAAGGACATCAGGATTGGTTCCTCTTAGTCTAAATTTGTCAGAAACAAAGCAAAACATCTCTGTCAAGATTCTAGTCCATGGGAAGATTGCTGGGTTTAGCCCATTTCCCTTCTATCTAAGTAGTTGCTCTTCTCTTGTATTTATTATTCAGTTCTGTTATACTTTTATTTATTATTATAATAGTAATAAAAACCTATCCTCTACTTGATGCCTTGGTTGTACGCCAAGATTTTCTAGACTTCCCCCGGAGGTAGCATGCTAAGAGAGGAATTCTGGGAGTTGTAGTAAGAAAGCAGGTCTATTGAGCTGGTTGTCTCATCAATGCTAGTTGAGTGCTTAAGTTTTTGGCTGGTTCTTGTGCTCTCTATTTGGGGAGCCCAGGGTGCTTTAATTCTGCCTTGGTTCTCCTCTCTGCAGATCTGTAGACGGATTCTCTTATCAGCATTCTCACAGCATGATCATTTTATTTTAGGCCCCGACTTAAGCAACTTCCACTTGCTTTTAATTTCTATTGTTTTTGCTCATCCTTCCTGATCTTCAGTCATTAGACTCTGTTTTACTCGTTAAGTGTTCTTTTTTTTAAAAAAAACCAACAACCCTCCAAATCTGTCTGATTTTTAACTCTAGATCTGTCTCCACTGATCAATTATACCGATGAATGAATACAGGTAGTTCTCGACTTACAACAGTTCATTTAATGACCATTCGAAGTTAAAACATGGGGGGGAGAAAGCGACTTATGGCTGTTTTTCACACTTACAACCATTACAGCATCCCCATGGTCAGGTGATCAAAATTCAGATGTTTGGCTCATACTTATGACGATTGCAGTGTCCCGGGGGAACATGCCTTTTGCAACCTTCTGGCAAGCAAAGTCAATGGGGAAGCCAGATTCACTTAACGTCTGCATTACTAATTTAACAAGTGCAGTGATTCACTTAACAACTGTGGCAAGAAAGGTCGTACAATGGGGCAAAACTCACTTCACCAATGTCTCACTTAGCAACGAATTTGGGGTTCCGTTGTGGTCGTAAGTTGAGGACTACCTGTATTATGAGAAGGTTCATGGCGTGCTTGATCACAGATGTGAAGTTTGGTGAAGCCTGGTTGAGCTGAGGTGTAGAAAGAGGTGTTGACTTTGATTTTGTGGGCCCTATTTTCTAAGTTCCCTCCTGTCCCTGCCCTTTTGTTTAAGGAAGTCTTTTTTTTTTTAAATAGAAAAGTTGCTTGTCCAAGGAGCTGAGAACAATAGGGTTTTCTCCAGCCAGATAATAGTATTTCTTAGCTATCTCCACCCTGGGAAGAGAGCTACAGGAACCAAGGTTTACTTCCTCACCCCCTACTCAAGTTGAATCCCCTTAACATTCTTGCATTTTAATTGCAAGTTTGCTCATTTGTTCCTCCCTATCGTTTTGCATCCTTCACTTCTTGCCCCCAGCCCTCCCCCCCATTAGCAAACACACCCAAAAAGGCTTCTTCCCTTCCAACTTTTCCTTCACTTAATTCTGTCCCTTCCCTTGTTGCATGAGACTCTTCTAATTTTTTTTTTAACCCAACATAACATCCCTTCCTGTTCTTTTGCAATTTTAGAAAATCGAGTTGCAAGAGGAGTTTTAATTAAGGGATTGCAGAGTTCCCTTGAGGGGCGGAGGGGGAGGGGGCAGGATCATGTTGCATCCAGTTGACAGACAAGAAGAGAAGGGAGGGTGGAAGGAAGGAGGGGTACGGAAGTCAGTCAAGTTTACTGTCTTTAAAATGCAAAAGAGGAAGGATTGGATGGAATAGGAGGAAATAGATATGGGGTTGGGCGGGAAGGATGCTAAAGAGTGGTGAAGAGTGACTTGCTAACTGGCCTTCTGTTTGTGACAGCCCTGGCTCTGATTAAATTGCCTTTGTTATCTGCACATTCCTCCCTCTTCGCACACACACCCTGGCATATTTTCAGGAGCAGAATGCGCCATGAGACTACGATTGGAGAAGGAAGGGCAATTTAGGCAGTGGGGTTTGATGTGTTTTTCTTCTTGAGCAGGGGGTTGGACTAGAAGACCTCCAAGGTCCCTTCCAGCCCTATATGACCCACAATAATATTAAAAGCAGGAAGTTTTTAAGTTACCATTCTGAAAGGCAGGAGATGAAAGGAAGAAGCTATGAGGAGGGAAGAGGAGAGATCAGCGCGCACAGTGGTCTGTGGATTAATCTGTAACAGTTCTGGGCTTTGGAAAAGACTTGGCATGGCTTATTTCTCAAGAAATTGGACCCGGGGTGCGTGTGTGTGTGTGTGGGGGGGGGGGAAGCACCACAAAAAGCTAAAAGTTGCCGGTACCTTTCTTGTTCCTAGCCTCTGGGCCTCACTGGCCAACAAGGCATATGCAGATGTTTGTGGGTCAACATTTCAAAGGGAAATGGAAAGACGCTTGGAATTAAACCCACCCACCCCCAGGTATTTTGAGGACCCAGTATAGGAAGCCCATATGTGGTCAATTGGGATACTTTTTGCTCTTAATTATTAATTTTAAGGGCCGAATGTCCCGCTGATCGGGTGATGTCCTTCTACTTGTGCCTATCACATGTGGCCCTAGATGCTTTCTGGATGAGCGCCCCCCTCGGCCCTCTGATGGGCTTCAGATTGAGGAAGGCTGAGCAGGGCCTCTAGTAAAATGCTTTATTAAAAAAAAAATTTGCCCCCTCCCCAACCCATGGCTGATACTTTAAAGCAGGGGGTCTCCAAACTTGACAACTTTAAGACTTGTGGACTTCAACTCCCAGAATTCCTCAGCCCCACCAATGGATGGATAGGAAGAAAAGGAGGAAGAGCTGCTTAGGAGGGTCTTTCTTCCTTTTGCCCCATCTATTCAACTAAGAAACAACCAGTAGCCTGCTGATATTCCTGGCTGTATTACACTGTTCCCTCTAAGGTGCGCGGCCGCGCACATAACGAGAGAACGCTGCGCGGTAGTTTCCAACTTCCGCGTGGTGTTTTCTAATGGCAGAGGCTGTGCGCCTGCCCGCCCGCGCACTTGAAAAGAGAGCGCCGCGCGCCAGTTTCTAACTGCCGCATGGCGTTTTCTACTCTTACAGGGAACATTGATTACAAATCCCATTGTTTCTTCTGGCTGTGGATGGTGGGACGGGGGGCTATCATCTGACACCGGAGGGCATTCCTAGTTATGAAATGAGGCCAGGCGCCGTTGCTGCCAAGGAGATTATCAAGCCCAGCTCACTCTGTGTTTACAATGCCACCACCTACAGCCGGGAAAGAAGCCAGGGTTAACTTAGGCCAGGCGTGGTTGAATGCCACGGGGGGAATGGAGTCTAATCTGATTTATCTCTTTTGGTTTTGGAAGCTGGACTTTGCTTTCTGATTCAGTGAAACTTTGCTCCGGATTTCCTTCCTCTTTTACTAGATCCCAACCCTTCAGTCCCTTTGGAGCAGTGTTTCTCAATCTCAGTAACTTTATAGATGTCTGGACTTCAACTCCCAGAATTCCCCAGCCGGCTGTTAAAGAGAGAATCCAGCTTCCCTATTGGTTTTGCTTGTTGGAAGCCAGCTGGGCAGGTCACAAATGGTGATCGCGTGACCTCTGGACACTGCAACCATTGTAAATACATGCCAACCACGGCATGAGCCGTGGTGGCGCAGTAGTTAGAGTGCAGTACTGCAGGCTACTTCTGCTGATCACCAGCTGCCAGCAGTTTGGCAGATCGAATCTCACCAGGCTTAAGGTTGACTCAGCCTTCCATCCTTCCGAGGTGGGTAAAATGAGGACCCAGATTGTTGGGGTCAACATGCTGACTCTGTAAACCGCTTAGAGAGGGCTGTAAAGCACTATGAAGCGGTATATAAGTCTAAGTGCTCTTGCTATTGCTAACCTCCCAGATCTGATTATGCGACTGTTGGGACATTGCAATGGTGTGATGACTGATCATTAATCACTTTTTTTTCCAGTTCCGTCATAATTTCGAATGGTTGTTGAACAGATGAACATAGGTTGAGAACTACCTATATGTCGGCAAGGCGGGGGGAGGGGGGAGGAAAGCATGAAAAGGCTATATAAGTATGTGTATCCAAAGTAAGATAAACATTTAAAGTGTTTGTCACACCTAAGAGGAACAAAAGACCTGTTCTGTTTTGGTTTAGAGGGCAGGAGTCTGATCAATGGGGAAATAGATTTTTTTTTTTTTACATTAGTTAAAGACTTGCCAGTGTTTTTGATACGGTATGGCCTGTCTCTGAAGGGAGTTGTCTTTCCTTTGCTGAAGAGGCTCGAGTTGTTCTTTGACCTGCATTCACCTTTGGGCAGGGGGTCAGACTAGATGACCTCAAGGACATTTTCCATTGCGATGATTATCATTTGTGCTTTTTTTTTCTTTCTCTTCTGAAACTCTGATCTTGCAGCCTAAATCCTTCTCAGGTGGGCCTTTTAAAGATCTCTAGCACCCCACCCGTTCTGCATGAAAATCGGGAATTGCACCTACAGAGAATGAGAAGCCAGGCTTGAGATTAGGGTGGATGGATTTGTTGAAGCTAAGAACTCTCAATCACTAGGAGAAGGTGGTCTCTTGATATGTGGCATATCCCCTTTTCCTGGAGGTGTTCAAAACCCAGGCTGGATAGCCTGGGGTCCATAGTGTTTTAGTAGACTCTGCACCGAGCAAGAGGGTGATCTAGATCAGGGGTCTCCAACCTTAAGCCTGGCGGACTTCAACTCCCAGAATTCCCCAGCCAGCCAGGCTTAAAGTTGCCAAGGTTGGAGACCCCTGGTCTAGATACCTTTGGAGGTCCCTCCTTAAAGGGCTGCCTGAATCAAACCAGGCTGATTTATTGATTGCCCCGGACAGAGAGGCTCCCATTTTGGGACCTCTTTGAGCCTCCAAGGTTTGGTGTGCAAATCGTGGGTGTTGGAAACGTTTCTCCTCCCTGCTCACCCATCCCATGTCCTAGAGGGGGAGGCAAGCAGCTTAGGAAAGGACATGTTGGCGCTGCCAAGAATCCTGTGGCACGCCAGGGCCTGGTCACGGAGTGTTCCACTTTTTTCCGGGGGGGGGAGGGCCTGACGCTGAGCCTGAGTGAGTCATCCCATAAAAGTGGGGGGTGAGAGAGAAAGAGGGAGGTGTCGGGGGGGGGGGAGATCTCTGCTAACCGAGATTGGTCTCTTGACGTCAAAGGGATCTGGAGGAGAGCAGAAGGGATGGGAAGGAGGAAAACAGGGCCCTTGGCATTGTCCGAGAGAAAGTGCCAGCCTTGATCCTCAGCAGGCAAGGAAGGCGGCAAACGGATGGCCAGCTCTCCCAAACCAGGAGCAGGAGTCGAGATCTCAGAGCCGTGGATTTAGTTCCCGTGCTGGGTGTGGAAGGGGGATTGTGAGGATCAAGCCTTGGGCAGGTTGTTTCGGAGAGATTTCCGTGATCCCTTCTGGGTTGGAGGCACAGCTTAAGCTCCTTTGGCTTAGAAGAAAGCAGATTTGGGTGGATCTTGAGCCGTGTTTTTCAACCTTGGCAACTTTTAAGAGGTCTGGACTTCAACTCCCAGAATCCCCCAGCAATTCTGGGAGTTGGAAGTCCAGATCCCTTAAAGTCACCAAAGGGTTGAGAAAACCGTCTCCTCTCCACCCTGCTTTGTGTGTCCCTTCCTGCCTTTCTCCTTTGTGTGGGGTGGCTGTTGGGGGAGGGGCTGCTCCCCTCGGCAGCCCTCCCTGCAAGGCGGGCCGCTGCAGTTTGTCCAAGATCCAGAAAGAGAATATAAAAAGGAGGCAGTCTGGAAACCTAACCCTGGGCTTTTCCCCGGTGCGGTATCCTGACCTGCTTCCCATTTTGGAAAAAAATTAAAAAGATCTGTGTTGTTTGGCAACCAAGAAGACAAAGAAGCGCTGAGAGAAGATCTGTGAGGGGGGGGCTCCCCAGCCAAGGACCCCCAGTCAGTCAAACCTTTCTGGCTGGCTTTTTTTTTTTTTGCATATGGTAATTACCATCTGTGCTGGATGTTCCTGGGAGAACAAAGGAATGATTTGCATTCAGACACCAAGAAAAGGGAATTCCAGAGAGGGAGGGAAGGAGAGAGAGGGCCGAAGCACATCAAAACGACATGCATGCATGTATGAAGATGGAGAGGGGGGGGAGGGGTCCCTGTGCAGCTGGTGCTCTTATTCTCCTTAAAGGAGGCCCCCCTCCCCTCCCTTCTCTTTTCCCCCTTTGCTTTTTAACCGCTTGCGGTAGGCACTGTCTTGGGTGGGTGCCCAGCGGTCTTTAGGTGCCGCCAGTGGGGGCGGGCGCCTTGCACACGGGGAGCTGAGTGCGGATGTCGTGACTGCAGGGAAGGCAGCCTGCTGGTAAGGGAGCCTTTTGTGACTCGGCCGATCTGGAATTTCGTGACTGGTAGCATAAAGAAAGGCTGGGCGATCGGAGAGGGAAGAAGAGGCTGCAGAGATTTTTTTTAAAAAAAATATAAAGGTTTTAACCGATGCTCCCAAGTTTCAGGGTAAACCAGGGTTGGAGACCTGAGGTTTTAAGGCCCAGGAATCTCCTGGTTGGCCCAGACCGACAGTGGCATCCCCAATTTCTGCCTCCGAGGGCTGCATTCTGTCTGCAGCCCGTGGGGGTACTTTTTTGAGAGGGGGGGGGTTCCTTTGTTTGTTCTTTGACACTTTAATCTGGCGGTCCCATTTATTGGTGGCAAAGGCTGTTTTGGGCCCGTCTTCCCCTTGTGAGCACAGGGTGGTAAATGTAGATTAAGCATCAATGGCACTAATAAGAAAAAAGCGAAGGTTTGGATTGCAGAAAATGGAATTTGGGAATCGCTTTCCCCAACCTGGTTGCCCCCAAGTTGTACTGGATTATTATTTCCATCAACTGTGCTGGCCTGGCTAAGGGCAATGGGCATTGTAGTCTGGCATTCCTGCAGGGGCACCAAGTTGGAGAAGATTTTTTCCATCGCAATTCTGCACCCTATCGGGATTGCGTTTAGGGCTCACTGTTCTACTCCATTAAAGCCTTTTAGACCCACAAGGAAATCTTAAACTCTTGATGCTGGTTGCCATCCAGCCTTCATTTGACTTCCCAGAGGCCCTCCATCCGTATTTTGATGTATTTTGAAAAGCCTCTCAGCAGCCTCATCTATCCTTAAAGCGTCTGCTTAGCGTTTGGGGATAGACTGCCCCTGTAAATGAAGGCTCCACTCCTGGTTAAGTATCGCAAAAGACCTTACTGGATTCTGCAATCCTTTGTGATTAAACCTTGCTGGATTTTAAAGCCGGGGGAGTAATGGAAGTCGGTCTGTTTAAAGAAGGATTATTAAGCGGTGCTTTGAGTCCTCTGATCTCAAAAAGCATGCATCTTTCAGCTTGGGATAATAACAGGAAAGGAAGGAGCAGAGGTGTGAATTATGCAATCGCCCTTTCTTTTGCTGGGATGGGGTGGGGTGGCAAGGAGGGGTGTCCTCTGCACATGCTCAGATGCCCTCTTGGTAGAATAGGACTTAGGTTTTTCTCTAGCTCCCTCCCACTCTGTTTTATATATTTTAAAAATGAGTTTCTTTTCTTCAAAAGTCCTACTCAGTTGCTTTGGTTGCTCCCCCACCCCAATTTTTTTTCCTACCTGGTGTCCGAAACTCACCTCCCCACCCACCTCTTCCTCCTGTAGATGCTCTGCTGTGCACGGCCGGCCGCTTCTCAGGCCCCCACCTTTCCTCGAGCTGCCGTTCCCACGGGTTTCTCAGAAACCTCCCACCCTCCCTCCCATCCGTGCTTCCGTCTTCACAGTGAGGCACAAGGGGGGGGGAGGGTGAAGAGGAAGGCTATAGAAAGGCAGAAGTGGGAGAAGGTTTTGCCATAAACTTGGGTGTTTTGAGCTGGAGGCATGGATAACGCATAATCCGGTTGCCTTTCCTCCCCCCCCCTCTAGTTTTGCTGACGTTTTTGCAGAGGCGAAGGAAGATGGGGGGGGGGGGTTTGTTGCTGATCGCACATTTGACAGGAAGCAGGGAGTTGTGCAGAAGGGTGATTCTCCGTCAATGAGGCGGGACAGGTCCTTTTCTCGGTGTGCTTTGTTTTCGGAAGCCGGAGGTTGCCATCTGGCACCTTCTGAGGGCTCGTGCATCATTTGCGGTCCTCCATCTCTTGTGTCCTTGCTGTTGTGTGTCCTTGCTGTCCTCCATCTCTTGTGTGCATCGTGCTGCTGAAGGATATGGCGTCCTCCATGAGATCTAGCCGCTTGCTGGGTGCATGTAGGGTTGGAAAACTGGCTCAGCTGCTCCAGGCTTGCTTGCAAATGAGATCAGGAGCACCCCAAGACCGGCTAGTTGGTGCCAAAGCCCTGTTTGGCATACCTTTCCCAGTCCCTTTACACAAGAGGTGGCAGTGCCCAAGAGATAGATAAACAGACAGAGGGACACATCCATACCAGTAGCATCAGCCATCGGTGCCCAAGTCAGCCCTTGTGGCCATTTCCCCTCCCCAAATTTGGGGAGGCCACCCTACGAAAAGTTTCATCCTGGTTTGAAGATGGCTTCCCCTCTCCTGTAATACCTCAGTTCTGATGGCGGTCCAGCCTCTGCGTATTTTTTTTTCTTTTCTTTTCTTTTCTTTTTATTAAAAAAAAGCTCCACCCTTCAACTACAGGCCCCACCTGTTTCAGCAAATATTGACTGCTCTGGTATTTCCTAGCACCAGTCTCCCATCTGCTAGGCCTTGTTGTCCCGTCTCCTGTTCTGAAGGCCTCTGGGGTATATTATGGTCTGTCTCTAAATCAGTCCATCTCAGCTGGGCATTACCAGAGAAGTCAAGGAAAAGAGGGACATCTTTCATTCTCTTTGGCCTCTTGTTCTGCACTCAATAGCTAACTGGTAGGAGAAGGAACTATGGCCCCTTTATGACCTATGGACTTCAACTCCCAGAATTCCTGAGCCAGCCATGCTGGCTCAGGAATTCTGGGAGTTGAAGTCCACAGGTCGTAAAGAGGCCTTAATTCCCCACCCCTGGCCTAGGAAGACAACTTTGAGCAGGGGCTTGTGTTTTCTTGAACACTTCCTTTTATTATTTTATTATTAAATTTGTTTGTCACCGATCTGGGCTGCATCAGGGCAAATCTTGACGCAAAACAGCAACTTTAAGATCTGGGTGATGCGTCTCTTAGTTTGATGATTATGCTAGCAGTGCACCAAAGACAACCTGAAATAATAAATAATATTGCTTTTCATAGCAAATAATGAAGTGTTCCCAGAGATCCACTAAGCACTAGAGTGCCGAAGCCCCCTGTCTCCTAAGAAAGGACCAAGAAATCTTAGACACGTTTTCAGGTGCAGGTGGTCCTTGACATACGACCACAATGGAGTCTTCCCATTACGGTTCTATGTCACGACAGTCATAAAACGGGTCGGTCCTGTGATCAACTTGATTTTACGACTTTTTTGTGGCAGTTGTTAAGCGAATGCTGCAATCATAAAGCAAATGCCACAGTCGTTAAGTGAACCTGTGGTTCACTATGGGTGCGGTTTTGTTGAACACTGGAAGTTAAGTGTCGGTTTTTGGGAAAACATTCTAAAACACAGTCACATTACTGCTCGACATTGCAAATGGGTGTAAATGTGTCTCTGTTGAGTGCCCAACGTTTGGTCATGTGACTGCGGACAGAGTCTGACCGTCTAAAACTTTGAGTAGCAAATTCCTTTTTTCAGATCAGTGGCGACTTCAAAATATCACTAAGTGAACGGTCATAAGTCAAGGACTGCTTCTATAGTATTTGCGGATGTAGTGTTGTAACTGCAGTAACTTAAGGTTTAATTATTTGTTTAATTTAATCTAATCCTGCACCAGGTAGCACTAATTTCCATCTGCTACTTGTCTGGGTGGGTCCAGGAATAACTTTGTGCCCTGTTGAAACTCCTGGCTTAAAATCAGCTATCTGATCTAACCACTCCACCTGCTGTTCTCTTTTCCAGGTAAATGACTTCCTGTCCGGGAGGTCCCCCCTGACCCTTGCCCTGCGAGTGGGCGATCACATGATGTTTGTCCAGCTGCAGCTGGCAGCTCAGCAGAACAGCGGGCAGCTCCAGCACCGCCACGTGATTGCCAGCCGCGGAGAACAAGCTGGAGGCGCCACGGCCACCACGCCGATGCCGCCGGCCGGACCAGCTGCCTCCAGTTGCCGCACCCTGCCTGGGAGCACTCCCGCCTCCTCCCCTACTTTTGCCCGGCTCCCCACGGCGCCCGCTTGCCCACCAAGCCCTGTGCCCAGTCCTGCTGCTTCTCCATCGCCAATGCAGACTATGCCTCTCTACTGTACCACCGCTAACCCGACCCCCGTCACGGCAGGGATGTTCCATTCACACGGGACCAGCGCACAGACGGTCAACGGAGAGGGGAGTGGCAGCGTCATGTCTTCATGTTCAGAGGTCAGTCCTGGGGTGCTTTGCGGGGTGTTGAAACCAACGAGGGTTGAGCATGAGCAGAAAAGGCTGAAGCCGGACTTTTTGGTGTGGAGTCCTGACCCATGGCAGCTTTTAAGGCACCAGGCTAGAAACCAGGAGACAGAGTTCTAGTTCAACCTTAGACATGAAAGTCTAAGTAACTTTTTCTAGGTGACTTTGGGCCAGTCACCAGGAGACAGTGAATTCTAGTCTGACCTTAGGGCCTCAAAACTCTCTGGGTGACTTTGGGCTAATCACCAGGAGACAGAGAGTTCTAGTTCAGCCTTAGGCATGAAAAGTCAAATAGGTGACTTTGGGCCAATCACCAGGAGACAGAGAATGCTAGTCGAACCTTAGGCCTCAAAACTCTCTGGGTGACTTCGGGCCAATCACCAGGTGACTGTGAGTTCTAGTCTCATCTTAGTCATGAAAGCCAGCTGGATGACTCTCAGCCCAGCCCACTTAAAGGGTTGTTGTTGTGGGGAAAATAGGAATAGGAAGGTGTATTGGACATGTTGGCCACCTTGAATTATTTGTAAAAATAATAAATAAAACAGATTACAAGGAGTAGAATTGGTCGTTAGGTTTCCTTCCACCCTCCCGCAAATCAAAAAATAATACCTACATGCATTGGGAGATTTCTGCTATGGACAGTTGAGAGGTATTACCTTCTGGATTTTTTTAAAAAGGCTCAGCATTTTTTTTTAATCATTAGTGGCTGCAGGGCAGAGAAGAGAAGGAACTAGGGCCAGAATTAGGGAGAGTCTTCCTGTATTTGTTAGCTTTTTATCTCACAAGAACGTTGGAGCAGCTTTATTATTACTATTTTTAAAATGTATATGCTGCCCATCTCACTACCAGTTTATTCTGGACAGCAAGCTTCCCTCACTCCCTATATTGCAGCCGCATTGTAAACCTAGGCATCTTGGCTTTTTATTTGGGTTATTCCTACAAACATTCTCTGGTTCAGAAATCACTTTATAATCCAGGTTTTTATGACATAATCTCCCTCCTCTTGATCCAGAGAGATTCATAGCTGGGCATTGCTCTTTGTAAGTTGTGTGGTCTATAACTGTACGCTTGGTTAAGTCTGCCTTTTCAAACCTGGTGTGTTAGAACTGCAGTTCCACCATTCCCAGAATTCCTCAGCCAGCCAGCCATTTTAGAGGGCTGCCTCAGAATTCTGGGAAATGCAGTCCCAATATATCAGGAAGGCACCACCAAATTCGATTGGGTTGGGATGGCCACATTGATGGTTGCAACTCTCCAAACCTTGTAGGTTTGTAGAAAAGAGTCTTCCCCATAATTTTATTTTTTTATAAAATGTATTTGCCGCCCATCTCGTATCCCACGACTCTGCTACTTGGTCCTTTTCCATGGGAGTTTGGGGAGTGAGACCTTTCTCGTACAAAGGAAAATCGATCCGGAGGGAGAAGGAAAAACAAAGAGTAACCTTGGTTTATAGAAATGTCTTTCTGGCAAGGAACAGGAAAATTCGGTTCCTCTCCAGATGACTCAGAGGAGGGGAGCCTCGTGAAGATGCTGTCCTTAAAGATGAACATCACAAGGTTTCTGGCCCACCGTAACCTTAGTCCAAGGAAGAAGCTTAGAGCTTCAGGTTTCCTGTTCTGTTTTTCCAGCTGCCTCCAAAAAAAAGGCAACCAGGCAATCTTCTTTGTTTTCACCTGAGAGAGCATGAAGACTGGCTTCAGATTTTTGGGGATCGTGGCACCTTGTCTGAAAAAGGGTTGGGGAGGGTTCTCGCGAATCTCCAGCCCTGCTTAGCATCTGTTCTTTGGTTTTTGCAGGTAGACTGCGCCTCAAGAAGTAAAAGTTCGCCCAGCAGCAGCCCCACTCAGGCCTCTCGGACCCGGAAACACGGCGCTGTGATAGAAAGCTTTGTTAACCACGCCCCTGGGGTTTTTTCGGGAACGTTTTCTGGTACGTCTGTGTTACATTTCTCTCTCTGCCCCATGAGGAAATATGGGTAGAAGGTAATATTCATCAAGCTTCAGAGTCCCACAAAGCTCTGATTTGATCAGTGTTACCATGGCGATTTTAAGATGGATGGACTTCAACTCCCAGAATTCCCTAGCCAGCTATGTTGGCTGGAGAATTCTGGGAGTTGAAGTCCACCCATCGTAAAATAGCCATGGTTGAGAAATACTGGATTAGATAAAGAAACCAATGAAATTTCTGATGCTTTGCCTGGGTTGATACTCTCCCAGGAAATACAGCAACCATATCTGATGGGTTTATCCTTATTTTAAGCTATTTTTTTTTCAAAAAACCCCCCCCCCCCAGGCCAGGGGCCCCCTTTGCCTTCCCCCCAGCCTATGGAACTCATTGTCTGTTGATGGCTGCAGACCTTGTTCAGCTTGTAAAAATCCATCATGTATAATGGGCACGGTCATCATGTATAATGGGCATTAGTTTTGAGCAGTAATCCATCCATGATAAATGCAGTCCGTTACGGGTTTCAAAACTCTCTTTTCATCCTTTCTTTTTTTGGGGGGGGGGGGACTTTTTTCTGTAAAAAAAATTTACAGTCTGAACCCTAAGAGAATGTACTTGGCTTAAAAAAGAAAAAAAAATAGTTGCATGTATTGCCTTCTATTACAAAAAGTTGAATAATAGCCTTGAACGAGGGTCAGCACACTGCGGCCCCTGGGCCAAATCCAACCTGCCACCTGTTTTTATGTGGCTATGAGCGGGGGTGGGGTAGGGGGTGCGGAATATCAAACCCAAACCTCAGCTGAGTTCCCAGGGCATCATGGGTGAGAACAGCTTATCAGCAGACTCCTTGCTGGAGGGTTGGTCTTGCCCAAGGACTGTCATGTTCCTTGGCCTGTAGTCTTGCCAGCTGTGCTTACAGACATGAAGGAAGGGCAGGATCTGGCTCCTTAAAGAGAAGAAAGTTTGCTGATCCTTCCCCTACAGGACTAGCAGCTTGGCTTGTTGGAAAAGCCACGAGAGATTAAACATTTTGAAAAAATCTCACTACAATATATAGCGGTGTTTTTCAACCTTAGGCACTTGAAGGTGTGTGTGGACTTCAACTCCCAGAATTCCCCAGCCAGCTCTGGTGTCTGCTGGCTGGGGAATTCTGGGATGCTCTGCTGGCTGGGGAATTCTGGGAGTTGAAGTCCACACACCTTCAAGTGCCTAAGATTGAAAAACACTGCTATAAACCAATACTGCTGTTTCCCCCCCCTCAATAGATTTTATGCACTGCTACAACCTTTCCTACTTCTCCTTCCACCCTGCAGGCACTTTGCACCCCAACTGCCAAGACAGCAGCGGCCGGCCGCGCCGAGATATCGGCACCATCCTGCAGATCCTCAACGACCTCCTGAGTGCCACGCGGCACTACCAGGGCATGCCCCAGTCGCTGACGCAGCTGCGGTGCCAGACGCAGTGCTCCTTGTCCACCCCTTCCCTGGATCTCAACAACCACACTACCTCAGAAAGAACGGCAGCTGCTGCTAACCAGCCCTTGCATTTGGGGGTCCAGTGTCCGAGCCAAGCAGCCACCTGCAAGCCCACCGGTGAGTTCACAAACCCGATTTTGGGGTCCTTTTCCTTGTGTCCCCCTTCCCCACCTTTCTCAGTTTTCTTTTTTGCAGACTGGTCTCTGAAGGTCCTTCCGGTGGGTGGGGCTTCCTTGACAGAAGGTCCTTCCGGTGGGTGGGGCTTGGGGGGGTTGTCTTATTATTGGGGGGCGGGTCTTATTCTTGGGAGGGGCATGTGCAAAGGGGGCAGGGTCAGTGATGGCTTGGGGTTGGGACTGTCCTAATTCTGCAGGAGTTTAGAGCAGCATCAATGGAATATCCAGTATTATTCTTGTTACAGTATTATAAGTATTCCTCGACTTACGACCATTCATTTAGCGACTGTTCAAAGTTACGATAGTACTGAATAAAGTGACTTACGACTGTTCTTCATACTTAACTGTCACAACATCCCCTGATCACAATTCAGGCAGTGGCCTGGGGTCCATGTGATCCCCATTTATTTATTAAATTTTTTTGCCACTCATCTCACCCTGAAAAGTTAACTCTGGGTGGTTTATAATTAATATCAACCTTCCCAGCGAATGTTCCCCCAATCAGTGGGGGAAGCCACATTCACTTTGTAAAAAATTGTAAAATTGGGTGTGACTCACATAATGTCTGTCTCGCTTAGTGACAGGAGTTCTGGTATCCCAATTATGGTCATAAGTTGAGAATAAGCAGTATTATTATTTGTAGTACTATTAAAGTAGTTATTAAGCTGTTTTCATGTAATAAATGTTTGGGGGTCAATGAACAATCCTCTCAAAGGGGATGAACTTGGGTGCATGTAGGGTTGAAAAAAGAGTTTGGGGAAATCCTGGTTTAAAGAGAGGCTGATTTAAGTTGGAACTTTTAGCCATTTGTTTTCAGTCGTGTTACTCCTGCGTTTAGATTTCCAGCACCGTGACATTGGGCAACTGAGATGAATAGACTGCCAAAGAAACTTAAGTTGCAGTGAACTTTTCTGAATGATTTAATTGGATTCGTATGTTGAATTCCTCAGGCGGAATAGAATTGGTGCGATTTGTTGTTACTCATCCAGAAAAGTTGTCTGAAAGGCGGAAAAAGAGGGCTTCCCTGTATAAGCCAGTGTTACTTCTGATGTAATGTTTTTTTCCTGATTTGTGCTGTTTTAATCCTTTGCCAAAGAAGTTTATGGTTGGTTTTTTTGGGGGGGGAAATCTAAAAAAAGGCCAGGAAGTGCCGGTTATTACCAGAGTTGCAGGATGCCCTGAAGGAGGAAGGGATTCAGTAAACCAGGGGTCCCCAAACTTGGCAACTTTAAGACTTGTGGACTTCAACTCCCAGAATTCTCCAGCCTTCTATGCTGGCTGGAGAATTCTGGGAGTTGAAATCCACAAGTTTTAAAGCTGCCAAGTTTGAAGACCTCTGCAGTAAACTATAGATTGCTTATCACCATGATACATTGATGAGGTGGCTGATTGCCTTAGCCATGATAAAACATTTGTGAGAATGACAGCAAGCAGTAGGTGCACTCTATCTGAAATGAGCAAACAGGATCCCTGACTATGTAGTGCAGCGGTTCTCAACCTGTGGGTCGCGACCCCTTTGGGGGTCGAACGACCCTTTCACAGGGGTCGCCTAAGACCATCAGAAGCGGCATCCGGGCGGGTGGGCGAAGTCTCCCGCTTCTGTCGTTACCAGCTGTCTGGCGACCCGCAGGCAAGCCCAAACCGGGAGCATTTCACCCCTGGTGCCACGCCCCCTTTATCACCTCATCCTGCGTGGGGAGAGGGTAGGGAGGGGGTCGCGGTGGTAGGGGGGGGTCGCGGTGGGGGGGTCGCGGCATTAGAAAGGTTGAGAACCACTGATGTAGTGGAATATTGCAAATTATATGGGGATATTGTACTTCAGGCCTTTTTTTCAGCGGTAGCTTAAAAAATAATGATAAGGGCTATGAGGAATTACAATTAATTTTTCCAGAGGTATGACCTCATTCTCAGAATCCTTGGACGGGTATTGCACCAGTTCCATTCCTGGAAAATAACAATTGCCTCCGCAGGTTATGGTTCTCACAACCGAGTCTTTTTCTAAAGCATGCAATTAACTTTCTTCCTGTCATGAGTACCTGTGGCAGGATACAACCCTGTGAGGTAGGATAGTTTGTGATATTCTAGGCCACGTGATCTTGGTCTTCTAGATTGCCTTGTCTAGCCCTTTGTGTAATGTTTCTCCACCTTGGCAATTTGAAGAAGTCTGGACTTCAGCTCCCAGAATTCCAGCATGCTGGCTGAGAAATTCTGGGAGTTGAAGTCCAAACATCTCCAAGTTGCTAAGATTGAGAAATACTGTCTTAGTGTGATGTTGATTGATGAAATATTATTGGTTTGTCGCTTTTAAGTATAGGTGTTTTTATGTTTGTTTGCTTTATGGGTGTTCTGGCATATGTGTCAGAGTGTCTTGCTTTGGTCCCTTACCCCAAGTGTCAGCTCTTCCTGCAGGCGTGCAAAGCCTCCACCCCATAATCCACTCCAGCCCAAAATGCAACAAAGGAGCTGTGAAATCAAAGCAGACCTACATTTCCTTCAAGATCAGCCCAATACTTCCTCCTGTTTATCTGATTGGCCTTGGCTGAAGTCCAAAAGCACAGCCTGGGTTGATTAGTTCTTGGGAAAGGAGGCCACCAGGAAATTCAAAACTAGATTTCCTGCTGAGGAATGAAAATCTTCCTCTTCTATATCACTGCTGAGAAAACTGCTAGGATATGTTTGTTCTTGTAGTCAGGAATTAAATGTGACTTACATGTGGCATGAACTCGGACATTAAATAATTCCTGATTTAGAGCAGTGTTTCTCAACTCATATTCTCAAATCCAAGAATTCCCCAGCCAGCATGTTGGTTTAGAGCAGGGGTCAGCAACCCGCAGCTCTGGAGCCGCATGTGGCTCTTTCATCCCTCTGCTGCGGCTCCCTGTTGCTGGTCGGTTCCACAATTGATAGGGCTTTTGGTTAGGACAGGTAGAGGAAAAAGGATGCCGCGCTAGGAGGAGACTATGATGGGGGAACCGGACTTCCGGTCGGCTCCAGAATTGAACAGGGGCTTCCGGCTAGGACCTTTGTGGCTCTTTGAGTGTTTAAGGTTGCCGACCCCTGGTTTAGAGCCACACCTGAGCTCTGTCTCTGAATTTTTTGCAACTATCTTAAGGTATTCCATCTATCGACCTAGTAAGGCCTAGGTCACTGGCACCCTGAAGCATAATGGAACAATAGATTATCTATTTGCTTTTGCTAATAGATGGCATTAACCCATTGCCTGCCCAAGAGACCTTGAATTTTTCTTCCCTCAAGACATGTGATTACTATTTTATCAACTTTGAATTTGCATATGTAAATAGATTGCCTGTTGCTTAGTGGAGAAATAATAGCTGGATTAAAGTGTGCAGATACTTTTCACATATACAAACACACTCATTGAATATTGGTCAACGACTCCCACCCTTCCTTCACCAATATTCAATGAGTGTGTTTGTAAATGTGAAAACAGCCCTTTTCCCATTCATACTTCCCTCCCCTCCTCCTCCTGCATGAGTGTGAGTGTGCATCTTTTCCAGTGGAAGTGGAATGCGGCTTTTATTTTTTATTTTCCTTGACATGGCGTGAGTTTGGGAATAGAGAGGCAATAAATAATAATAAAGATGCATTTGGTTGAAACAGGCCGGGTCATAAAGCTCTTGCAATCAGAATCTCCTTTAAGGTTCCTTGATATCGGAGGCTGAATTCAAAAGAAAGTATGGGAATTGTAGTCCCAGCCTATCTAGAGGACATTAAGTTGGAGAAGTTAGTGTGTTCAAAATATTTGCACATCTAAATCCATCTCAATAGCTACTGTCAGCCCTAGGATTCAGTTTTGGGTCTACCTGGTTTGAAAAACCTGAACTGGCCACAGTGTTTAGCATTCATAAGTTTTAGTGCTCTGAACACAGTGTTTCTCTGGCAGCTTGAAGATGGGTGGACTTCAACTCCCAGAATTCTCCAGTCAGCATAGCTGGCTAGGGAATTCTGGGAGTTGAAGTCCACCCATCTTCAAGCTGCTACTGTTGAGAAACACTGGTGTAAATTCATTACGTGCCATCAAGTTGGTTTTGGCTCTTATTGGTCCATTAGTCTTCGCATCATGTGTCCAAAGTAGACTTAATTTGAGCCTGGTCATTTGTGCTTCGAGTGTGAATTCTGAATGGATTTGTTTGATGATCTGTTCTTCTGTCTATAGCAGAGGTCTCCAACCGTGGCAACTTTAAGACTGCGGACTTCAACTCCCAGAATTCCTCATCCAGCTTTGCTGACTGAGGAATTCTGGGAGTTGAAGTCCACAAGTCTTAAAGTTGCCAAGGTTGGAGACCCCTGGTCTATAGTATTCTCAGGAGTCTTCTACACCAGATTTCAAAACCTGCCTGTCTGTTTAGCATCTGTGGTGTGTCAGAGGAAGAACAAAACAAAATAACATTGCATGATTCTGAATATCTTTTCAACTATGCTAATCATTAGAGTAGACTCCTACATCTTAAAAGGTTTGCAGGAGATAGAAACTAGGTTGAGGAGATTTTATATATTCTGCAATTGGAAGGAGAAGGCCCCGATGGATACGTTTCTCTGCTCCATAGTAGCAGAGCTGGAACATAACATTTTGGATAAAGAGAACCAGCCTCTTCTCTGGGGTAGGAGCCAAAATTGTGTGGCAGAATGTGAGGGAGCAATAGAGCTAGCCATTTTCTGCTGGGTTCAGAAAAGACTTGGAGGAAAGAGAAGGGAGAAAAGGAGTCCCAGGCCTTTCCTTGCTTCCTGTTCTTGGCCTTTCAAGTTTGGGTTGCAGATTCTTATTTTTCTCAGACTCAGAAAATGACAGGAAGCAAAGGGACACAGAATAACTGAGTTGGAAAGGACGTTAGAGGTCTTCTAGTCCAGGGGACTCCAACCTTGGCAACTTTAAGACTTGTGGACTTCAATTCCCAGAATTCCTCAGCCAGCAAAGCTGGGAGTTGAAGTCCACAAGTCTTAAAGTTGCCAAGGTTGGAGACCCCTGTTCTAGTCCAACCCCCTGCTCAAGCAGGAGACCCTATACCATTTTCGACAAATGGTTGTCCAGTCCTTTCTCAAAAGTCTTCAGTATTGGAGCACCCACAACTTCTGAAGGCAAGTTGTTCCACTCATTAATTGTTCTTACTGTCAGGAAGTTTCTCCTTTCATTCAGTTTCCATCCATTGCTTCTTGTCTTGCCTTCTGGTGCTTTGGAAAATAGGTTGACCCCCCCTCCCTCGTCCCTCTTCTTTGCGGCAACCCCTCAAATATTGGAACGTTCAGTAGTTAAATCTGTTTCCTAAGAAAACTCCTTGGGCTGGTGTAGAGCCTTCTCCATTATTGTTTTGGCTGCATGGTGTTGGATAGCTATCCAAAACAAGACAAATATTAGGAACTATTAGGAACCCAGCAAGATGAACCATAACAGAGAGACCACTAAATTTGACTTAACACCTCGACCTGGGCCACTTTAAGATATGTGGACTTCAATTCCCAGAATTCCTCAGCCAGCAAACAAGGCTGGCTGAGGAATTCTGGGAGTTGGTCCACCCATCTCAAAGTGGGCCAGGTTGAGAAACAATGCTTTAACGCTACAGATAGTCCTTGACTTGCAACCATTCATTTAATGAACATTCAAATTTACAACCAAAACATGTGACGTGACCAGTCCTCGGACTTACGACGGTTGCAAAATCCTCGCCATCAGATTATCAAAATTTGGCTGCTTGGCAACCAACTTGTCCTTATGGCAGTTGCAGCACTGTGGGGTCATGTGGTCTCCATATGTGACCTTCCCAGCCCGCTTCCAATAAACAGAGTCAAGGGGGCGGGGAGTCAGATTTGCTCAATAACCGTGCGATTCCCTTAGCAAAAGAAATGTGGCCAAAAAAAAAAAAGGTCATAAAATCAAGCACGATTCACTTAACAGCAAACTTGCTTAGCGGTGGAAATTCTGGTCCCAGTTGTGATTGTAAGTTTCAAGTTTATTTATATTTCTACGCCGCCCAACTCCCGGAGGACTCTGGGTGGAGGTCAGTCAAGGACTACCTGTATTGTGCCTGAATTCGAGAGGTGAGAAATGGACGCTGAGCTTTTAAATCTTTGTTCTCTCCTGCCCCTGCACCAGAGGTGGTATTCTGCCGGTTCGGACCGGTTCAGGCGAACCAGTAGCGGTGACTGCGGGTGGGCCTGCCCACCCGCCCGGATGTAATGCCGTCCTGTTTAGCCACGTTTTCGAGGCTGGGCGCATGCGTTGAAGGCGCACGCGGGTGTAAAGCGCAGGAGGTCGTGCGCACGTGCAGAGCGCGCGCTCACATTTGCGAACCGGTAGGGAAGGTAAGTGAATCCCACCCCTGCCCTGCACCCATAGTGAGAAGGGGTTGGGTGAGAAACCTGCAGTACGCCTTCCCTTGCCCACATGAATCTCTGGCTGTGTGCTGGATGTTGCAACACTGCTGGTTTCTAAGGCTATCTGGACTGGCTCACCCTCTTGTCAAGTCAAGGGAGAGATTTTGAGATCCCCTCCCAACCACCTCCCTTGCTTGAGCAACCAGCTGGAGCCAGCGAAGGCCTCTTGCCTGCTTGCGTCAGAACCTGGCTTAGTGTCGTCCCTTTCTCGGCTCTGCTGTTCCCGCGGCAGGGTCACTCCAACCTACAAACGCTGCCACGGAGGAGGCTGTCTGCCTTTCAAGGCTGCTCCAAGGAGCCGGCAGCCTCCACTTCCCATCCCTTCCTCCTCTCTTCCTCCCTCCTCCCCGTTTTCTGGAAATTCACAGCCTTCCTTTCCCCGCCTCCCCCTTCCCTTCTCATGCACCAAAGCTGCCCAATTCTTCAGCGCACACACACGCACATCGGCTGAGCTAGGACGTCACCTCCAACGCCTGGGAGGTTGGCAACCACCGAGGCGAGCTCCTTGGCACGGCAGTTTTATATAAAAACAAAACAAAACTCAACGAGGGAGATGTCCAGCTGATGAGGGCCAGCAGATGCCACCTGCCTGAAACCCAAAGGCAAACGGTTGCAAGTGGGAGGGGGAGCCACGTTTTTAAATGAGTACTGCAAAGGAAGTGCGGTTGTGTTGCATGCTTCCTTTGCTGTTTCAGCCCTGGTTCCTATCTGTCCCCCGCCCTCCCGCAGCACGCACATGCACACACACACACACACACACACACACACACACACACACACACACACTATTTTTCTCTTCCCCCAAACAAAGGGCCCCAGAATGAATGGGGAAGGAACGGAAGGAAGCAAGGGAGAAACTAGAGAAAGGAGGTTTTGAAATCACAAATGCTGCATTGAGCACTTTGTAACACACACACTGTTTGGGCAGTTGTCTACAGCCAAGTGGGAGAGGTGCACAAACCAGTTCTGGGGATGGGGGAGTGCTCTATATACCCGCTCCCTTCATAATATTGGGCATGGGGGGGGGAAGGGTCAGTCCTTGGGGCGAATCACATTTTTCATAGGCACAAATTAAGGACACAAAGACCTCTTTCTTGTTCTTTTTTTATTTTAAAAAAAAACACCTTTCCACCTTCTTTCGCTTCGTTTACTGGTATCTGCTTTCCACTGCTTCTATCCTGCATAGGGAAGTAAGTGTGCGGAAGAGGCCCTCTCTGAGCATAGGCAGAGTGCAGTGCCCTTCAGCCGTTCTGAAATCATTTTGATTGCCAAAAGGGGTTCACTGCCAATCATCAGCCTGGATTGCTTTCAAAAAGGGGAACGTTAACATTTCCCAATTAGATATTTACTTGGTAAGAAAGGAGACATAACTCAGGGGTCCTCAAACTTGGCAACTTTAAGACTTGTGGATTTCAACTCCCAGAATTCTGGGAGTTGAAGTCCACAAGTCTTAAAGTTGCCAAGTTTGAAGACCTCTGCCATAAACTTGTTGACATCCAAATGTGATTTGTTTCCTTCCTCCCTCCCTCCTTCAAATATAGCTAACTTGTCCCTTCCAATCCTGCATTTAATTTTTTTCCCAGGCAAACTCTGGCCCTCCACCCACCTCTCTTCTCAAGGATTCACTTTCCTTTTCAGGAGATGTGAGACTGGGACCTTTGCTCAAAGGTGTGGTTATTTTCATCAGGCTAAGCACTACAGATTTGGGAACCCCAAATCCAGAGGCTTTCCCCCCCCCCCCCAAATGCCAGACATTTGTACTCTGTGTGCAAAATGAGAGGAACATTCCCCAGTTCCGCCTTCAATAAACTACATGTAGCCCTCAACGTAACGGCCACAATTGGGACCAGATCTTCCGCCGCTAAGGGATGCGGTTGTTATGTTACGCCTCTGTTACAGAAGAGTTACAGAAATGCAACAGGGCAGGGTCTTTGGATCCAAATCCTGCAACATACAGAGGAGGGAGTGAAGAAATAGGCAGAAGGACACACGAATCCGGTGTGTTATCCGTGTGTTTTATCCATTTGTTTTGCACACTTAGGGATTGGGGAAGGGTCTTCTCAGAAAAGAGACCGGGGAGATGATTGCACTCAGTGGTGTGCAAAGGCCTGGAATGCTTTTCTGCTTACTTGAGGAGTGTAAAAATGCTTGGAATGGCTGTACAAAGAGATTTGACAAAGAGAAGGGCCTGGCCCAATGGTGGGAAGTTGATTTGGGGGGAGGGCTGTATCTGCAGGAAGACTGCTGGGAATGTTTTGTAGCAGTTCTGAGAATCTGAGCTGGTCAGGATTATTTCAAATCAGGAAGAGAATCAGCTTCTCTCAGAATAACAGAGTTGGAAGGGACCTTGGAGGTCTTCTAGTCCAACCCCCTGCTCAGGCAGGAAACCCTATACCAGTGATGGCGAACCTTTTTTTCCTCGGGTGCAGAAAGGGTGCCCCCGTCCCCCACGCATGCATGCGCAACCCCCCCGTGCTCCCCCCCGCATGCACACATGACCCCCCGTGCCCCATTTTTGGGCCTGGAGCCTGGGGAGGGCAAAAACGGCCTCCCCTTCCCCCCCAGAGGCCGGAAACGGCCTGTTTCCCGACTTCCGGTGGGCCCAGTAGGCCCCTCCCCTGCTCCCCCCCCCCCCCGGCCCCCCGGAGGCCGAAAACGCCCTCCCAGAGCCTCCACACAAGCTGAAAATCAGCTGGCCGGCGCGCACATGTGTGCTGGAGCTGAGCTAGGGCAACTGCTTACGTGCCCGCAGATATGGCTCCGCGTGCCACCTGTGGCACGCGGGGAGGGGAGGGGCGGCATGGGCGGGGCCAGCCAAAAATCAGCTGGCTGGCGTGCGCATGCGCGCTGGAGCTGAGCTAGGGCAACGGCTCGGATGCCCGCAGATATGGCTCCGCGTGCCACCAACCCCCTGCTCAGGCAGGAGATACCATTTCAGACAAATGGTTGTCCGATCTCTTCTTAAAAATCTCCAGTGTTGGAGCATCCACAACTTCTGGATTCAAGTTGTTCCATTGATTAATTGTTCTAATTAATTATTTCTCAGATTATGCTATTTTTTTTCTTTGTTTTGGGATGGTTTCTAACCATTGGCTCAACTTTACGCTGATCTTTGGCTATAATAAAGATTTGAATTGAATACAGTTCAGTTCAACTGATTGATTCGATTTGAGAGTCTTCAGCTTACATGTGCGTAGGGGCCCTACTTTAATGTTCAAAAGCATGATGGGAATCGTAGTTCGGGGCATTTGTAGTCTGGACATTTGAATATCGCTGTTGCTGCTGTTACTCCATCGCTGTACTAATTTTGCAAAGCAAAAGGACTGGTAGCATCATCTCAGTTTCCCAATTCCTGGGGATGCCACAGTGTTTCCCAACCTGACTAATTCTCAGATGCTTGGACTTCAACTCCCAGAATTCCCCAGTCAGATGGGCCATGGCTGAGAATTCTGGGAGTTGAAGTCCATTCCCCTCACAGAAGCTCAGTTTGGGAACACTGCATGACAGGCCCAGATTAAGATTGAGGAGATCCCAGTTCAAATCCTCCCATCCACCATAAAACTGACTGGGGGAACCTTGAGTCTGACAGAGTCTCATCCTGGTCTACCTTGCAGGCTTGTGGTCGACGCCAAAGGAAATTAGAGATCTATTCCTAGAGTTTCTTGGGGGAGGAAAAAAAAGCTATCCAATTAAAGCTGAGGTGGAGAACGATACCCCTTTATGACTTATAGACTTCAATTCCCAGAATTCCTGAGGCAGCATAGCTTAGCATAGCTGCCTCAGGAATTCTGGGAGTTGAAGTCCACAAGTCATGAAAGAGCCATCGTTCCCCACCCCTGAATTAAAATGTCGATGGAGAGAATGAATCCCCTCTTCCACCCCCATCCCCACTACTTTCCTCAGCCTGTCCACCGAGTCAGGTTTTTCTCTCCGGGGGTGTTTGCACACTTGTGGTCTCTTCAAGTGAATTCCTCCAAAATAAATGCCGCCTCCAGCTTCTGTCCTGCCTGTCACCAGTGCAGATTAAAAATGCCCTTCTATGCTTTAGGGCCGTGATGGCGAACCTGTGGCACGCGTGCCACAGGTAGCACGTGGAGCCATATCTGAGGGCACGCGAGGCGTTGCCCTATGTCAGCTTCGAACTTCCGGTTGGGCCATTTTTCACTGAAGGCTCCGGAGGCTTCAGTGAGTCCTGTGCGCATGCGCGGGGGGGGTTGTGCGTGCATGCGCGGGGGGAGGGCATTGCATTATGGGTGTGGGCACGCACGCGCGCCCTTTTGGCACCCGAGCAAAAAAAGGTTCGCCATCACTGCTTTAGGGCATGAGATCAGCTAGTTAATTCTTAACATGCTTGGCTACTTTCGAGCCTTCCAAAGCTGGCATAGCATGGTCTTCCTCTCACATGCGTGTTTCCTCCTTTTTCCTGATTCCAGGGCCCATCACAAATGCCTGTTTTGACATTACTTTCCCATTGTCACTCTGGGGAGAGAAAACAAGGTTTAAATAATGGCAGAATAAAAAGAATGGTGCTCTGTGAGTTCAGGTTTCAGCTTTTAAGCAAAACTGAGGTTTAAGTTGAGGTAGCCCTTGACTTATGACCATAATTGATTCCAAAATTTCTGTGGTGCGTTTCACCCCATTTTACGGCCTTTCTTGCCACAATTGTTAACTCAATCACTACAGTTAAGTGCGTAACACAGTTGTTAAGTGAATCTGGCTTCCCCATTGACTTTGCTTGTCAGAAGGTCGCAAAAGGTGGATCACATGACCTCCGGGACACTGCAACCGTCATATCTACGAGTCAGTTGCCAAGCATCTGAATTTTTATGACATGACCCTGAAGTTGCTGCAACGGTCTTAAGTGTAAAAGTCACTTTTTTTTAGTGCCGTTGTAACTTTGAATGGTCACTAAACGAATTGTTGTTAAGTCGAAGGCTACTTATAATGTCAGAATAAGGAGTGGTGCCCTGTTATTTCAGGTTTCAGCTTTTTAGCAAAACCTTCTCCCTTCTGCCTTAACTCCCCCTTTCAAAAATTAT